>CP092865.1:18662582-18709931 GCA_030710605.1 Cordylochernes scorpioides
ATAAAAGGATAGGATAGGCTTTAAAATGGAGTAAAAAGAAGCCTACTAAAAAGAGGCTCAGCTTTTGGATGTAATCCAGATTGTAATCGTTAGACATGCTCCCTCCTCAATCTAGAATTGATCTAAAGCGGCTTGGAACTTCGCCATTCACTTCCCCATTATATGTAGCCAGTACCTCTTTCCTTTCTTCCTATCTTCCACTTTATCGTTGAATACAAGTATGCCTCAACTCTCTCTCAACTTGAATTACGAAGTACAACGTCAAAATTAAACTATATTCAAAATCATTTTCCTGACATTAATCCTTATTGTAAAGTTAATATTACTTTGATATCATTAAGCTTTGAACTGGGGGATTTTTTTTTTCATCTTTCCTATTTTACAAATCATATTGGAAAGTTTTTAAATTATATATATTTATTTATTGATGTATGTATGTATGTGTGTGAGGGTGAACGAACAAATATTTAAAAAATACATAATTTAACAAATATTTATAGCTAATTTCAATAAAATTTGAAAGAGATTAGCAATAAGTGCAATTTATTTAATCATAAAAAGGGTCTGTTATGAAATATAAACCGAGAGAGAGCCTGCTTTTTAATTGAATATAATAGAGTTTTTGCTAGTTATTTTAAAATGTTTTGATATTTTCTATAAATCGTGTATCTAGAAAATATTCTAATACTTAAAGTAATAAATATTTGTTGTGTGTGTGCGGCGCGCGTATGGCCGTAACTTAGATTTCGTGGCATTTTCCAGAGAGCCGAAATTCCTAACAGACCTAACGGATATTTTAATGTCAAATCTTACCAATGAAAGACGTCTAACCGATATATGTAACCATTAAGCCCTTTAAAATCGATCTAAAAATGATGTTTGCTAGGTTTTTATTCTATCTAATTAACTTTAAAAACTCTATAGAATTGGGAATTATTACACTGGTGCGCAAAAAGTTAAAGAATAAAATGATATTTTTTGAAAATTAGATAAAGATTATTGAAGAAAATTTGCATATATATTGCATATTGAGCTCGAACTATGTAAATACATACACCCCACAATAAAAGAAGAATATTTTAGATTAAATTAAGGTTAATTTTATGTTTAATGATCATATTTGTACAAAATTCGTATATAAATAAGACCCTTAACCTTTTTTTTTTTTACAAGAGTATATAATATTAGCCATCTTAACAGCCAAAAACACCATTTCGGTAGCCTTCTACCGACCCGTACCTTTTTACCGGCCATATAGAAGAGCCATTTGGAAGCGAGAGCAAACAAACACATATCTCTAGATGAGTATAGAAATGGCACCGAATGTCCAGCCATTAATGGCTACCATTTCAGTAAGTTGCACCGTTGTGCTAATGGCTGGCTCCCCATTCTTTGGAAAGGTAAACTAACCATTTTAACTGTTTGCTGAGGAACTTTAGCCTGTATGCCAACCTAGCATTTGGTTCTACCATCATCTTTCTTTAGACATGGTTTGACCTCTCGTTCTAGAATAGAAAACCTATGTGCAAATAGAAATAACATTTCTATCCACTAAACTCTATTTTCTAAACGATCATGTTCCTTTTTTTAGGGGCTATAATACACCTCTGCATTTATTTTGCTTTCTTTTAAAAATAGATGTTCCCTTTTGTGTTCTTGTTTGCCCCCTCGCCGTAGAATTTCCATTTATGTTTTTCAGCCTGTAGTAAATATTGCTGCTAGATAGCTTTGCAGATTTCTCTCTCTCTCTGGAAGATTTCTTTCATCCTCTAGCAGGATAATGTCGCTGTAATCCACTACTAATAAGGAAGATAAACAAAAACTATGGTAGGCTTGAGCTTCTGTACAAGTTTGTCACAGGCAGGCAATAGATTACCTTTATTTTTCCAAATATAGCAACACCCCTTACTGAACTTCTTCCCTTTTTACATAATTTTTATAACCTATTTATATAAAGAGCGCATATAAGTTAAGATATTGGAGAGTTCAACGGTTAGTAAGAATGATATATCACAAAGATTATATAAAATTCGTGGAGTTTTTGTTATAAAACTGAGCAGTTCCATTTGATTTGTAATTTTAAGGATACACCGTTAGGTGTTTTCAATAATTTGTCTGTAAGTTCTTGATCGTCTTCCTCAATTCGTCATGTCAATTTCAAATCGTTGTCATACGTCTAAAAGATTGAGATCACGATGTATGTAAAGAAGATTTTTTTGAAGTTGCATAGCTCTTGGCGAACAATCCTGGATGTTATGGACTACATGGTCCATCCGTACCTGAGGTTGACGAACGGTCCATCCTATACCTTGAAAATGGTCTCCCATTCAAGAAGGTCCGCCAACCACAACAAGATGACAAAGGACTGAGGAGAAAGACCTCTTTCCATCATTAGCCTTGCATACTGATCTCCCGTAGGTGAAGAAAGAAAGTCATTGCGAACACGTCCTCTCTAACGAAGTCTTGATTGCCATACTTCTTTGTCTTGATACCGAAAGTTCTATATATAAGGTCCGCGGTTGGATAGCCACCATTCTTTGTGTATCCTAAGACCTTGTGACTTAATTGATGATGGCCGCTTTACGCCTCGACGGTACCTACTTCAACCGTAAAGTACGTCAAGATGAAGGCCGCCAACGTAAGAGGCTATCTCTTAAACTGACTAGTTGGGCCATTTGTCACATCGCATTGAGGGTGGTAAGAGACCATTTGACCTTTGTCAGCTTCTTGGGAAACTGTGTTGTTTCCTTCTTTACCCATTGGCGACCAATCTGATCAGGAAAACATACATATATACTACTTGCATTCTGACATTAAAAAAAACTTCCATTTTCCACAGAAATATGTAATTGTGTGATTTGAATAAAAATTGGTTGTGTGATATCTTAACTGGAATGTGTTAAATGATCTCAAAAATATTATATCCAAAAGTATTAATAGCAATTTATGATTATAAACATTTAAACTTATTTGCACGAAAGCGCTTTATCAAAATGAGAAAACATGTATGAGATAAATATTTATAGAAATTGGATAATTTTTTCTGGAATATATAGGTACGTTTTTTTTTATTGTCAGTATACTTATAAATCTGTTCGTCCCTTACGAGGACGTTTAGCCCTCTCTAGACCAGCTCCTATTACAATTCCTAAAAACCTCCAACGGCAACATAGAGAGTAGATTAATGTATAAACACAGGATTAAACATCCAAGAGTAAAAAATAACTTAGGGCATGAAAGAAATCTGGTGAGGGACTATATTCCTGAACCTTCGTAAAACAGAAATGACAAGATCAGATCGAATCCACCACCTCTCATCAGAAGCAATCTCCAAAAGAGATCTGTAGCATTTATGTTTTCAGATAAATTTAATGGGGGAAGTTGTATCGTATTTTACATCTCAAATAGAACAACCAAATTGAAGATGTTAATAACATAGTCTTCTAAGTGAAACTATCAAAGCAAAATAAGGATTTTATGGATCCATTTTTGAAGGCATTATAGGTGTAAAGGGACTTCACATAAAGACAAATAATAATAACATAACATTTGTAGGAAAATATGACACTAAAGAACTTCTAAGAAAAATCTAAAGAAAAGAGAATAGAGTAAAAGAATATTTAGATTTGAAATAAAATAACAAAGTTAAAAAAGAGTAGCTAAATAAAAATCGATATGCAATTACTTTCCCACAATTTTAAACTAGATTAATAAAATTAGCATTCATTATATCCAGGAAGATTAACAGCACGAATGGATAATATTATACACTGCTCGTTGGAATCTATTAGGGAAAATGGTCTATATGCAAATTTGTAAAATACTTTGACAAAGGCTAAAAGAATCAATACGCTCAAAACTATTATATTTCATTGAAAAATAACTTAAAATCTAATTTGACAAACTCAAGTTTCCCTGGAACGTCACGTCGCTAACTACCCATGGTTGTCTTCTCAGATCTAAGTCTTTTTTATCTTATTTACTCTGAAAGGTATTAGATGGCGTGTGTGTTCACCAAGCGGATTTATTTATTGGAAAATTGCATAGCTATGTGAGGTTGGGGGTTCTTAGGAAGATAGCCGACCGTCTGATTATATTTGATATTGGAAATCTGGGTAGATATGCAAATGAGAGATGTTCCTCGGTTAAATATTTGTTATTATCCTAAGTACACGTGTCGTACAGGCCATGATAATGATGGTAAATAGCTTTTACTACAAGTGCACAGCATGTGGGAAGAAGCAGTTCGATTTAAAAATGTACAAGTGTGCTCGGTTTGATACCTTATAGAAATATAATCTCCATATATGTAAATATAGATGGAAAATTGGCGGGAAGAAATTAATCCATAGAAGCGCCCATTGCTTCTATGGATATATGTAAATATGTACATAAAGAGGCACCTGTCTCTTTAATTATGTATCGGAAACATGTATTATGTTCACCACTCTAGTAAAATTTCAATAGTTGTGATAAGGAATGAGCTACAACACCAGTTTAGGCTAATTCAGACCAAAATATAACCTGTATACCATAGTTTCAGGCTATGATCTTCATCAATACAGAGGCGTCTTCGATTTCATAACATCCTACTGGAGGGGTGATAACCATAATATTTAATAGGGTGATAAACATAATGTCTCTTTCTGATTCATAATTAAAGGAAGAGGTGTTTCTCTTTAGATACATCCTCCCGTAATTTTATGTTGTTTAGGTAAATTTATATATAAAACTGTTTATTATGATTATATTTAGTACACCTATTCCCCGATTTACACGGTACTTGTTTTACACGTTTTCGCTTTTACACGGTTTTCCAAATAAGTTTTTTTTTTTATCTCACTATACTAAATGCTACTGTGATTGAACACATGCGCTGTGTACACATCTCACGAGGAATCCCGAGCTTATGTGCTGACTACATATTTTAACCTGTCAATGCATTTTATTTTTATTTCTGTGTACACCTATCACCCGATTTACACGTTTTTCTCAGGAGCGTATCTACCGTGTAAATCGAGGGATAGGTGTATATCAGAAAGATCACAGATCGCGTATTTAGCCACCCCCATTGTACAAATTGAAACGACCTGGTCCTATCTTAAAAAATCACGATCGGAATCCTTTCATTAGCCATGATTGTGATATAAATCAACTACCTTGATGGATTTGCCTTAACGAGAGAGAGAGATAAAAATCATTCTATCTACATGGGGAACAGTCTTTTTTCATCTTTCCCAGGGTAGGGTTTTTGTAACCTTCTAGATCGACATGTATTACAAATTTACAAATTTCCTGTAAGCTGCATCCTCAGTGTAAATTTACAAGTTTGGGGCATACAGCAATAATTAATTATAAAGCGATAACATGCCATCTATATATAGAATGGAAGCATTATAGCATGAATGTTTCTTTTTTAAATATAAAACAAACTTCTACTATCCTTATTGCGATGATTAAATATTGGGAAGGCAATAATATTGACTATTTTCTATATTTTTGAACAATGAATATACAAAGAAATTACGGGCGGCATGAATTTCAAGAGAGTAGTCGAGAATGAAAAATGAATATATTTAAAAAATAACCTTTAATTATATTTAAATAATAAAAATTATCAAAAGGTTTATAGTTTGTTTTACGTTATCCATTTTCATTGTTATAGGTTTTTATTGGTTACGAAGAGTGGTCATTTTTAAACTAGAAGGATTTCCTTTGAAGAATCAAGGAAGCATTTGTGTTTGGTGATTTAACAGAATGGTCACATATATTAGGGAAGATAAGAAATAAGGGATTGGAACAGTTGTTATCTTTATGGTAAATTTAAGCGGCAAAAGAGATTAATTTTATTACCCCGACACATTTTTAGGTTCAATTATTTTTTTAAAATTGTTCTGTCGTTTATGTGCGATTGTGGGATGATGCTCTAGTGTAAAATATGGGGTTTCGAGCGAGTGGGTAAATCTTCTCTGGTAAAGAATGACGTAAAATGGCGACAAAAGGACAATACTCGAGTCGTGGGTGGCGTAATTACATAGCAGCACTGAGTGGTAATTGGACGGTGAGAAATGAAGACAGCCTCTCCTTGTGGTCTAATGACACCGCAGAGTCTGACTGACCTTCTTGAGACAGCAACCTTGGCTGACATAGCATGTCACCGTAGTATTCTTTTCTATCTTCCATCACCGCGTACTCAACCTACCATCTTATCTAATCGACTAAATTAAACTCTTCGAATAAAAATAGCAAAATATAACGACGATTGAAGAGGATAGTCTTATAATCCTCTTTATTCGTCGTTATATTTTGCCATCTTATCTAATGTTTTAGACTCTTCTTATTTGCATATGACAAGAAATCTTTATGAAATATTAGCAATGTATAACACCCACTGGCATTGCTATTAATAAACAAGAATTACCATATAACTATCACACACTATCATTATATTACATGATAAATTATCTGAAAGCTGACATAGCATCTTCTGTCACCGTAGTATTCTTTTCTATCTTCTCTCTTCCATCAGAATGTTACTGAACCTACGATCTTATCTAATGTTTTAGACTCTTCTTACTTTCATATGACAAGAAATCTTTATGAAACATTTACAATGTATAACACCCACCTGCATTGCTATTATTAAACAAGAATTACCTTATAAATACCATACACTATCATTATATTACATGATAAATTATCTGAAAGCCATTCTTAGATTTACTTCCACACCTCCTATACGCATACTTTGTGTTGATTATACATATCTACATTAATATTCCCATCCTATACTATTTATTTCGTCTCTACTATATGAAACTAGATTGGGGTGTTCACACACAACACACACATATACCGTAGCATACCTATACCATATGCTGAAATTGTTAACATGACTATGGCTTCTCTTTTTCGGAATGCAATGACATAAATACCTATATCATCATCCAAGTGGACAAACCTCTGTGTATCACCAAACAGATTTCTTGACTGAATGAATAACTAGTTTATATTTGTAGCGTGAACTATATAGCTGCTTCTGTAATAAATATTCTTCCCTGGTTTTGACAAAATCAATAAGGAATCTTAGGGTCTATTTCTAGGGGGTCGGTGGAAGGATGGTCTAGACCGTTGGTTTTCGACCGCTACAACCCGGGTTCGATTCACACATTAGGCACTTTTTTTCTGATTTAAAAAAAATGATCCAATGGCCCCCCATTCTTGTAAAAGTCCAACCCCACCAGCGAGTGCACGTAACCAAACTTACAGTAAAAGCAGTCGTCAACTTCTACCCACCATGATTATAATGGCCTGTACCACGTGTACTAGGGATAAGTAAAAAATAAGGTCTATTTCTAGGTCTCCGTGTTGAAGGGCAGCCCGAATGCTCGAGAAATAAAAGAATTGTAAAAAGAAACAAATCCCTCGATTCCTTATTGGTTTTGTCAACGTTGCTTCTATATTGTCTTCTCAATGAAGGTGATCAGGCATAATGTTATCTTAAGAAAAAATCCATATAATGACCACTCCCACAAACTTGGCAATCCGGATAAACTGGATAAGCTAATATGTTAAGGAAATGAGATAACTAGAACAAATCCTTCAGGCGACTAGATAATTCTGTTATCTCGATATATAAAGGCTTATTTATTAAGAAGCTCTATTTATTTTGAGTAATTCCTTTAATCCAATCTTTTGTACGTCGACTGGGGGGGGGGGGTAATTGCCTAATTTGCCTGTTTCATGGCGACATCCATCATAGTAGAAACTCTGCCCATACAACGTCAAGTCACAATTTTCGGTCATCGTGACAAACGACTTTATTGAGATTTTAGAATGCCTCAGGCAAATGTAATCTATCTTTATGCTGCCGAGGGAGGAATTTATCTAGATGAATGATGAGATGGTGTAAATAACTTTTTTTACCCTTAGCTTAACGAGTTCTCACACTTATATCAGCTTTACTTTATTACTAAATACTTCTGTAAAAGTCTAATGAAGAAAAATGTCCATTTTTCTATCTGCCTATTTAGCTAGCTTTCTTCTATATACACGTAAAATCATCAAAATATTTATTTTCATGCATCTTAAATCTTGAATTAAAATAATTTTTGTGTGAAAAGTAAAAATAATAAAGTAAAATAAAAATCTCTCGGGTAAATATAATTTTATTCTTAATCATAAAATTATTATTTTCACAGACGCGATTTTCTCTGTGATTACAGTGTTGCTAGACTGTTTTAGGAGTATGGTCAGCATACCGTTTTTATAGCTGAATTTTTCGCACAAGTAATTTGTCATAAATTCGACATTAATCTACAGTAATCTAAACAGATCTTAGATGCCAGCAATTTCGGAACTCGACAATAGAAATGTTACCCTTTGTGTAATTAGAAATAATAAGGGATGTAATTATAACACAATTAACTTTCTGCCATCACTAATTATAGCTTCATCCCATGAAATTAACTTCGACCTTTCTATATTGAGGTTATGGTCATGAGATTACTAGAAGACTTTTGTTGCTGCCCATGTTTTATAGTTACACGGTTAGCTAAATACCTGTTGATTGTTGTTGTTGTTTACATCCATTATATTATTTATTTAAACGAGCCCGACAACTCCATTATGCTTTTATCGAATGGTCGCTGTTTTAAAGTTGGTGACAACTGCTGCCGGTGACTTATCCTAAGAAAATTGAGAAACACTACTATTTTTATTTGAAAATATGTATATAGCAATTGTCTTAACAATATGTGTCAGTCTGAAGGCGATATTTGTGTGTTTCCAATAGTGGCTTGCTATTTCACAATCTCGTCATGAATCCTGATTTTATATGGTATTAAAATACAGATATTTATCAAAACTTACCGTCTTTGAAGTCTTGCAGAAGTTTTCATAAATCTTTCCAAAAATACTTATAATCGTTCCGAATTCTCTAAAGCCTTGCAGATTTCTCTAAAATCTTCCCGAATACCCTAAAGTATTTCTCAAATCCCTAAAATCTTTCCCAAGTCAGTCTTTGCCTATCTCTATTCTCAAATCCCTAAAATCTTTCCCAAGTCCCTAAAATCATTCCGAAGTCAGTCTTTGCAGAATTCTCTATTCTCAAATCCCTAAAATCTTTCCCAAGTCCCTAAAATCTTTCCGAAGTCATTAAAGTTTTGCCGAATTCTCTATTCTCAAATCCCTAAAATCTTTCCCAAGTCCATAAAATCTTTCCCAAGTCAGTCTTTGCAGAATTCTCTATTCTCAAATCCCTAAAATCTTTCCCAAGTCCCTAAAATTTTTCCGAAGTCATTAAAGCCTTGCCAAATTCTCTCAAATCTTCCCGAATTATCTAAAGTCTTGCTGAATATTTGAAATATTTCCGATTTATCAAAAATATCGCCGAATTCTCTGAAATCTTACAGATAACTCTAAAATATTGCACCGAAGAATATAAATTCTTGTCAAAGTTTTTGAAATCTCTCAATCGTCTCTTAATTATTCCATTAAAACTCTTGCCGTATTTAATACGTTGTTGAATTCAAAATCTTGTAACCCACTGTCATCGCGCCCTAATATGCAGAAATGGTCAGCGCGGCGGCCTATTTCAGGCCGGTATTGTTGCTGCTGCTAATGTATTCCCCTGCAGATAACCCCAAATTTCTTTGACATGGGCGTAGGGCCAAGGCCATTAAGAATTCTGTTGCCCTTTTTTTTTTTCTCTCCCCTGCTCTTTCTTTCTCCCCTAATTGGATCAGTTGCTTTTGTTAGAAACCAAGATACTAGGATGTGATTTTCCTTTAACAAGCTCTCTTAGCATAGATTGGATTTGGTGGCATTTTGAATGTTACCATCTTTTTGTTCTCCATAGATGTGGCGTGTTTCCTATATAATTAACAGACATTTGCACATTGTTCGACTAACCTCTTTAGTAAGTCTTATAGGAGCGTAACATTTTGCTTAATATATTCGAAATTTTATATAGGTTTTATATGGCACAAGTTCAAAGTACATTTAATTATATTTTCAACAAATGTTGATATCTATTGAAAATGATAATTACGGGAAAATGATGCTCGATGCATTGGCTTGTCATTTTATTTGTATACATCTGCAGTCCTATTGAGGTTATTCCTTACATAGATTTCTTAACTGATTAACGTGATACTCCTGTTGATGGACTGACAAGTCCGAAAGCTAGGAAATAAAGAGTTGCTCAAGAAACTTAGCCCTGTGTGGAAGCTTTGATTTATTTTATAATAGATTTCTCAACTACTCTAAAACTTAGAAAGAGGGAATCATATATCGCCGCAACTCTTTTTATTAACGCGATTAAGGAAGCTTTCGGGCAAGCCCTTCTTCAGCTAACTATAGTGTACAAACAAGGCAAGCGAGAGAGAGATTATATATCGTTTTTAAGGAGGAATCTATGTAAATATAGTACAAAAATATCTTAAAGAGTTGCGGCGATATATGATTCCCTCTTTCTAAATTGTCGAAATCCGCAATCCGTTTACCATGAATACTCTAAAACTGTAGTTCTTAGAAATTACAAAGACTATACATATGAGAGAACCAATCCAATACAATAGTAGAGTGGTCTGAAGAATTATTTGGCCAAACGGTTGAGAGTGTTCACCACTGATGAGTCAACCTCTCTCTTAACTTTTCTTTCGTTGCAGTGAGGTCGGTAAAAGTAGTTCTCGATGATTTCAATGAAAAGAAAGATTAGTTTCAAAAAGTATGAATTTTATCATGCAGTTTGCTTTTTTATTTTGCATGCATTCATGTTTGGTTTATAACATCATTTTTTTCTAATGTTAAGTCATTTTTATTGTGTTAATATATATTTATATTATATTCTACGGAATGTATAACGAGTTTGTAGAGAATGTTTTCCACTAAAAGAAAATTTAAAGTGGGTGTGTTAAATTTGCACAACATTGTTTTCCTTACAAAAATATGATCTAATTATTATCGAAGAAGTGTGCAGTGCTGTTTTGATTCTGAACTCTGTAAACCTATTATCCATTATTAGGTATAAAGACGTTTGTGTATGTATGGTAAAACGGTTTGTAATTGTAGTAATGTTTATTCATTCTTCTATTACTGGAAGTTTGCAAACTCACTGAGATAGTATAGTGGGGACTCTCATCCTTTCTCCATCCACAGTAGCCTTCTAATTGACCGATACTGATGACTATCCTGATGCCACCTGATCTTTCTGCACTTTTCATTTTGTTGATTCTTCCTCAGAACAGATTTCTATTTGCTACGATCCCAGCTTTTGCCATTTGTCCGTGAGTCAGCCGTTTTACCAGCATTCTCTGTTGGTCTTACTCTAGCTGACCAGGACTCCCCACCATGTAAGAACAAATAGAGCTTTGGTTTCATCAATAATAGATTTTGCTACTGCATAGAAGCCTAAATATAGGTTCCATTTTAAATAGTAGCTAGCATTTTAGTTTAAAAGGAATCTTCTCTGTCGTTCTTATCTCGGAAAATTTGGAATTATTGTAACATATTGAACTAGATTTGATGATAATTTCTCTTTTCCTGAGCGAGTGAGCCAACCGGGGCAAAGATTGCAACAACAGTGGATTAGAAAGTGGAGAAAGAGGGCAAAATGGTCGTATAGAACGGGATTAGATAAAAATGAAAGTTCTATTCAGGATTTAAGTGATCAAGGACTATCTAATTGGGGCCAGTTGGGATCTGGGGCTTGGAAAAAAGTGCCGTCGTCGACTACCAGCATTTCCGATACGATCTCCGTATTATTTATCATCGCGGGTTTCAATCAGGGAGCCGAAGACAATGGCGCACGCACATTGTCCCGCGATGTGGGACGCGGATTCTCGCGCGACCTAATGATGTGAAAGGACGGTCACTAGATTAATTGATGTCTTCTTGGGATTCTTACCTAGTGGGGCTTCCTTCGGGACTTGAGATTCGTAATTAGTGGTGCTAGACTTTCTTAGGGGCTCGGGATTAGGACTTATTAATGTTGGATTTCTGTGGGTTTTAGGAATCATCGTTATTGGTGTGTTAGGCTTCCTTTGGGATTCGTGCTTATTGGTGTTAGACCTCTTTCAAGATTTAGGATTCTTGGTTATTGACGTTAGGTTTTTTGAGATTTAGAATTTATGTTAATTAGTGTTAGACCTTCTTAGGTAGGGATTTAGAATTCATGCTCATTGGCATTAGACACTTTTTTTTTATTTAGGATTATTGCTCATTAGTGTTAGCCTTCTTTGGGAGTAAGATACCTGCTCATTCGGGTGTTATGCAGTGTTAGGTATCTTTGAAAAACTGTTTGAAATTAAAGAGTTTTGTTCATATATATTGTTGCTAGTAATTTTATAAGACTCAAATTCAAAATTTGTCTTGCTTATTGTTGATCTGACTTTTCTATAAAGTGTCACTACAAATCATTGAGGTTATTATAATTTTTAATATCCACGAGAATATCTGCATGCTATTCCTTTACCTAATAACTATTTTACGAATATATCGAGATCTCTCAGGTTGTGAGACCGTTGAAAACCATAGTCTTCTTCTGAGATAGTCTCTAATTCGAGTTAGGTTGTGTAAAGTATTTTTTTCCGATTTTTCAAAAGTGATTTCTTAGATGGGTTTAAGATGTATCCATTATGGGAGTTGAAAAATCATACTCGCTGGTTACGAATTTATTACGGAGTTCTACCTCAACCAATCTTAGTTTATATACCAATATTATAGAATAAAAAAGTAAATATTTGTTGTTTGGACCATTATATATGGGTGGTTTTACAATATAATAAAGGAATATATATATAATATGTATTTGATGAAAGGTCTCACTTCAGCTTTCTAAAAATAGCTCTATCAACACCCGATTGTATCACAGTTATCCCTCCAGATTCCTTTAGGAAGGAAGGAGAGCAGGAAGTGTAAAGCCAACAATTAGAAGAAGCGGCCCATCAGTGATGTATGACTCGGCCAATCATGAAGCAAGGCAGTCAGTCCATGATGGTTGGTGGGAATCGCGTGTACCGGACACGGCAGGTGGCTTGCCTCTCAAAGCCTACCTTACCTGAAGGGAAGTTCCCAGGATGGGGGACCCTGGGGGCAGGGCACCTTTCCCCTGCTCCTTTGGAAGTGTGGGAGGCTAGGGGTGGCTTCTGAGAAACTACCTGCCTCACCTTTTTATATCTTACAGTAGAACTCCTTCCTACCTGTTTAACAACATTGATTCTGAACTGTTGGTGACTTTGGTACGATCCGGACTTTTTTTTTCTAGTAATGCCATAATTTGATACAATTGTTTAATGGTTTTATTTTTTAACTCTATTAAAAAGGTTTCATTGTAACAGGTAGATGTTGCAATATTATACAAATTCTTTCCAATTTTTTAATAAACTCATATAAAGAAGGGAAAATCCTTCACAACGTAATTTATTATTAATTTATATATATTCTCATGATCTATAGCTTCCCTTTTTTACCAACTGATTTTAAACTTTGCTCATGACGATATTTATTTTGAATTCTAATAATAAAGACAAGAGTTTGTTGAACGAAGTCTGTCTTTTTATTGGTGGAAAATATGCAAACTGAAGATGCAAGCTTTCGCAAGCACGATCCTCTTCTAAAGTGAGATATAATGCTAACAAGACTTACTGCCGGGCGGTTATTCTTTGTATAGTATGGTTCTTGAGATTTTATCGTACTTTTAACATCCGTTTTATAAATTATTAGCTCAATACTATTTATAAATGCTTAATGGTTTGTGCTATAAAAAAAGAAGTAATAATATACGTTAAACACGAAGAGTTTTTCTTAGCGTGGTATTTTGTTTTTTAATACGGCTCAATATGTCTCCTAGATAGTCTATAGTTGGTCTAATTTTAATTATCAGCTCAGTCGCGGGTTAAATCTTTTCTTTATTCCCAAGAAACATGTTAAATTTTTGTTCTTGGGAATGTGTCAATCATCCTCATAATTGCCCAAAATTGTCATTTTCTTGATCTTGTCATTCTCAAAATTCAAGTTTCTGGAATCTCTCTGATTCCAAATTGATCAGGATCAATTCGAATTATTGACCCTATCATAGTTATATTTCCCAAAAATCAAACTAAATTCATCTTCATGGAATTTTATCCATCCCGTACACCTTACTCAGAATCAAGTTGAATTCCCGAGAATGACATTCGACCCATCTAATCAAATTCCACGACAGTCCGAGATTTTCCCCGTGGTACGAAGGGGCTCGGCGACCAATACTTTCTTTCCTTCACTCCCTCCTCCAAGATAAATGGGCCGCTATTTATAAAAGTGGCAAAATAATTACCAAGCTGGGAGAGAGATCTCGGCACCATTTAGAAGGCATTGTTTTCTTAATTGGTTTCCTGCAACGTGATACCTACTGCCATTTCTTTTTGTCTCCGACATTCTAACAAGGGACTTCTTCTTCGTTTCCATTTTATAAAAACGCCACTGTTGTTATTTAGTTCAAGCAAACATATGCCATGGTAATCATGTTGGTAGAGATTCGTGATTGCTTGCTTATATGGTAAATTCACTTGGCGTTTACACACATAGAAAGTTTATTCTAAGCCAGAAAGTACACGATCCTTATTTAGAAAGTTGTTCGACTTTAGTAATTAAACAAAATTTACCACGGTTTAGTTACTTTGTACTCCAAATGCTAAAAGGGAAACATTTTTGAACTGCTTTAATATCGTTTTAAACCGTGCTTAGGTTACCGAAAACTATATCAAAACATCAATCAAATACGTAAAATCAAGATGTTTTCTAATATATACACTCATAGGCGTCTATTTATTTATTTATTTATTTTGAGGGAGACAGAAGTAATTATTTTTCACATTTGGTTATCTCGTGTGTCTTCAATAAAGGTCACTGTATATCAAAAATATCTTTCAGAGTTATGGTCTGAATACCGATATACATTCTAAAAGGTACAACTTAAGTTTTGTCCACGAGTGTATATTGATTTGCAACTATTTTTCCACCGACTCAACATTCCAAAAGTTATAGAGTTTTGACAATACACACGTATTTTCATACGTGTAAACAGAGACAAACTTCTGTTATACCTGAATATTTATTCTACAGGGTAGACCAGAAAAATGATGCATTTTCACAATTAGGAATATTTTATAAATAGATTTTCTTTTCTGGGTTCCCCTGTAGAACTAGACGACAATGGCCGTTCTACGAAATGGTAGTCTAGAAAGACAGCCATTCAGACAGTTCCTTAAGCTCTATTAAAGTTTTATCTCAATAATACTTTTAGAATCATTATCATTATCATTATTACAATTATTATTGCCATTAATGCTATTTTTGTTTTCATCATTATTATAAGTATCGCCATTATTTTTACGTTTTTATTATCCTTATATACAAATGATTGGCTCGTCCTGGATTTAGCCGATGTTTGATCGTCTAATATATTGTTTTAACTAATTCTTATTGCTATTCTCTACTATTAGGATCATTAGCATAATCATTATTATTACTGGCATCTTTGTTGTTATCGCCATCCGTAGTTTCAACTTGGATTCTATAACCTAGTTTAAACTTTCTCTCAATATTTGCTACGCCTCCAGTAGGCTAAGTAAATATCTTGACTTATAACTTATCATTACAATCTTTCTTATCAACGCGCTGGGAGGTTTCCTCCCACATAAAGACAGAATTTGGCTTTTATATAAAAAATGATAATAGCCGAATGGACCCGACTTAGTCTGAGTTCTTCCCCAGTGAATGTTTGCCTAAAAGACAGTGTTTTTTTTTTTTAAGTCAATTATTAGAATTATATTTTTAGTACAGTAGAACTTCCATTTAGTGGACACCCCCACTAGCAGACACCTCTCCACAAAGGAAAGTTTCCATTTGCAAAATTACCATTTTTACAATTCAGCAACTCTTCGGTAAGAGGACATCTCTCCCTAAAGGACACTTTGGCTTTGCAATTAGGTGCTGTCTTTTACAGGGAGGTTCTACTGTAGTATATATATAGAGTGGCAGTAAAGGTGATGATAATAAATCATCAACATAACATTATTATCATTACTTTATAAGTCCCTAATATGCAAATTAGTTTTTATTGGACTAATATCTATAGGCTTTGAATAACCTATAAGTTAATCTAATATCTTCAGCTAATTAATGTAAAATTTCTCTCTCTCTCTCTCTCTCAATGATGTATTCAGTAGTTTTACTGAGAATAGTAACACAAACAACAATTTAGCATTTTATTTACATTTAAGGAAGTTTAATTAAAAAGGCAAATATTGGATCAAAATATCATTTATTTTACCAATATTTCAGTTGGCTGAACGCCAACCCTTATCAAGGTGTTATAACATATTTAATGTGTGTCAACAACAAACTCAGCGCCGCATAACGTCAACAGAATTAAGTTTTAAAAATATTTTGTTATATTCAATGGGGAGAAATTTTTTTATATATATATATATTTATATTATGGACAAAATAGATTTTGTAAAATATAGGTGTGAATATTTTGAAAATTAACAATAACGCCTATTTTATGTTTATAATTATTTGTACTATGTGTTAAAAGATTTTCGTATAAAAAAAATAAAAAGAAAAAATTATAAGGAAGTATGTAAATAGGATAAAGGGCATCATGTTTGTATATAAGCTTTCATCTTTTAAAAACATATCTAAGAAACTAACGAAACACTTAGGGAAACATTATTATAACTATTTATAATTTGATATAAAAAGTTCTTTTTAAAGTTATAAAACACTAGTTACACACCTTCCACATCCATAAAAAAAAAAAAAAAAACAAGATATGAATATACCATACTATTTTCTTTATTTTTCATAGAAGTTTTCGATTAATTTATTTATTCAGCTTAACGTACAAGTGATGAGAGAAAGGTGTTGGCTTATAGAGTTCGCCTAGGAAAAATGGTGCATGTAAGAAAAACAAATCCCGTTAAGAAATGATAGTTTAAAATAGGCTAAAAAATGCTTTTAATGTTGAAAAAAGTTGGTTTAACATATTTTGTATCTCGATTACTGAATATAAACAAGAAATAGGAATACCATTTACTCTAAAATAGATGTCATGTCATGAGAGGGTATGCTAAATAAATTGGTTTACAAAACACGAAGCAAAATCACTAGGTACCGTAATCACTGCTAAAAATTTATACATGCGGAAACTATCTAAAATTACAAAGATGTGCATTTCTAGTTAACTTTAAATTAACCAACTAACCATAAGTTAATCGAAAAAAAAAAACTTGCTTATATGATACCGGTGTAAGAGATAGGTGTCTTAGATAAGTTGTGTGGAATTTGAACGAGATCATGTGGAGGAAAACTAATTGACCAAAGGGCAGCAGTTGGGGTCAGGAGGAAGGGATATCTCACATGGAATTTAATTAAATTTGACCAGCGCGTGGAGTAGTGAGGTCAACCGCTGGTTATGAAGAAGGAAGAAGTCAGGGTGTCGGTGACGTAGCTTGTAATTAGCTACCCAATTACGTCCGTGGAGATTTGACCGAACGACCACACGCAGTCGATCTGGAGGGAAATGTCCTTTCACAGCAGTCACGAAATCCACCAAATTGATTCCATGAACTCAATCATGAGATGGTTTTGAGTGTTAATTCCTACTTTGATTTTCTTTTCAGATTATAGCCCTAGTAGAAATACAATCCTTTTCGGAGGTACATCTATTAAAATTGTTGCTGGAGACCCGCTGGCGATTCTCCACCAAACTCTGTAGTGGTGGCAGAGGCGTCATATACATTGTGTAGTTCTAATCATTATTAATTTAATCATTATCATCATTGTAAATTAATAGTTCAGACTGTGCGCTCTTGCATGTATTGACAAAATGTCAATAAAATCATGTTAATTGTCATGTCTACTAAAATTTTGGAATGATACAAAGGTGAGAACAACATTTTACTTCTTTATAGTTACGCTTATGCAAAATATTCTAACGTCATTTTTACTTTAGGAGAGGGAAGAGAAGAATAATGTCAATGGGAACGTGTGTTGATAAAGAACATAAATATTCGGTAGAATTTTGTGGGGATACAATTTTAAATAATTTCAATTCTTGAAATCTCTCTCTCTCTGTTGTTACTTTATGTATCATTTATGAACGGAAAAATACGTCCAGGGTAGCCTAGTGGACATGGCATCTGCCCGGTAAGCGGAACATTGTGGGTTCGTTTCCGTTCCCTGGACACTTTTATTTTTCCGTTTATTATTACTCTTCGTAATTCACCCTTTCATACTTCATCCAAAAAGGTTAGAAATAGTCAATATTTCACCTTGAAATAAATTTTGATTTTTCATTGAAAAGAAACTCATGCGGTGTAACTTCAAGTGTTGTTTTACATCTCTCTCTCTCTCTTATAAACTTTCTATACATTGATAGAGCAGGAATGCATGAAGAGATCCATTGTTGCCCTTTTTGCATATTTACCTAGATCGTGCACAACTTGCCCAACAACCTCAGTTGAACGCTCGACTTCAAGGCTTCGACGATGACCTTCCTGCCTCACATTTCACGATCTTCAACTTGTAGATCAGCCTGGAAGGCCTTCTCTGTGCTACAGCAGTACAATTACACCGAGAATTTTAGTATAAAAACGACCCATATCTGATTATGGGAGGCCTGCTGGCAATCCAGTTTAGTAATTGCACATGGTTAATCCTCCATGTAATTAGCTAGAACAGCTGCAAGGTCGAAGATCTTATAAAATAATCACAAAAAAGGCAAAGTAACCATTGTTGTCGAAGAAAATTTCCATCTGACTATATGGATATCTATATCTTTCTCTTTTTTTGGTTAATTTCTCTTGCGCTCGTGCCTTTGTTTAATGACCTACAACCATTATATGTTGACATAGACGCCCTATGGTAAGATCATTTTTAGATCCTTGGCGCTTTTTTATACATTTCTTATATTCTTGCCTTTCGCTGGTGGACAGTTATTCTATTTGGGGTAATTTGACATGTGACTCCTTATATATGGGATTAGTAGCTAAAAAAGTATTCAAATACTTATTAATACTTATTATATACGAGAAATATACTTGTAGACATGTGTACTTAGAAAAAGGAGCGTAGCATGCTTCATTTGAGTTATGCCTGGAATAGGAAGGAAGTTCATCCATAAAATTGACATGTTCTCAACAATGGTCGGCCATAATACAAAAAGAGCAGACAAAAACTGGATAATAGCTTAAAAGAATGGAGACATTTTTGAAATTGTTAATACTTTATTTTCACGATTTAAATCACACAAGGGCAACAGCTGCAAAGAAAAATAATTGATAAAATCAATTCCAATGTGTTCCCAGTTGGGGAATTGAAGATAAATTCACAGTCAGACAGTAGAGGATACGTCTCAGGGTAACAAGCAATCCACGTAATTTTTACAAATGCATTCTTTACTTAGTTCATGGAATGAAGCATTCGTGCAGATTCTATGATGAAATTGAATTATGAGAATATAGAGAATGATGCCGTTTGGCTTTTTCTATTTAGGCACAAGTATTGCCAATTTCATCAATAGCTAGACCACAAAAAATACTTGTCTTTGGATAAATAAAAAATGTTTTTTATAACCAAATCAATTATCATTTAAGATTAATAAAAATAGTGATTTTAGCGGAAATAAGTTGTTGATATCATTTTAAAAGAGTAAAAAAAAAAAAAAGACACCACAAAGAACCAACGTATATATCAACAAAAGAGAGATTATCAAAATCAACACATAGCAGCAGCATGAAGAAGAACAAAGTGTTTTCTTCCAGGGCTTGAGGTCAATGGGGCTAATTGACTCATGCTCCAAATGACGAGATTTTTGTGAATTGTCAACAACAGCTCTTTTTGTCGTCATTAGCCCTCGGGCCTTGACCTATTGGATTAATTAGACTTGAGATAATGCGGAATTTAGGGTGATCAGGGGTGGCCACTTGACGTTTTTGTTGTGGTGACCTTTATTGGGTTTACAATGTCACCTATTTATATGAGATAAGACACGTCATCTCTCTGTAGGACTTTATGTTGATTGGAAACAAGACACTACAATGAAAATCATTTCGATATAGGAATATTACTAAGCTATTTAGGATTGTGCTTTCACTTATCATTTTATACTTTTAGTAGCATTAAGAGTCATACTTGGGAATGGTGAGATGCAATGGTTCGTACACGTTGCACAGGCTATGATAGTCATAGTGAATAGTAATTGGCGACTACTTTTACTGTAAGTGTACCACATATTCTACTTATGTAGAAAACAGTTCGACCTTTGCACTTACAAATATGTCAGAACCCCGTTTATTTACTTGCTCTTATTGGTAGGGTTGGATTTTTGTAAGAATCGAAGACCATTGGAGCATAATTTTTTTTTATTCAGAAAAAAGTGCCCAATGCGGGATTTGATCCCTGGTTGGAAATCGACAGTTTATGCCACTCGTTCATTGACCTCCATATATCAATTTGACATACCAAATCGATAATTCAAAGTCTTACAGATGTCTTTATCTCTGTACCAGTACTGATAATTCCTGCTGCCTACGGATGTTTATCGACTTGTATGTAGATCCGTTATGTTCCTGAACTGTGGTGACACCTTACGTAAAAATCCATCAAAACAACCCAGTCTTGATAAAAATAGATTCTAATGGACTACCTTATCAGATCTATAAACGCACCAATATTCCTAGATGTGATGAGGACTCAAAAATTTTATCAATCCCTTTTCTCGTCTTATATGTCCCAACTAAGGCTTCTGTCTTTCTCTGATGGCCGTCAACAAGTATTAATCGCAGCTAAACTTTATATCGGGAGGCTTTTCCCTCCTATCCGCAAACGAGTGAGACGTTATACTAACAGAGTGTTATGTCAATAAACGCAGAAACAAGATGACAAAGTAAAGAAACTTCAGACATTTCCGCCATATTGCCGTGACCTTGTCCGACAAACTCTCCAATGCACGCTTCCGCCTTTCTTTCCAACGAGAATCCTCCTGACGTTTTGACGCGTTTGTTTGTTCTTTTATGGAGACATACCTCTTTCATATTGAAGTCAAACCTTTGTTATCATTTAGTTGGTTTTTCTTTTCACGGAGAATGTAAATGATGTAAAATATATGGCTGCAAGGTTTATGGGCAAGGACAATAATGGAAAAAAAAAAGAAGTTGATTCTTCTTTTAAAATTCGTAAACAAGACACCTTATTGTCTCGTTGGGTTTTGTATATCTCTCTCTCTTCATACAAAATTACGTATCCGATTATATGTTAATTATATGAGCATTATTTTGTGAATAAAATTGGATAAATTGTCTTTTTAAAACAGTAGTCTCTCAACTCAGAGTATCACTTTAAAGCGAGATTCTAACCATTGTCTCGTTGAATCCCAAATCCCTGACAACCATTTGAAACCACTCCGGCTTCTGTGGAGGATTATCTCCCCCATTAATAAACTTTCACCAAAATCTTCCATTGTCCAATGCTGGATTTCAACAGCCCCGCCCCCAGAATGGAGGAAAAAAAGAAACTTCCTTATTAAGATAAACATCTAAATGGGGCCTTAAATGGTGGCAAACCAAACTGCCCCTTCCATATTGCAACACTTGTCCCACATCCGATCACATCTTCTTTCCACACTTCTTTGGTAACCTAGCTGTTTGGGCTACCAACATGGTCCCACAATGCTTCCACAAAAAGTATTTATAATTTTCAGCGCTAGATGGCGCTACGTTGATGATGATATTTATAAAAATGATAATTTTTCGGTGAAAAAAAAAAGCCTCATCTCACACAGCTATCGATTACTCCAATATAAAATGATGGTATTTATACAGTTATTTATTTTTGCCTATATTTGTCACATTTTTTTTCTATTTCACACATTTAAGATACTAAATTAATTTCAGATTCTTCAGTTCATTAAGAAACTGTTTTTGCAATTTCTGTCCTAATACTACAAAGCCTTTTTTAAGGTATTTTATTCGTTTTTCAATTTTTGATTTAAAAGCCAACACCATAAAATATAGAGGTTTTTGCTTTGAATACCTTTTCCTCTATTTAGTGACCTAACCCGCATGAGAGGAGTTATGAAATCGGTCGAAACTGCCAATATCGTATTTTAACTGGTGAACCTTTTTGCTCATGTAGAAGCACTTAGATTTTTGTGATTAAAACTCAGTAGAATTCCGTTTTGGTATTAATAGAATTTCCCGGGAAATAAGAATTCGACATAAGATCTTAATGAAGTCGGTGGACGAATGGTTTAAAACCCCCGATTCCCAACAGCCATGAACTGGGATCGAATCCCTCATTGGACACTTTGTTTTAATATGTGAATAACCTTCACACATATTATTCATTGTTGTAAATATCATAAGTTAGGTTTCTCTTTTTGAGCGGCACCTAGTAAAGTTAGCTTGGGGAACCAATCAAATCTTAGGTAGGGATAAAAAACGACCGTTTTTATCCACCTTAAAGTAGTTCTTAAAATTAAAGATACTTCGGCCAGTAAATCTTTTTATTACCTCGACGTTTCGGCAAAAATATTTTGTTCTCTTTAGAAGCAAACAAAAATTAAAACATTTGGCAAGGCGTTACAAATTATTCTCTATTTAAGAACTACGAATGCCGGCCTCAATCTTAACCTTAAAGTAGATTACATTAGACGTTCTATGCCGAACTTTATGAGAAGATGACCTAGCCATCTTATAATTCTTTCATGTACAACACATGGAAGATAATAAACCAGTTTACGGCATGGAGAGCCAGAATTAAGTTGAAGATGGTAACAGCCTATTGTTAAGCACTTCCTATCATCTATTGCGGCCCCTCCCACCCAACTTATTCCCCTGACCTTACTATAAATACCTCCTGCTCTCTCTCTCTCTCTCTCTCTCTCTCTCTGCGCAAGGATGACACGCAAAATCGTGAAGCGTTCTCTCTCTCTCTCTCTCTTCATTTTGTCTCTCTCTCTCTCTCTCTCTCTCTCTCTTCATTTTGTCTCTCTCTCTCTCTCTCTCTCTCTCTCAGTGGCATAACTTCCTTCAAATTCCCGCTGATGGATTCACATTGTACCCCCACTCTACCTTTTACATAATGCTTTACCCTCGCACATCCTTCATCTAAATTAGACGGAAATTTTGAGACATCTTGGATAATCGCTTCCTCTTAACGGAACTTTCTTGAGGATCAATAAGGGGAGGAAAATGTATTTTAAAAATATCCTTTACTTATTTGAAAATCAAGAAATTTGTGTATAAAAAGGCAAAAATATATATATATATATTTAACTGTTTCTAAGATAATGTATACCTTATAAGGGTCATTGGCCTCTAATAGTCCTTGGATCATAACAAATTCAAAATATATTTTTAAAATTCAAATTTTCTATCGAATTAATGCAGACATTAAAATCAAAAGATTATATTATAACGTCGAGAAACTAAACGCAGACGACACCTTACTGTGGCAGGAACTAGACGGCATGACGATCGCTGACCACGTCAAGGGTCAAGACTAATATTATCTCTTTCTTTTTTTCTTAGAATAAACCACCATTTATAATGTCTTCCTGTTTTTACTTTCCCATTGTATATTTTTTCCTGTATTATGTTTCTCTTCTTCGTATCCGTGTATTTTGAAATTATCTAAAAACATGAATGTTACATGTAAGAACCACATACTTATACATTTTACTTTATTTTTAAATATATAGGACGCCAAAATGGACTTTTTCAAACTATCAAATACTTCGCCCCTTTTTATAAATTTTTTATTTTATTTAGACAAAAACACTGACCAATGTTATTTTAATTTTGAACATTATTTTACAGAATATTTATTGAATTTCGAATATTAGGTAATGACAAATTTCCTTTTGCACAATTAAAAAAATCAAAAGATTTAGATTGATTAATCATCACCTTCAATTTTATACTTTAGTTTTTAAAAAATATATCTTATATTAATATAATATTGGATTGGGATATGAAATTTTGTTATATAAAAATTAGTTTTAAAAATATTGTTTTACAAATATAATAAAATATATAATGGAGGTAAATATATATTATTTTCAAATATACCTAAATTCTGTGAATTACAAAAAAAAAAAGTATTTGACCAAGAGCCAAATCAATGTTTATTTTGTGTCCACATTTTACTTCCTCAAATATCCGTCATATATGAAAATTAACATTTTTGCTACCTTTTATAAAAAGTTTTAAATTATTGATGACATTAGCATATCACCATCTAAATGAATTAATTTCCGATGTTTCCTCTCAATTTAAATTCCCCAATTATATATCTTTCCATTGTATGAAAAAAAAAAAAGGCTTAAAGTAATGGCGGGAGATTTTAATTGTTCTGGATTGTATGCAAAGTTTCCAGACTGCATTTAAGATTTCTACCCTCATTAATGAAGGCTTGAGAGAAATTTTTGTGCGAATTCTTTAGGTATATTAGTGTGGATTTGAAGGTTTAATAATTTAATCAACCAGGAATATTCACCCTTTTTTTCACGTTTAGTTACGCGATTATTGTTCGTTTATCATTATTTTTCAGTTAAGTAGTTTAGCAATAATATTTGCACATATCCCTAAATTTTGAATATTTTTACAGAGAGAAACTCCATCATATTTCAGAAAGAATATCAGATCTCTATAACAGAACTTAAGATTTAAATGGTCAAGAATGGAAGTTGTGGCCAATGGTCGAAAATGTATAGGAAATTGTGGCTTATGGAACACCAAGATCTGTATTCAGTCCACCATAGAAGCAATTTTCCTTTTTAGTATACTAAAATATTGTATGAACACCTTCCAATTATTTCATTATTCTTAGAGTACTGACAGTACCATTTCTGGTAATTTGTAAATGTAAAGTGACACGTTTCGACGTGGGTATAATAGAAACCTTTGTAAACTCAAAATTACTTTTTGTTTTGTTGAAATACCATCAATCTCCATTCTGTCAAGTTACTGGCAAATTGTTTTAGTTTGTGACATGCTCTACATTTGGTGAAGTCAGCCTTTGGGATTCTCCTACTTTTCTTTTCTCCCTTTATATAGAATCTTTTATAAAACATTAATAAACAGTCACAATCCCATCCCTGGACACTTTTATTTTTCCGTTTAGCATTACTCTTCACAATTCATCCTTTCATACTTCATCCCTAAGGTTAGAAATAAACGTTATTTCTCCATAAAATAAATTTTGATTTTTCGTTTAAAAGAAACACATGCGGAATAATTTTCAAATGTCGTTCAACAGTCACAATTAAACTGCCATCAATAAAATCAGTTTTTCTAAACATAAAGTATCAAGCAGTTTTTTTTTTTAATAATTTGATCTAGCCATTTCTCTTTTCTTGTTTCGTTAATATGTCTTTCCTTTTTTCTTTTTTTTTTTCCAGCTTGTAATTTTCTTTCATTAGGTCTTTTTTAAAATTTATTTATTTATTCTTTTCCGGGTTTTCACATATCCGTAGCCACCAATATCATTATTCTATTGACTCTGACCTTTCTAATTCTTGTCCAATCTTAATAGGATAAACAAAAAGTACCCTGATACTTTCCACCTTGAATCAGCACGAAAGTTGGTAGAGCCTTTTTTTTTTTTTTTTAATCTCGCCCTTAACAAATCACCAAGCAAATTCAACTTTAATTTAAAAAAAAAAGTTGCTTGTGATAAATGAATACTAGCTGATAATAGTTTCCTTTCTTCTAATGATTATTTGAGCATTTTAAAATAAAACTTCCTATTATTGAAGCAGCCGTTTTATTGGAACAAAGTGCTCCAATATATCACTGTTTCTCAATTAACCTGAATCTATTTGGAACAGCTGTTTCAGGTTCGTTCTACGGCGTGGTATACTTCTAATACCACGTATTTTGCAGACATTGAGGATAATTTGACTAAGGGTCTTGGTATATATAGATCTGAGTATTACTACTACATTAATTTACCCACTAAGAGGTTACCAGAAATATAAAATCATTGGTGTAAATTTGCAAACAAATCTTATGAAAAAATGAATTTACTTATTAATATTGAGAGAAAGGCATCTCCTGATCGCGCAACTAAGATTTTGATTGCTTTCGCCATCTATCGGAATAAATATCAACTAATCGTTTATTTTTAATTGTTCCAAAATTAACCAAATACTCTTTCTTGATTAACTAAGTAATGCTAACCACATACGCGGCTGTTGGCTCTTATCAGCGTGGTGCAAGCTTTTTCACATTATTCGGTTTTAAATATCCTATCGATGGTTATGTGTGGTTAAAACGTCTATTCTTGATTTATTTTTGTACCTTGAGGTATCAGTTTGATTCCACCAATGATAATCAACAACTTAAAACACGTTAGCGATTAGATTTTCTTCTTCTTCTTTCTTATCTCCACTCAATCATATTAGGGTATTAAGTTGTGACCCTTGATGGTGTCTGTTTGACAACCATCATGACTGGGTGAAGTAGAATGCGTCATCCTTTGTAATTAAGACTGGGAGCACTACTCAATGACAGGCCGACTTAGCTAAAAAAATGGCCGCCTTTGACATGAGGAACAGACGCCATGTGCAGCCGCTCCTAACATGGAGCACAAACGCTGTTCATCCTGTATCCCTGGATTAGGAGCCCTTACAGGGTACTATCAGCCGGGCCAGCTGAGTCCAGGTTTTTTACTGAGCTTGTTACTGCTCCTCCTCCTTTTTCATCCGGGCTTGGGACCGGCAAAAAGGCGGAGTTTTAGATTTTCTTTAATTACAGAGTTTATTTTAATTAGGAAATATATATCACTACTCCCCCTAAATTGAATACAATCAATCACGAGACATATGTCATTGAAATATGCTTATTCATTTTTTTTTAAAACGATCATTTGAGAAGTCAAATGCCTTTCTTTTTCAAGTTCAACTACAGGAACAAAAAGGGCGGTGTTGTAGTATTGCTGATGCAGACTAGTGGTAATCTGATCTGTGGATAGTTTATGGGGATCTCTGTTTTTTCTGTTAATGTGCTGTTCTCATTAATTATTGGAGGGCCAGCTTTTTTTGGATAATCTTTTTATAGCGTGTATTTAATTAGAGCAAATGGTTTATAAAAGACGTTGAGGTTGGTAAAGATTGAATGAAGAGAGGAAGACCTGAAATGAGCTGTCTGGAAGGGGCCATGGATGCTGCTGGATGGTCACTAGATGAGCTGTGAGTCAAATTGGAGAATATTTGTCCATAGTTTTCGGCTACATGAACTCAGTAGAATTTAGTTTAAATATATATACGGATAAAAGATCACACGAGGAGCTTCTTTTTAGATTTTTCGCGAGCTTTCGAAACTTTCGGTTCTTCTACAGGCATGGATAGCATGATTATACTAATCTTTTATCCGTATTGAGCATTTTAAAATAAAACTTCCTATTATTGAAGCAGCCGTTTTATTGGAACAAAGTGCTCCAATATATATACGGATAAAAGATCACACGAGGAGCTTCTTTTTAGATTTTTCGCGAGCTTTCGAAACTTTCGGTTCTTCTACAGGCATGGATAGCATGATTATACTAATCTTTTATCCGTATTGAGCATTTTAAAATAAAACTTCCTATTATTGAAGCAGCCGTTTTATTGGAACAAAGTGCTCCAATATATATACGGATAAAAGATCACATGAGGAGCTTCTTTTTAGATTTTTCGCGAGCTTTCGAAACTTTCGGTTCTTCTACAGGCATGGATAGCATGATTATACTAATCTTTTATCCGTATTGAGCATTTTAAAATAAAACTTCCTATTATTGAAGCAGCCGTTTTATTGGAACAAAGTGATCCAATATATATACGGATAAAAGATCACATGAGGAGCTTCTTTTTAGATTTTTCGCGAGCTTTCGAAACTTTCGGTTCTTCTACAGGCATGGATAGCATGATTATACTAATCTTTTATCCGTATTGAGCATTTTAAAATAAAACTTCCTATTATTGAAGCAGCCGTTTTATTGGAACAAAGTGCTCCAATATATATATACGGATAAAAGATCACATGAGGAGCTTCCTTTTAGATTTTTCGAGAGCTTTCGAAACTTTCGGTTCTTCTACAGGCATGGATAGCATGAATATACTAATCTTTTATCCGTATTGAGCATTTTAAAATAAAACTTCCTATTATTGAAGCAGCCGTTTTATTGGAACAAAGTACTCCAATATATATACGGATAAAAGATCACATGAGGAGCTTCCTTTTAGATTTTTCGAGAGCTTTCGAAACTTTCGGTTCTTCTACAGGCATGGATAGCATGAATATACTAATCTTTTATCCGTATTGAGCATTTTAAAATAAAGCTTCCTATTATTGAAGCAGCCGTTTTATTGGAACAAAGTGCTCCAATATATATACGGATAAAAGATCACATGAGGAGCTTCTTTTTAGATTTTTCGCGAGCTTTCGAAACTTTCGGTTCTTCTACAGGCATGGATAGCATGAATATACTAATCTTTTATCCGTATATATTTGTCCATAGTGTCACCAAAACTTGAACTCAACTTAATGGACGCTACCACACACACAGACAGTAGTAGAGTGTTCATATTATTTCTCCATCGGGCTAACTGCAGGGACTTCTTGTAAAATAGTCTTTTATAATTCTCTATATCAATAAATCTCTATTCATGATAATATTGTGAAAAACATTTAAAATTACAAAATATTTTCTTACAATGAGAACTGTTACTGCTGCAGTGCATTTTCAAATTGTTTTTTTTATATCATTGTGAGAAAATATTTTGTCATTTTAAGTAGTAGAGTGTATTTTGTGAGATGATTTTACTTGTATTTTCCAATTATAGGGATATGGTGAGTTTTCACAATAGCGTGTTTGAACTGCGTGTATTTTGCTGTCAGTAACAATCTTTAGCAATCAGATCAGAACAGAAAATTTGATATCAACATTATTGAAAACTATATTCAATTATGGGGTTGATGATATCTACACACTCTAGGGTTAATAAGATAAAGACTAAAGCGAACAAAGAGCTATATATGCAAATATCTACATTCGTCGTCTTCCGAAAGCTCTTGGCCCTCTCTAGACCAGCCCCTATTACAATTCAGACAATCCCGACAGCAATGGTAGACCAATGTACGAACACGAGACTGAGTATCCAGTAGAGGACTATGTTTAGGGCTTTAAAGATGTGTTAAAGTGGTTCAAAGTGAATGAGAATGATGAACAAAGTTGCTGTATGATCATTAGGGCTGGAAAAAAAAAATAAAGATAATAAAAACGCGCGCGAAAAAAGGTTTGTTAATGTTCATCAAGTTAATTCGACTTTTGGTAACTATATGGACGATTGTTCTCTAATTTGATCGTGTGAATGTGATCGTGTAAATAAATATAATAATTTAGGAAATAATAAATTGAACAGATATGCAAAGAGGAAAATTTGAGAGAAAAAAAAAGTTTTAAAATATATCTAAATATCCTATGTATATTGATGAGTAGGAAGAAGCTTGCGACCGTGTATACTGTAAGTACACCAAATGTCTTTACGTATTAAAACAGCTAAACCTTTGCATTTACAAGTTGCCAGAACTTCAATTTGTTTCCTGTAGCAACTGTGTAGGTGTAATTGTACAAGATTTTAGAATCCTTGAAGTAGGTTATTGTGATAAATTCTTAGTCGTCTTGTACAGTTAATCCATCAAAATCAATCATCAAGAAAAACTTTTAAAATGTCTTTCATATGGAAATCTATTAACCTTTTTCATCTCATTATATCTAAATAAGATTGGTACGTGTAATGTAGGCTTCCCTAGAGACAATGCACAAAATAATTTAAGGAAAGTTTAAATCAGGACAGTTCATGATCCCTTTTATGCGGAAATCCTCAAATTGATCAGTGAAGGAAAGAGTTTTATTTAGAAAGTTTGTAAGGAGATCCTTCTCTCTGCAGGACATTTCCCAACAGGCGCCCAGTTGTGTAACACAATGCCTTCCTTACAGTACTCAGTCGTAATCCCATCGTCTAAATATATCGTCATGATTGAGATGATTCAACGCCGGGTTATACCTGAAGTTGAGTAAGTTTTCCGGGTTTTAAGTCCTCGACATGATTTACGAGTTTGTCGAGAGTTGTTCTTTTTTTACTCTGGTAAGTTATTTTTCTTTTACAAATTATTTAATAAAAATAAAAAAAGGCATATCCTGACCAGGAGCACATGTTCTTTTCAGAAGGCAGAGCGCCATCTGGTGGAACAGAAATCAACTAATCATTAATTTTTAGCCCGTTCTCTGATATTTGGCCAACCCAATTTCTTGATAAATCAAGAAAAGCCATCCACGAACGCGTTTCGCGTTGTTGGCGCTCGTCAGCGTAAAATTATTTAATATATTTTTTATTCTCTAGTTGATGTATTATCATCTTATTGACGTTTTTTTATCACTGTCTCAAATTTTATATCTAGCTTCTACTAGCTGAATAGAACCGGTTTTGCGCCAGCGTATTATATAGGTACATAACAACTAAAAAACATCGTGAAAAAATAGCAGCTTATCTAATTAAATCATTAAAAACTACTGAAAATTGATTTTTGATTTATTAAAATTACCTTATGGCATTTTTTTTTTAGCTTTTAAATGGCTCATATGTTAATCTATATCTTCTTTTAACTACTTGGGAAATTTGATAATGATTGATTCAGTAGATTTATATTTTTTAAAAAGGTTTTAAAAAATTCTCAATAAGTTTGTTCATTATAAAAAAACGTGAGCTTCCGAGTTCTTTTATCTTAAAAGGTCAAAATTATATCTGATAATGATTTTGCCCGTTGAAGAGTTAGAGCTTTAAAGCTCGTGTGTTTTTATGATTAAAAAAACTTATTGCGAAAGGTTTTTATCCTTTTATAGAACTATATCGCAATTTTCTTATATTTGATCATTTTAGATTTCATGGAGAGTAGTAACAAACACACAGATTTCACTCGTCATTTCTATATAGATGGATTGCATTATTAAATACGCTACAATTTGTTTTTATAAAAATTTAACTATTTTGTAGATCTGGTCGTTTATTTTACACAGCTAGAATATATAAAAACGGCATTGTTTATTGCGTTTTTTAAAAAGGAGATCAGCTTCGGTTTCAAATTCCTGGATTATCCACACTTAGAAAGACCTACAATCTTTTAAAAAAATGAGTGTTATCGGTCGTGTCAAACGATGATGTAAGAGGAACAAATAAAACTTAGGTGTTCTTGAGGTTATCTTTGCTTCTAAAGACACCTATCAAACCTTGACCTCTTTCTTTTTTGTAAGCTTTTCGTTACTCTCTCTTTCCTTCTTCTCTGAACACACTCAAGACATCAAAAAATATATTGTAGCGTAAAAATCAAGTCTTTGTATATCTGAAGATGTGAAAGTATTTTTTGTTAACGTCACGCCGACCAGCCGATAATATTAACAAATTAAACCCACTATCTACAGTTAGAGAATATCGAGCAAGCAAGCTAGGTAACTAAATGATGATTTTCCAAATAAGAAATCTGTTTCCAAATATTTTCATTGAATAATTAAATTAAATAATAGATTATTTCTTCGCCACAATATATATTTAATATAATGAATTGAATATATATCACGCCATATCTATATTTGGGAATATCAACACATTAATACTTAATTTTTCTGTGTTCTTAATAGAACATATTAGGAGTGGAATACTTTCACCAAGAAATCCTGTGAACTACTGGATATAAGGCAGAATAGCTCAATTCATTCTTAGAGAGCGAACTGATAGTCTAAACTGGGAGGGTTCACCACTGATGAGCCAGGCCCTCCAATATTTTCCCATCGCAGAAGAAATTCTTTTTAAAAAAAAATTATTCCTTACATAATATCATTTGAGAGAAAAAGTCTATCCACACAGGAAAAGTTTCTTGCAAAAAAATATAATTTAGTTAAATCGAGCTTTCGGGCATTGGAGCCCTTCTACAGAAGTAAGGTTAACTATAACGTCGTTATAGTTAACCTTACTCCTGTAAAAGGGCTCCAAGGCCCGAAAGCTCGAGTCAATTAAATTATATATATTTTGTAATAAACTCTTCCTTGGATGACATTTTTTTCTCTGAAACTGTAAGAACTTGTTTAATTTCATTTAAAAAAAAATAGTTTAAAATATATTTTCCATTGCAGTATTTGAAACCTCATCCTGGAAATCAGCCAACCAAAAGAACAAAAACACATATCAATAAATATAATGACTACCATGGGTTTCCTCTTCAAATCAGTTAAAACTTGGAATTTAATCATCCTGAATGTATTTGCATACTGTGCGGAGAGCGAGAAGAAAAGGATCACGTGTAGATATGCAAATATATAAACATCTATTCAACTTCTCCAACCTTCAATGTATATTGGAACTAAATTGCTGACCTTGTGAGAGGGTGTGCTTATGTAAATAAATATTTATTGAAATAAATATAAATCGATTATTGTGAGGCAGCTATTTATATTCTGGTTATTACCCAATAGTATAGTTTATATAAAACATGACAGAGATATTTAAAATTACAAAATATTTTCTCACAGTGAGTTTTTTTTTTAATTTTAAAATGCTAGCTTTCAAGCGATAATCGCCCTTCAACGGGCCTAATAAAACAATATCGACTAGATCTAATTTTATCCTGAATAGATATTTATATGATAGAGAATGACAGAGATATACAATGTGAAAACACAAGAAAAATGGTCAAGTGTTAATATTAAATGCTCATGTGAGCGGTCAGGAAATATCTATTTTTATTTTTAGAATATATAATATTGTAGATGATTATATATTATTCTATGAAAAAAAAAACGAAAGAAAAAAAATAAAAGATAAAAAGAGCAGGTGTTGAAATCAAAAATAAAAATGGCATATCCTGACCAGGAGCACATGTGCTTTACAGAAGGCAGAGCGCCATCTGGTGGAACAGAAATCAACTAAACATTGATTTAGCCTGTTCCCTGATATTTGGCCAACCCAATTTCTTGATAAATCAAGAAAAGCCATCCACGAACGCGTTTCGCGATTTTTGGCGCTCGTCAGCGTATTATTCTATGAAAATATTTTTAAATTTTGATACACTGTACTTTTTTCCTTATTGCCTATCTGCTCTTTTATTAGATTTAGGTTAGTTTGCCGTGTAATTCTGAAGTTTGTCTTTCCTAATTTTATATGTTACAATATTGCAGGTTGACAGCTTACGATCAATTTGTAAATAGAAACATATCCCAACATTTATTAACTGACTCTTAACTGTCGTTCTTTCTACCTTGAAAAGTGGCGTCGGGTGGTGAGTTTTGGGGAGTTGGTGTGTTTCTATATGTCCACGTGGAAAATTAGGGAAGACAAAAACTTGAGGAGGAGACAACAATTTATTTCAGGCAAGGACAAACTATGAATGGTAAACAAAAGATAAGCCACGAGGGAAATTTACAGAGTAACAAAATATAAACATAAAATGACCACTCTGTTAATAAAAATAATTAAATTAATAAATACTTTGTTACAATATCTATTTGAAAGCACACACAAATACATGACAGCATTTTGAACAATCACAACAGCAAGTAATGATGTTATATACAATAAAAAAAATAGCCCTCAACGAACTCTTTAGATTGAATTAAAGATAATGAAATGGAAGAGAAGGCGATCTTCAATAAGATGGGGATAGATTGTGTCAAGTTGATTGCGACACGGAGGGCAATGTGGAGCATTCAATGTAAAAAAAATGAAATGAAGAGAGTGTTAGCCTGGACAGCTGGTGTCTAGACTGTCTCTATTCACATGTCTTGAACACCTACATGTGAAATTCTATTGATCTGTTCTTTACATCAAGTTGGGACATATTTATATATTCTTTATTTCATTGTATTTTTAATTATTGCATATAGCCCTTTATCGATTATGATATATTAAAAGGTATTTTAGACCGCTACGAACCAGGATTGAATCCCGCATTGAGCACTTTTTTTCTAATTAAAAAAAAAATAATAAAAAGATCCAATGGGGCCCCCGATTCTTGAAAAAGTCGAACTGCTTTTCACGTGTGTAGACATGTGGTGCACTTACAATAAAATCAATCTCCAACTTCTACCCACCATGATTACCATGGCCTGTACTACGTGTACTAGGTAAAATAATTTTTAAAAATTATAATAATAAACGTTGCTACCTCTTTTTTAGAATAGGAAAAAATTAAGATTAAGTTTTTCTGTTCATGAGCTTCTTGGTCTCCTTTGACTTAAAACTGAGCTCATCTATTTGTTTCTTTAGAGTTTCCAAACCAGGCTGTTCACCCTTCTTCCTATCCATTTTACCTTCCATCACTTCTACAACCCATTTCTTCATTTACGGTTTAAATTTTATGTCTTTCTGGTGACCTTCAACCGGCCTCATATCTCTAAATTTTTAAAGCCTTTTTATTCTTATATTAAAAAGAAAATGATCATATGTTTATATATTCATTTAAAGTTAGCTATTGCATTATAAGTTTTGCTTATTTGGAAAAAAATCCCAACTCCAATTTGTTTGTGTAGTTATTCATACATTATTACAATAGAAAAATATTGAGATCCATTTCCTATTGGCGCTAATCCATCCTAAAATTTTCAGAATTTTTTCAAATATCAAAATTGAAGATAGAAAGATTATATGTATATAAGTAAGCTAGATGTTTCGATACAGTGTTGCTACCACGTTATCTATATTACCAGCATCATTATGTATTTCTTAAATATGTGTAAGAAATGGAGGAAAGTAAAAACAAATCACTGGAACCTGGTTGGAATTAATGATGTCTTCTTAGCAACTTTACGACGTAATTCTCTGAAATCCTGAAGGTGATGGCCAATTGGAATGTAAGATTTTGTTGATTGATTGCCAGTGTTGGTCTTCCTCACATAGGGGTCATGTATGAAGAATATGTAATATATATAATTATATTTGATAATAAAAAGGCATGCATTGGATTTGATAAAATATTTATTTGCCAATATTTCGGTTAGCTGAACGCCAAACCTTTATCAAGGCATTACATTTTTGTATAAACAAACTCAGCGCCGCATAGTTACATATTACGCTTTTTTTTTTGCTTATCCCTAGTACACGTGGTACAGGCCATGGTAATCATGGTAGTAGTAGGCTAGAAGTAGGCTACTGTTTTTACTGTAAGTGCACTACTTGTCTAAACATGTGAAAAGCAGCTCGACTTTGCACTTACAAATATACTAAAACTCCGTTTGGTTATTCGCACTCGTTGGTGGGGTTGGACTTTTGCAAGAATCGGGGGCCATTGGAGCATTTTTTTTTTTAATCAGAAAAAAAGTGCCCAATGCGGGAATCGAACCCGGGTCGTGGCGGTTTAAAACCAACAGTTTAGACCATCCTTCCACTGACCCCTATTACGCTTATTACAAAAATGTAATGAATTGATAAAGGTTTGGCGTTCAGCCAACCGAAATATTGGCAAATAAATCTTTTATTAAATCCAATATATGTCTTTTTATTATCTAATGAATTGAATATGGATTGCTCTATTTTCAAAACAATACAATTATATGTAATTCTATACTATGTTTCTCCTATCAGCTTATGTCCATAATTTTCCTGAAATACCATTTCTGTGAATACACCCTTCAGTTAAAATTTTACACAAATAAATTTACTGGCAATGAGTTTCTTTTAAATATCATCAAAAATTATGATTTACTAATTTACACCCTTCAGTGTAGCATATATAAGCAGAATGATCCAATACAGTTTTAGAGCTCTAAGAAGTGGTCTGGTAGATTAAATTAGCGAAACCGCTGGGAGGGTTCACCACTGATGTGCCAAGCCCTCCCAATATTTTTTTCATCGCAGTTAAGGACAGTACAAGTTTGATTTGTGTGTAAAAAAAAAAACATTCGTGCTTAAATACTTCCATCTCTTACATATTTTTCCGCAAAATCTTTAGTTCTAACAAAACGCCAGAAACGCATTTTCTTTTCCATTTAAATATTTATATTACAAGCCTTTGAGGAAAAATCGCTTTACTTTATAACTAGGAGGAAATTATCTCCCGAAATTTTTAAAAGCATTTGAAAATAAAAGGAAAAAATAGAATTTTCTAATTTGTATTCTGATATGTGTCACGTGTTGTTTACCGAAGTTCTTTTGTTTGTTTGTTTAATATCTTTTGAGTTACATTCACCCAATTCAATTTGTTTTATCAGGCTTACAGAGATTCATTAAGAAAAAGACAAGAGTAAAAATTTCACTTTTGAACTATTTTTTTACATTCCAGGGATAAGTTTATATTTTATTTTAATATAGATCTCAAGCTTTCGGGTATGAAAGTTCTTCTACAGGATAAAATACGGTGCAATAAATCGCCAATAAGATGGGGGAAAACCAGCATCTTGCTCAGATGGAAGATTTGGTTTTGCTTTTTCAGCATTGTATAGGTTGTTAACATGAAGATGGAGAAAGATTTGCTTTTTCATTACAGTCCATATTATATACCATCTCTATATAGAGTTTGGAACATTTATCCATGTAGATAAAAATGAAGAGATCTAAAATTATTTACATAAGCACGAATGGTGTTAGACGATGGCCTAAGACAGGGGTTGACAAACTGCGGCTCGTGAGCCACATCCAGCTCTTTGAAGCTGCGGCTCTTTATATAGTTCCATACGTTAATATTATTTATTGAGTACTATTTATTGTTGGCAAGAAAAAAGTGTGTGGTTCTTCAAAAACTTTGAAATTTTGTAAATTGTAATTTTTGACTCCTCCGACTCAAAAGTTTGCCGACCCCTGACCTAAGAGAATGGAGAGTCAATCACAGCTTCTTTCGGTTTAACACTACCAAAGAATAATACAGAGTAGTGTAAATATAGTTAAAAGTCAATATGACTCAGCAATTTATGTATGAGAATATATCTCTACCTTTGTTTCGAATAAAATGATAATTTGATAGAGTTTGATGCGATGTGAACCTATGTTTCCATTCATTGGCACGTCACACCATCTGTCTGCACGCTTCACCACCATCTGTCCACACTTCCAATCAACATTCTAACATATGTGAGATGGCTGTTAGCTTCCCTATATATATTACCGCGCGCTGTGTGTATTCTTAGTAACTAGTTTTACCTGTTGTTGATCAATCTTGAGTGTCCTTCATATTATAGGATACTAATATTTAGCAGAATGGAAGAATTATATAATATTTATTGTGTATCTCAGCTTCTCTCTCATCCACACAGAAACATATGTTGATAGATATTAAACACAAGGTAATAAGACCAAATTATAATCTATAATCCAAATTGTGCCTTATCAATTTGATAGATATTGTTCTTATCTGTAATTTGTGACGTCCAATATTTTGTTGAAATCAGATTATATGTAAAATTGCAAAAGTCTATCCGCTCTGTTCAACTATCGGCAAGTTGTTTTATATGATCAATATTACCAATCATTCGTTATAATATCTATCATTTGGATTCCTCACCCTCTCCTCTTCAACAGGTATCATGCCTTCTAAACATCATATAACAAACATTTCAAAAAGTATTTATTATTCAATACAAGGCATATATTGAAGTATTTGCGCCTTTTACAGAGGAAACAAATTGAAAATTAGGATTAAAAAATTACAGGTTTACATGCATCAAGCGACAGAGTTCATAAAATATATATAAACAAAGTGGTTGATGTAAGAGAGTTAAATCATTTAGATCAAGGAACAAACGATGTCTCATTTCTGTAAAGATAGGACAGTCATAGATAAGGTGGAGAGTTGTTTGTTCAGTTTCTCATCAGGAACAATTTGGGGTTTCCGATAGACCTCTTTTATGTAAATAGTGCTGGAATTTTCCGTGAGATGTGACAAATTGAGTGACTATAAAAGTTATTTTGTTGAAATTAAACATAGAGGAATCTTGGATAGGGCGAAGTATTATAATGGCACACATACAATATTCAAAAAGGATCTATGTAAAGTGATTCATTCCCCTATTTAAAGAATATCTCTGGGAGACCACGTTTCTATAATACAAGTTACCGATTTTAAAGGGAAACTTGGTGAGAATTAGGATGAGCCATATATTTTGTTCAGATTAGTGTGAGGAAGGTAAAAATAAGATGCCATGGTTTTCTGTCTTTGGATTTTTTTAGGGATTTAGGTAGCGGTAGGTAGGTGTATGCACGCATTCACACGGTCTGATGGTCATCAACCAACCTCCAGAATGGTACCGTTATTACAGAGACAAAGAAATAGATTCTGAACTTGGCGACCCTGCCTTTGCATGGACTCTGACCCATGACATGAGATGACATTTATTGTACGAGCCTGATGGGAATGTAGGTGAAACCTCTTCTTGTGGAGATTTTTGTAAGGTTGTGTATAAGGGGGACATTCGTTTTAAAGGATATGTCTTAGATCTATCAACTATATACACACATAGACAAAACCTAAGGAAGTTTTACCATGTATATCGGGATTCAGACAATAACTCTGAAAGATATTACAGTGACCTTTATTGAAGACACACGAAATAACCAAGTGTGAACAAAATTGCCTCTGTCTCCTTCAAAAAACAGACGACCGGCAACAGAAAAGATTTTCCACTTCATTAAGTTTATCTATATCAGGACTTCTAGTTTGTAGAGACGTTCTATAGATGGCGCATAGTTATGCGTCTATTTTGGTACGAAATCTGGTCTTTCTTTATATATATGTTATATAAAAATATTATTTTATTCAAAATTATAATTTCATAGATTAAAATACTCTGCTTAAATCGACCGCCAGAGGTCATGCTTCCCCTATAAAATATCATTGTTGTTCTTCCCCGTTGGCCGACCCAAAACTTTGTAATTATGTAAATAATATTTTGTTTTATTTATTCTTACGCCTTAAGCCAGGCAGTACTTTAATCAAATTATGTTATTCATATATATTACTTTAGTTCAAATAAAACAATCTCTCATATCAAAACTATTTTCATTATTTTACTTTTCAAGATTATAGCCACGACTGCATCACCATTACCATAATCCTCAACATGATCAAATATCAAGCAGAAAATATCTTTTTTTTTTTATATTATAAGATATATACAATATGCACAAATCACATAAACAATGAGTATAAAGCCCATAATCAGCACCTATAAAATACCAATACATTGAGTACAAGTTCTAAGATTTCCTCGATATTTGCCCTGAGAAATCTATAATTATTTACGAGTGTTTTAGATTGAAATATTCCCTTTCTTTTCAATTAGCTCTTTTGTAATCTATCAATGAAAGAGGATATCTCCAGACCGTGTAAATTAGTGTTGATGATGACTTACTGCCATCTATCAAGACACGAAGATCTACACATCTAAGGTCACATTAACTTAATAAGATCATTTACATTCACACACACAAAGCTTTATTAAGATCACCGGTCTATACAGATTCACCACAGGAAGAAATAATAGATGGAGCTCCTATACTCCAGGCAGCGCAGCACCCAACAACAGCCTCTAGGTTCTACGCATGTCCAATGGCCACACGATCTTTTGTGCATACGTCATGGTTAGAGAATCACTGAACAGGCTAGTGTGGAATCAGCCGCGTTCTAGTCTTCGCTTTCCTCGTCCAAATGGATCACGGCATGGGTCATTTACATTCAACCCACCAATTTCGATCTAGCTTATAAACCGCCCGGAATTTACAACTGGTCGCTAAAAATACCTCTATCCCAGAATTTATGGCTACTTCTGGTTTATGGGGAACACGTGGATGTTTTTTGTGGGACAAGTTGTGTTTACCGGGTTCATAGCCATGATGTCATAGAGGTCGAATGGGTTGTGTCCCACCTGACTCTATGTCATCACCGTATGTACTCATGGTGGTGGTTGGGATCCATGATTATCTTTATAGATGAACGATTGAAATTATCTCGGGTAGAAATACCTCCTATATATATGTTATATTGAGATATTATTTTATTTAAAATTATATTTCATAGATTCAAATACTCTGCTAAATCGACCGCCAGAGGTCACGCTTCCCCTATAAAAACTCATTGTTGTTGTTTCCCGATGGCCGGCTCAAATCTTTTGTACATTATGTAAATAAGTTTCTTATTTTTCCTTGTTCTACTCGCCTTAAGACAGGCAGAACTTTTCTCTCATTATGTTTGTAATAATAATCAAAAATTAAAGCTGTTTCTAATCTTTACTATTTTTATTATACTTTCAATATTTTAACCACGACTGCATTATCATAGCATAATCCTCAATTAATATTAAAACAACAGAAATCTCTTTTTTTATATATATATAATATATATATGTCTCGTTCCGTTATTTGCATTCACTGGCGTAATTGGACTTGGACAAAAAAACTTGTGTGTCATTGCTAATTTACAAGATATCTCCTATATATAATTCTGTCCGTTTGTTTATGTGATAACCAGTCCCCCTGGTATCTAAACCAGCAATGAAAATTTGAAAAAAAAGGTATTTCAATAGTTGCAGATTTATGTAAAATCAAAAACCGTTCACAAATAAAAAAATATAAAGAAAGATACAGAATTCCATGCAAAGTGAAAAAGTTTAAATTGTTTCTACGGGTACGGACGTTGTGATGCATTTCTCAAACCAACCATGATTCTAATGAACTGTGTCATGTATACTTTGGATAATAACAATTATAGAAACTTCTGGTTGCATGGGAAAAGTATAAAATGTATCGTTATCTAATAGATTGGCAACCAGTTTTCTTCCTGTGCCTCGGGGCTTTTCAAATTATACTAATTGCCTCCCAGTACTCCTGTGAGAGAGTATCTTAGTGTACTTTCTTCCTCAGTTTTTATCCTTAACGTAAAGTGATTAGTTTTGGTTTCAATTTTGATTTCCATTAATGTGGTGTTTGGAATATGATATTTAGGCAAATTTTCGCTACGCGTTTCAATAAAATTATTATTATGTGGAATATATATACCCCTAAATTATCGTTGTATTTGACTGTGTCTATTTTTCGTCACTTTTAGGACTTTTGTTCATTGCTTAGTTTTGACTTTTGTGTTATACTAAATGGTACTATAGACGTGACATGCTGCCTTCCAATATATTTTTCTGGACGTTTCTAGCACATCCTGTCTATTTATATATAAACGTATTCATTGAATTGTTTATCAAATGTGGTGTTTGGTGAAGGGCTTAGATAGCAGAATGTTGTTGTCCTTTCAGCATGTGATAAAAAGAGAAGTATGATGTTAGCAGGATGATGTTCTACATGAGTATAATGAAGAAAGAGGGAGAGTGATCGGTCGCGCATGATCTAACCGGTTTTCGGACGTTCGGACCTTCGGGCATCAGGTCCGAGGTCAGTGGGACATGTTGGTTCTGCCGACGCTCGGCGAGGTGTCTCCCGCTTGTCGGGCGAGGAACGCTGGCTGCTTGCGCTGGTTGCCTTGTGCGTCTTGGCTGCCGTGCTCTTCGCTTACGTGTGCGTGGCCTGCTCAGCTGCCGTCGCCGCCGAACGCACGCTCAACACCCGTCAGGAACTCGCCCAGGAGATCGGCCGACTCGGCGCTCTCTGCGAGACGCGCACCAAAGAGCTCAACTTACTCAAGATGCGCCTCCGACATGCTGTTCTGGGCTTCGATGCATTCTCCGTGGTGGTCAAATACATGGCTGAAGAGGTAAGTTCCTCCATTGCTATGTTGTTTTATTATCTCCTATACCACGACTTCGTACATGCTTGTTTGACAGTACATCTAGACAATTTTGACATTTAAAAGAAATTTATTGACATCTGTCAATCACATAGTTTCACATTATGCACAATTTTTATCTACATTATATACAATACAGAAAGACATTGGGCATGGATAATATGTAAATTTATCTAGAGTTGCATATATCCCTTTACACTTCTCGATAGTTTCTAATTTTGAAAATAAAATCCACCACAATCCTGTAATTTTCTTCAACATCAGTGACATCAAATATATGATAAAAATGTCTATATGAGTAATCGATTTATCTAAAATAAATTTTCCATATTCTTTTCTTTATTGAAAACGTTGACTAGGGGCGCAGTTTTGATTTTCAAACTGAACCTCTCAATCTATTGTCATTATATTTAAAAACATAAAAAAAAACCCGACTACCACACAATTCTTTTTAAAAAATTATTATGGGATTCTTTAAAAAATATTTATATCACAAATTTATATAACACAAAAATTAAGAGTTTGCAATAATATCTTTCTAATATGCACATCGATAATGCGGGTTTTTCAATAATTCGGATTTATTCTGTGTGGTCCCAACCTCCATAACATGTAAACTAATGTAAAAAACCTAATAATTTAGATAGTGATTGGCCTGCATTTAATTAATAAACTACAATAATGTTCATATAATAATTCAAAACTTAAATTTAAACTGATTTTTTATAGTTCTCTTAAATCCATATTAATATTATTCTATAAAAAAGACAAAGTACGAAATCCCTCTATAAAATAAAATTGAAAACAGGTGTACTCTATATAAAAAATACTTTCGATTAAAATAGCATGCAGTTCGATAAACCAATCAATATTGACTTCTGGCCGTAAAACAACCGCAAACTTCACATTAAATCAACGCAAGTTAATGTCCATAAATCATCATTAAAGAGGCGTAGAGGACGAATGAATGGTGACTTAATTGCCAACTTAACGGATTGCTTATATATGTTAGAGTGAAACTCTATCCATTACTCCAGCTAGAACCTTGACTAGACATTTTAGACCGTTGGTACCTTACCTTGGTACCACTTTCAACCTACTGAATAAGTTTTATATAGTTTATAATTTGCATTCTAATACAGTAGAACCTCCCTGTAAAGTACACTTAGTTGCAGAGCCAAGGTGTCCTTTAGGGAGAGATGTCCTCTTACAGGAGAGTTGCTAAATAGTAAAAATTGGAATTTTGGGCGATGGAAACAGTCCTTTATAGAGAGGTGTCCTCTAGCGGAAGGTCTCCTCTCTTGGAGGTTCTACTGTAGTAAAAACCTGAACTCTTTTCAATACAAAGTTGGTGTAATCTCCATGTTGAAACCAAATGTGTAACTAACACCATATGACAGTTTCAATATATGAACTGCTCACTGATTACTCACTACTGTAATGTTATCTGGGTTGAAGGATTAATTCCATTGCTTCCTGGCATAGAAAAATACTTAGAACACCGTCAGGTTTTATTTCTGTGAACTAGCAGTTTGTTTTGGTTTAGAGAGAGTGGGACCGATCATTTTCGGTATCAATAAATAAGTAAATAAAAGGTTAAGTATAATACACAAGCATATTACCGCTGTTTGTAACAAATTAGAACAATATTCTACTGTCCTGGAATACTGCATTGGGACTACATTTCACCAGTTTAATCTATTAGACAGTTCTACTAATGCACTATGCTGTTCTGCTTATATAGAACGGCAATTTAGAGGAACTCTTGGTGTTAATGTATTGAAAAAATATGAGAACATAAGTTTTAGAGACAGTATGAATAGTCGCCTTGCACAAGAGAGGAAGTAGGAAATTGTTTTAGTTCAAAAAATTGTTTGTATATTGACTCACAGATGATATGCTAATGCAACTTATAAATAAAAATATGTAGCAATGCCTTCCACGAGTACTCGAAACTGAAGAATAAAAACCTTGTAAAATAAAAAATGACGACATTATCTTCGACACGGCTGGGGAATACTATATGCATCATTACCCATGAATAAGACAACCTGCAATGAGAAGCCACCTTCAGGAGAGACCTCATTTATTAATTATATCTAGTCAGTCTCTCATGAGAGATTCTACTCTAACCTGATCAGTTCATGCATAGGTCAACCCTAACAGAGTTAGCTAGCAATCAGTCTTACAGTTTTGAGACTAACATTCCATCCGCGCGTCATGATAACCATGATCTGATAGTACATCTACCTCCTTGGAATATTCTGTTTTAAAATAGCCATTAGAGTTTCCATAAGAAATGGTTAGAACCTCTTGTACTAAAAGTCCCTATGTTTGTTTACACATATGTATCGATGCCATATAATTTCTTCAATTATTATCTGTAAAAACATGGTACTCTATTTTATTGATATGATATGATTAATACTAAAGAGTAAAGGTTCAATATATTTTTAAAGTCCCATCATTAGTCTTATATCTTCTCGGCTTCACTCGAAGCTTTCCATAGAAAATGATTGCCATAAAGAAGATGAAGATTGCTGTTTAGCAGAAACAGTTTTACAGTAGCAGGCTTTGATATTTGTCAGGAAGCCATGAATAAGGAAAAAGACGTTCCGGCGGATGACAGGGCTGTTTGTCCTGGTCCAACGATGGCCTTGATTCACTACTATGGCCTTGGTTCGGTCGTCCCATAGAAATAGAGCTCTATTCTTACCATCTCTACTGGGCTGACTTTGTTCTTCTTGGATTTTTACGTACAGGATATCGAACATATTCAAACTCTTTCATAACACAACTTTCCCCAGAGCTAGGAAGTATTGAGGAACTTCATGGACCCAATCCCCCTTCCCATATCTCCATATAGTGGGATGTAGAAAAATTGGTTTAACTATTTAAAATATTTATCATAGACTATTTTCAATATACCGATGTTTCCGAGTTAAGCAATATAAAGATAAATATTTATCAATTTCTTATTTTATATCCCCGAACTAGTTTCTTTTAAAAGAGAAATCAATTTTTATAGCTATTACTCTAGAGCTTCCCATGAGAGATCATAGCCAAAATAATGGATAAACTGGGTTTCTCCTGTAGGTAGCCTCTTATCAGAATCTCTGTAATGTTAGGCCAAGTCATGAGGTCTTTCAACCAAAACAGAGTCACTCAGAGATTGGGTTTAGCCACGTTTTTAGGCTATGATCTCTCAAAGGAGTCTTTATGGTATCGTACATAGAACGAGTTTCTATTTTCGAAAGTTAGGTTTATATGGTAGCTGTTATTTAGAAAACAATAAAGAACTTTTTAAAATCCCTTCTTACATTATTTACATATATCTCCTTGTTTCTCTATTTATACTTTTTTGAATATAGAAAATGCATTACCTGTGCAATCCCGTTTTTAATAATGGTATTTAAAAAGTAATCATATGTACACCTATTTAGATTGTCTATTTAGGAAATATAGCCTTGTTTCCACGCTCATGGCTCAATTATCTATCTAAAAACACTCGACCTTCTTTGTGACGATTGATTTATTACTAAATAAGGTATTTGTAGTATTATCCTTTGGACGTGCTGCCCTTCTAAAGGATATCCTCATCCTCAGGGTAATATAGAAGGAAAAGCCTTCTTACTAATCATCCTTTCGCTCATTAAGGTTTCTGAAGGCCCATTTAATAAGACTAAATTGTTCTGGGAGGTAGAAAGCATGCACGAGTTATATGACATGGTACTTATAAAGCCATAGTACCTTAGTATTTGATTAGAAAAAGCTTATATTCTCTTTTAAGAAAGTATTAAACGTTTTGCGAAATAAAATAAGAAAAACTGATTCTTCTTTTCCTCTTTAAAGTGAATAAAATGAGAAGCCCAATACTCCACCACATACTCTACATCGTGAATCTAATCTTTAAATTGAAAAAGAATAAAGAAAGGAAAAAACGCAGATTTTCAGCCTTGATTTTAGCGAAATTATTCTCTTTGAAATAAATCATAATTTTCATATTTTATATAAAAAAAGTCGATTATTTGCCTTTTTAAAAACTCACAATAAGAGAAATGATCAATCTCATTTCTTGGAGAAAAAGAAAAGCGTTCTTTGACCTTCACTTTCTCCATTTCAAACGTTAGATGAGTCAACTTCAGAAAGTGCATGTTCACAGGTTGGATGACACTCGACAACCTTCCCTCCAGTAACATTGACAATGGTCTTGTCTATCTACCTCAATAACAAACCCACAAATTACGACCTTTTTTTTTTTCTGCAACCTTTGAAAGCCTATCTTCCTATCCTATAAATATTTTATTGCACTCTTTTTGTATATCTTGGAAACTTTTCTCTTGTTACAAAATCTTATTTTCAAAGTCTACTTTTCTTCGGGACGATAATCCTATCTTTTATATATGTTTGTGGTGCTATTAAGAATTTTGCTTTCTGGACTTTATTCTTATTACGATTTCTCTTTTTCTATCTTTTTATTTCTTCAGTCACAAGAGAGGAGGTCAATTTTGACCCGACCAAACTAAACCCCCCAGATATTATCCGATCAGACAACAATCCTTAGTGATCTATTGTTGCCTTCTGAAAGGAAGGAGAGAGAAGGGGGAGCATCAGCTGGCACAGGGACGTATTGTCTCTGGTTACGCCATCGTATTGTGGATTGTCCTATGCTTGGCGCATCAAAACGATTTGGCCCAATAGCTCTGTCTTCTAGCCGCCGGGACTTCTACGGGTGTGCGTGGAAGAAATTTGTCCTTTACTGATAAGGAAGAAATCAATTGAATTGTTATTCTTTCTTCGTATATAAATTATTTGTTCTTTTTTTGTGAGAGTAGGATATTCTTGTTTCTTTTTCTTTGAAAGAGGAGAGGTATCCTTGTTTCTCTCTTCATTTTCTTCTTCCTCTTTGAAAGAGGAAAGGATCATTTCTTCTTCTTCTTTTTTTTAAGTGTAGATAGGATCTTTGTTTCATCATTTTCTTCTTTGAAAGAGGAGAGAGGATCTTTGTTTCTTCTTTGAAAGAGGAAAAAGGATCCTTGTTTCCTCTTCTTCTTTGAAAGAGGAGAGATGATCCTTGTTTCCTCTTCTTCTTTGAAAGAGGAGAGGATTCTTGTTTCTTCATTTTCTTCTTCTTTGAAAGAAGAGAAGATCGCTGTTTCTTCTTCTTTAAAAGGCGAGAGGATCCTTATTTTCTCTTCTTTGAAAGAGGAGAGGATCCTTGTTTCCACTTCTTTGAAAGAGAGAGAGGATCCCTTGTTTCCTCTTCTTCTTTGAAATAAGAGAAAATCGCTGTTTTTTTCTTCTTTAAAAGGGGAGAGGATTCTTATTTTCTCTTCTTTGAAAGAAGAGAGAGGATCCTTGTTTCCACTTCTTTGAAAGAGGAGAGGGGATCCTTGTTTCCTCTTCTTCTTTGAAATAAGAGAAGATCGCTGTTTCTTCTTCTTTAAAAGGGGAGAGGATCCTTATTTTCTCTTCTTTGGAAGAGGAGAGAGGATCCTTGTTTCCACTTCTTTGAAAGAGGAGAGGATCCTTGTTTCCTCTTCTTTGAAAAAGG
>CP092865.1:18710031-18725786 GCA_030710605.1 Cordylochernes scorpioides
ATAGGATCCCTGTTAATTCTTCTTTAAAAGAGGAGAGGATTCTTGTTTATTATTCTTTGAAAGTTAAGAAGATCGTTAAATCTTCTTCGTTTTTAAAAGCGTGGGATTTTATTTACACATCTTTATTTTAAATATATTTTTAAAAGGCTCTTCTATATGAAATTTTACTAAATATTTTAGGTTATATAGTAGAACCTCCATGAAAGGACACTCATGCTAGAGGACACCTCTCTATAAAAGACAGTTTTCATTACCAAAATTACTCATTTTATTATTTAGCAACTATCCGGTAAGAGGACACCTCTCCCTAAAGGACAATTTTGTTCTGCAACTAGGTGTCCTTTACAGGGAGGTTCTACTGTATTAAGTTTTTGTAACAACCTTTTTTATGAAAAATAAATTTTAAAAACACACACACACAAAGGTCATGATGTTCTTCACGGGAATTTACAGTTAAAGGTAAGAAACGACTATGTTTATACCGAGGCCCAGTGGATTGCCCATGTGCTGGAGGGCGAGCCGCCGCGGAACATGGGAAGGCATAAAAATAATCGGCAGCTACCCGAGGCAACATTCTAATCTATGCACCACCATGTCTCTCTTTTTTACCTTCTGGGATCTTTCCTCATTGCTATTTTGATGGATGTAGGTTTCTTGGGCTGCAGGGAGTGTTCTTGACCCTACATCTCTTGATGAGAGGGTCTCTTGTATTGTCATTCTGGGTAACACTGATATGAGTAAGGTGCTTGTTGTGTACAGAAGTTTAAGAGAGGATACAATTTTCTTTTGATCTACCAGACTTTTTCTATGTTATGTTTAATCGTTATGTGAAATATTCATAATGTCACATCACACCTGGAACGCTTCACGATTTTGCGTGTCATCCTTGCGCAGTGGGCCATGCTAATCTTCTCTGTATCGTTCCAATTTTAGTATATGTACCGCCGAACAAGCGTGTACACCTGGATATTTTTGGTAGTGGATTTTTTTTTTTTTAAGAAGAAGAGAGTGGGAGAAGTTGTTCTGAAGAGCAGATACATTTGAAATAATTTTATTTGCATCGATCAATGGTAATAGGTTTGATTGTAAGATATAATGATCAATATATATAGAAAAATACTTTATTTGTTCAGCTTCCCCACCTACATAGAGTCCTCTTCCAAATAGTTAAGGGATCGTCAGAAACTCTCTTTCTTCGTATCTATAGGCGACATATGTAGGCGTTGATCGATTTGAGGATATCGTCATCCAAGTCTCTCCTGAAACCAAGCCTAGCACATAAGGGGGTGGTGGTAAAGGCCTCCCGATAGAAGTTATATATTAGCGGCAGTATCGGTGTGCAAGCAAAGTCATAGAGGAAATCTGTTCCGGAGGAAAGTCAATGAGTGAGTGAAATATTTCCTGGAGTATGCCGAGAGAGTGAGAATCTGTTCTAGGGACACACAGAGCTGTCACCCCCGGACAATGTGGCCCCGACATTCCTGGGAACCTCCGCCGCCATAATGACCCGCGAGTGAAAGTCTCGTTAATTGCCACCCTTTCCGGCTCGGTCATCCGCTTGGCTGATTTTCCTACCTGCAGGGCAGGGGTCTCCTGACGTCTACTCTCAGATTGTACCTGCAAGGTCAAATGCCCGTCGTCTACCGTCAGAATTCCTGAGATAAGAGCACGGTCTACTATCGGGGATTCTTCTAGGACGCTCAGGATCTACCGCCAAAGTTCTTGACAAGCGCGATATACCATCGAGATTTATATCGACTGTTTTTTTTTTCTGCTGGGTCTAGAACCCATGGACTAGCACAAGGCACTAAAGATCTACCAGGAGGATTTATTTCACTCAAGTCACACCCGCAGTAATCTACAGAGATTTGTGTGCTTCGAGGTCTATGCGTAGGATGTCGGTTACGTAAGCTATAAGGCTACTTGCAAACCTATTCTATTTGCAAGATTTCTGTCGCGTTGGTTTACCTACGGGAATATCGCAAAAGTATAGAGATCCCTGCTTGGATCATAATTGGATTTATTCTCTTTGCAAACTTACCTTGCACTCATCTATTCAAGATTCATGCTCTCGATTGCTTTATAGATGACTTGGCGTGATGTTCACCGCTACGTATAACACACATGATAAAGGAGCGTCGTTTTCGGTGTATTTGCTGCAAGAAACAGAAAGCTTCTACCACTTACAGTCAGAATACATCTCGTAAAACTTCACTCTACCCTCAGAACTAAACATAGATGGGCATTATCTAGAGAGAATTCAAAACACCAGATACAAGCAAGGAAAGGAATGCATTCCCGTTTGTGTGGTGGAAAGAAAGTTTCCACTATCTAGTATTCGAAGTATAGGAGTATTACAGTTGAGCTTGAGGAAGGAACAACCTAACGGGATGCCAGTATGACAAAGAAGAGCGGTCTAGTGTGTTCCAGGAGGGAAGTGACCGACTTGGATCGATCAGCGCCATTTCCGTATCGATACCGATCAGCCACGATCCCTCCCCGGGGTCAGCACGATCCGTATTATCCCGATCCCTCACGTATTGTTCCGACGTCGACGCCCGCTTCAGGGACCATTACCACACAATGGCGACAATCGCTGACCTTCGCGGATTGTGTACCCATTCCCGACATCGTCTCCAAACAACTGCCGTTATCATTTCATCGAATGTGGGGTTTCACATTTGGTCATTCTTATTTAGGAAAAAGCATCCAGGGATAGGTTTCTCAAGCTTTGAAGGACTCTAAGCCCTAGGTTATAGCTGGTCAGCAATACTGTTGTAGAAGGGCTCCAAGTTCCTAAAGCTTGAGTCATAACAAAATCCATACAAGAAACCAATCCCTGGGTGTCTTTTTCCCAAATGATATGAGAGAGAGAGAGTATGTATGATGTGTATGATGATATGTAAGACATTCTAATTTTTCAAAGACTTTTTTATTTGAAAACAGAATAACATATATACTTTATTTGTTAAAAAGGCTCATCTCCAATCAAAATAACTTTCCCAATATTCAGTGTACCTATATACCAAACTTCCTCGGGGAATAAAATTGCCTTTAGAGACCAATTCGGAGTTCGCATATTGCTTAATGTGCTTTTACAAGGCAGTTTGGTGTATAGCCACACGGAATACTGTGAAAATAAAGATGTTCTGATCAATATGAACCTTTTTAAAAATAACTTAAATGCGCGTTAACGGTATATTAAAAGCCATCCTATTTTCTAACATTCGACTTTTGCTAAGAGTATTATTTTTTAACAGAGTGTAATCAGATCAATTAAAATATGCATTGTCACTTTTGGTAAACCACAGATAATAGCAGGAGCGTTAGGCTCGCGTTCAACTTGAAGTGATTGAGTGTTATATCTACATACATAGTGAGTCTTGGTTGAAATGCCTTAATGGTGACCATGGGGTAATCGAAAAGTTCAAATATTCGTGGATCTATGCTCTTCCTTGGAATTATCATAATTCCACAAGAGTAATGGGATTAGTGAACTAATATTTTGTTGTTGAAATATATTTTTGATATTAAAGTGAGAGAATTGGGCTGCAATTCTTTTAAATTACTATTGCTTTTGAGAACAAATACTCTAGAAAAAACTTATAAGCCACAGAGAGCAAAATATGCTGCAAATGCTAAACCAATTATTATTATCGCCTAACAAAATTGTTCTAAATTAACTGTGTTATTAAGAATGGAGAAATTGGGGGATACCTAAATCGGAATTCTAAACACATTTGTTCTACTTAAAATATCGAGGAATTTTTTAGAGCAGGGAAATGATAGTTGATTTGAAAACAAACGTTTTTCTCTAATTTACAATCTAATAAAATAAATAAAGCTTCCAGGGCTGAGTTTCTTGTACAAACCTTTTATTTCCAAGCTTTCGGATTTGTCAGTCCTTCAACAAGAGTATCACATTAACAAATTAATGACTTTAAAATTAAATCGCACTACCACATTAACTAATAAGAAGCATATCTTAATTAGTAATAGACTATTATCTGTCCCGAAAAGTTCTGTATGATGGCAATCATTTGAAGTAAATCCATAAAGAAACAAATAGACCAACAACCTATAGAAATAAATGGTCGTAATGTAAAGAAGCTAATTATGAAGAATATCATCCTGATTTAGCCATGTTCTATTAATAAAATCGAAACTATACAAATTATCATGGATAAAGGTGTTAAGAGAGAGCCTATTATCCTTTTTGTAAGGTAAGCAAACAACATTCGATATGACAAGATTACAATGTCAACAAACATATCCAGTAGTTCGGGTCTTATATAGCCCGGAGGTTTGACCTTGCTCGGATTATCTACGAGAGAAGGTGTCAAGAAAAATGACATTTCTGGCATTCCAAGAATGGATTGTGCCAGAAATATTCCCCCCTGTCTCATCTTCCAGAAAGAAACTGCCATTTATATATATTAAAAATTATTTCCATTCTTCCATACGTTCTCACTGATAAGGGAGGAGGTTTTTTCCCCATTTATATGGATTTGGGAATCTACTGACGGAAATAGGGTTTCCTACTTTCATCAAAAATAAAAAATTGAACATTCTTTTTAGAAGAAATTTAGTTTTTTTTCAAAGTCTTCCTGTTGTAAGCGCCTTAATCCTCTTCTCAGACAAACTCTTCCATCACGCGTCGGCGCCCATTCTCCTCTATGATTGATTCTGAGCTCCTCTCTCTCTCTTAAAAGGAATTATCCCTTCTAAACGTTCTCGAGTCACGAAAATAGATTTTTTAGATTTTTTTAAATCGAGTATATTCTTTTTTGAATATCAATATATATATATGTTATGATTATTTTTTGTTTTGTTGTTGAAAAGAGAGAGAGAGAGAGGTGCAGTCGTGAAAAAGTAAAGATAATTATTTACCTTTCAAGTAGTTTTTTTATTTTGAATTACTTGAAGTAAATTACACATAAAATTATTTATCACTGCAATATAGAATTTATAGAATGAATTCTATAATCGTGATTTTTAAAAGATAGGTAGGGTTAACTATACATATTTACAACAATAATTAAAGAGGTATATTCTGAATCTATGGTCAAAAAAATATAGAACAGTCAATGAATGAAAATGAAATATATGTTTTTAAAAAAATAAAATATTTGCATTTTAGATTATATAATATATATATATACCCTCTTTGAACATAGTAATTATTCCATGTAGATTTTATATGAATTTTTCTGAGATTGTTCTCGGTAAATAGTTCAAACCTCTGTGAGTTATTATAAATGATTGTACATCACAATTTATGCAAGACGTTTCAGATTATAATCAAAGACATAAAGTTTCCATTGCCTCAAATTATTTTATTTCTTAAAAAAAAAACGATAAATAAAAAAGGTGAGCTTTTTTTTTTCAGAGAATCTCCTTGTGATTTACCCCTTAGTGTAGATCAAGGAGATTTCTTTGACATATCACAATCGTTTTTGTAGAAATGAACTAATGATGCAATCAAAAAACTTTGTCTTCAATTATGTAAATGATTGTATTTGACTATTGAGAAAGAGAGAGAGAAATTGAAACTACTTTACTACACCACGTACCATATAATAGGTTTAAATATACAAAATTGAATAAATATGAAGAGAGACAATTATATGAAAACATGCACCAGAATTCCGTTGAGGATATGGGGCTAGAGTAAAATGGTTATCAGAAAAGGTAATCAAACACGGTAAGATTATAATCATTTCTCTGTCTGTGATCACATCTTCAATGACAAATGTTTCTAAACCCCGCCCCTACCCGGCTACATTATAGCCATTATGGGTGTGGAATCTCACACTTTGTTCCTAATCAAACATCACGTGCTGTCATCAAGTTGCATACATACCATTATGGAAATAGGGAAGGTTTACATATACTCACAATATGGATAATATCACTATACAGTAAATCGCCTTATTGAAGACCACGCGCGTTATTTGGACCAAATTTGACGGTCTTTATTGAAGCGTGGTATTTAACAAGGCAATAATTAAATATAGATTGTATTTTAAAAGGTTGCTTTTTGAGTTCCAATTTGAGTGGTCGCTGGTCCGATCTGAAGCGTTGATCGCTGTTTGGATATTTTTATAGGAAGAAAATTTGGAACCGTTAATGACTCCTTGGGACCATTAAAAAGCCGTTCAACTGTATTTAAAATCAAATTAAACTATATTTAGAATTGAATCTTTTGACATTTAGTATTTAAATTAGTATCTCAATTTGAGAGAGCCAAAAAACGGTAAACTGTTTGTCGTTCTTTGCCAAAATAGATACTTTCTACCCATCAAAATTGTTGGATCGTTTTTAAAGACAACTCTCAGATTTATAAAATTAATTTATTAAACTTTAAACATTTTTAGATATAGAGAGAGAAACGAGTTAATTACCTCGTATTTAAGGCAACAAAATAATCATCTAATTTTCATACATCGTTCTAACCAGATTCAACTTGTGCGAAACAGACGACAAAGCAAAAAATAAACAAATTAATAATAGAGGGTAAGTTCCTTTTTTTTACATGCTTTCACACTCAAAGAATATTCAACTTCTTTCTTCAACAATTGTATAGGGTAAATTATGGATTCTATGTGAATTTTCTGACAACCTACTTCTGAAAACAAACTTGTACTATCTTAAATCATGTGAAAAATAGTACAAAAGTGAAATTGTACTGAGATCAGGTGGATAAATTAAGGGAAAAAAAGGCATCTCCTGATCGCGCCATCTGTCGGAATAAATATCAACTAATTGTTGATTTTTTTACTCTTTATTTCAGAATTGATCAATCAAAAAAGGGTATTTGACCAATTCTGGAATAAGCCATCAGCAACTTTTTAGTTTCAGTTTAGTTTTTAGTTTTAGTTTCACGATTAGGAGATGCCTTTTTTTTTTTTTTTTTCTTAATTTATATCTTAAGTTAATTTTTTATGTTTCAATATACTGTATGAAAATACGCGGTGTAGATACTGCCATTGGTTTGGTAGTTGTTTATAGGCTTCAGAAATTCTGGTAGTTCTATTTGTATAGGTCTATGTGCTCTCTTATGTAAAGAGGGAATTATTTTACGTACGTATCACTGTCTTCATTCTTTATTTCCATATAGTAATTGTCTTTTCTAAAATATCAATATCTGCTTCATAATTCTCTTCCCGTAATATTTTACAAAATCAAAGCTTTCTTGATACTGATGAGGTCCATAACTCGAAACTATGGTAAACAGGTAAACCTTTTCCCCGAGAATTTACCAAAACTTGAGATGTTGTTTATTCGTTAATACGAGCCTGTACTTTCTATGCAAATAAAAATAAATGCATTATTTCAATGGATTTATAGAAAGTCGTAAGTTCTCTTTTGTTGAAAATGCATATTGGTTTATTATTAAATTTCATCTCTACCGAGAATCATCTTTCAAATACAGACAGTGTAAGATGATTAAGCCAGTATTATCAGTACCATTCTTGATATGGAAACTGTCGATATCGCTGGACGCGTTGATGAGCTACGCCCCTATCTTTCACGACAATAAGTATTTATTTCAATGGCCCTAATCATGCGCCGTCTCGTGGTTTCAGACTGCAGATTTAATATTTACTTTCTCAAAAATCGTTCTTCTGTTAAGATTAACTTTTATAAATAGTTTTAAAACTTTCCTTTATATATATATATATATATTTCTTCTACTACCATTTGTACCATAGTTCTTATAAGTCGCGCTTCATTGCTTGCCTGTTGAAGGGTTTTTACCCGAAAGCTTGCACCTATGCATCAATAAAAGAAACTCGTCTTCCTTCACCATGTTTTTCGTCTAATAAGTATTGAATTAAGAGCACCATCAAGTGTGTAGATGGCAGCGGTGAGATATGGAGAAAGAAAAGGCTGACTGGTCAAGTCCTCTGTAACGAAGGGCTATCGACCTAATTGCTTCACTCGGAATTTGCATACTTCACCGCATTGTGTGCATAACGACTTGGAGGTCGGTGAACTGTGTGTCCACTTGAGACGCTTTGTCACAGGTCAAGTCGCCAGTTCCCACTCGGAGATAATACATATAACTGTGTTACCCTGATTCCTTAGATGACAACTTCCCCATATTGATAGCTTAGCTCAAATACTTACGTGAAAAAAAACGTGTATATCTTTTTGTTCTAGTAATTATTAGAATGTCATATTACACTAGAATGTAAAGGATACCTAATTTCAAAGCCAAAGTATATTTTATGGAGACGTTGTCCTCTTACTGGAGAATTGCTAAATAGTAGAAATGATAATTTTGCAAATGAAAACTGTCCTTTGTAGAGAGGTGTCCTCTAGCGTGAGTGTCCTCTCATGGAGGTTCTACTGTATTATCCCTCTCCCATATCTCTATATATATAAGGAGAAAAGCTATTTAACACGAATTTTTCTCTCCAAATAACAACTTCTTACTGTCCTTACTACGATGCAAAATATTGAGAGGACCTGGCTTATCAATGATGAACCCTCACGGCCGTTTCGCCGATTTTGCCTAACTGGCTTATTTGTGAACTATCTACGGAAGTGAAATCTTCGATGCATATATTTATGCTCTCCTTAAAGTTTATATCCATTTTTTCCTTAAATATCATTACAAAGAATTTCTCAAAATGCTGAATATATAACGGAATATCCCGATACTGGTAAATTGAACTGGCTGAGAGGGTTCAACACTGATTAGCCAGGCCCTACAAAAATTTCCTATCGTAGGAAGAATGATAGTAGAAAATTATTTTATATACATACACACAAAGTCTTTATTAAGACACCAGATTCTCCTCTCTCATTGCCGGCTTTGAAACGATATCCTCACGATGATCAATCACCATCATGTAGTGAAGTAGAAAACGATGAATCTAAGTTCCTACTTACTGCTTTGTAAATGTTATATACGGACCGAGCAACCATTCGACTTGATATGGCGCTGGTTAAAATACTTTGCACTGAAGTAAGTTGGCTGTCGTTTACTTTTGAGAAGAAAATGTATTTTATTTGAAAAACTAAAATAGTGCGATAAAATGGTGAGAATTTTCTATAATGAAACTAAAGGGACCGATAAGTTATTTATTATCGTTTCTGTTATATAGATTGGGTGAGAAGAGAGCTCTGAATAATATTTTTTATCTCTGTAAAATACGGGTCGTCTTTTTTTTTCCTTTTTTTAAGGAGCTAGAGTTAATTTTGTTCCCACTTGGTTGTGTGTCTTCAATAAAGGTCACTGTTATTTCTTTCAGAGTAATTGTCTGAATCCCGATATACATGATAAAAGGTACAAATTCATTAAGTTTTGTCCATGAGTGTATCAAATATCTTTCAGAGTTATTGTCTCAATCCCGATATACATGATAAAAGGTACAACTTCCTTAAGTTTTGTCCATGAATGTAAATCCTTCTGAGTTTTGAGATCGATGTAAGTGTACAGTAAGTCTATAAAAGTTGAGGAGAATACTGATGTAGAAATAAAACGTGAGTACTACAAATAAAATTAGAATACACAAAAATTATATCGAGAAAAATAAAAGATAATTTCAAATCAACAGGAAAATACTTCCGCTAAAAAAAAATATTACAATTCAAAAAATGCTTTATTTAACGACAATGTTGATTTTGATCTAAAACTATGATTAAAAAACAAAGAATTAACTTGATTGGCTCTGACAACTGGACATTTCCCGCTTAATTTAGTCTCTTCTTGACAACTTTATATCCAACATTCAAAACAAAGACATTCCTTTAATGCCAGTTATCCTCAATGAGGAAGAGACTCTGTTAAAAAAAAGAAATGCTCATTGACTAAACAATATGAAGTAGAATTAAGCCTTTAACGTCGAGACAAAAGAAAAAATTAAATCAGACGATGATTATAATCATCATTAGGGCGGGAAAAAGAAAAGGGGGAGGGGGGGATAAAGATTCTTCAATCTCAGAGCCTTAAGGTTATTAACGAGCCCAAGCCTCCAATTAAAAGATCTTCACACGACACTTCTGATTCTCTCATCTTTTGTCGCATCAGATTTTTCAAACCAAACGATCGTGACGAAAATTCGTAGCAGAAGATTGTGTGTAAATTTCGCGCGTGCGCGACTTGTGCCATCATGAAAATGAATGTTGTCCTTTATCGAGATGTTTGTAATGATTCGTTTGCGCTTCCGGGTACTTAGTCAACTATCTAGTTCGGCCATTGTTGCTGCTTGGTCCTTTAAGTTTTCTAATAAAACTCTAAACCAAGTTATCGCTTTTAGAGTATTTTGTTGAATTAGTCTACTCTATTTTTAGAGAATGTATATTAAGTTTTTTTTTTTTCAATTTCAGCTATTTATTATTAAGTTGACCTCTTTATATATAAAGTTAAACCTGTCTATAGCGCCCCCCTCTTGGGACTCACCAAAATAGGGTGCTATAGAGAGGGGGTGCTATAGACAGGTCACTTTTAATGTTGATCGCATCGTACTACGTATTTAAAATCGGGCGCTATAGAGAGGAAGGCGCTATTTAGAGGGGGCGCTATAGACAGGTTTAACTGTATTATAATGTTAAAGTTAGCTTTATATTTATATATTATTATAATGTTATTAAAAGTGTTTGCTAAAAAAGTTCGTATACAGAAATACTTACGGGTTTATTCTTAATTTTAAACTCATTTATATATTTTGGGTGTGTCTTTAATAACCAAACTTATGTTTATCACTTTTTTTTATTTAAGTACCCTACACTCATGGTCAAACTTGAGGAAGTTGAACCTTTTATCATGTATATCGGGATTAAAACAATAACTCTGAAATATATTTGATACACAGTGACTTTTATTGAAGATACACGAGATAACCAAGTGTGAATAAAATTGACTCTGTCTTCTTCAATAATAAAAACAGACGACCGATGACTAGGACACTTCCTTAAGTTTTGTCCATGAGTGAATATTTACCTACACTAGACGTTTCTAGAGTTCTTGGCCCTCTCTAGATTTCCTAAAGCACCTGCAAACAATTAGGGTGATGATTTCTTATATCCCTAGTAATCCATTTTGAATTCTCTAACCATTTTTCATCCCAAATTTGTCCCAAGAAGTTGCCTCGAGGCCCGCCCTATCTATCAACCACACTCTCTTGTAAATATTCAAGAAACATTCCCCACCAGGAATTATGCAACAATTAAAACGTGATCAACTTGATAGCAGTAAATATGTAAAAATGTTCAGAGCCCTAACAGCGGATATCTTCTCTATGATTATATCCTAGTTAGAAGATCTTGGAATTTTTAAAAATTCAATGACTAGGAAGTCAATTTAGGAAGGTAATTTATGGATATCACTTGGATACATTGTTGACATGTATAATGAATTAGTTTGGTAGGATAATGACTCATTTTTTTAGAATATTTTTCAGCATTTTTTAAATATAGAAGAGAATTGTTATAGTTACTCTAAGTATATATAAATACCCATTTCTTGATTTCTCGGGAAGCCTCTGGGACCAATTTTTGGTCGTAGAGGTACAGTCTGCACCACGCTGACGAGGGCCAACAGCTCGAAACGCGTTCGTGGTTGACTTTTTCTTGATTTATCAAGAAAATGGGTTGGCCAAATATTATGGAACAAGTTAAATAAACGCTTAGTTTATTTTTGTTCTACTAGATGGCGCTCTGCCATCTAGAAATTCTCTAGAAATGTTGATTGAAGTATACATTTTCATATTCACCACTTCAAATATTGTGTCACGTAAAGGGAATAAATAAGGGAAAAGACAAACGTCAGGATGACAAGAAGGTTTATTTTGATCTAAACAATCGCATTCACATAAAAAAGAAGAAGAGCGAAGCAATAAGCAACTTGTGACATACCCAATCTCTGTATAGAATGATAAATACTCTTTGAGCTGATTGAGGCCATCCATTATATCAATAAGGCCAATAAAAGGTGGAACAACTGGAGATATGTGAGAAAAGTTGCATTTTATTCCTACAGATACAGCATCTTTTGGTATCTTCTGGTATTCTATAGAAATGGCTTCAGTTCTGCGATGTGGGAGACAATGACCACATTTCTCTTCCTAAGAGTACAATATGATGGTATATCAAAGAGAATTCAAGAGTTGGTAATTCATTTCTAGATACCTTGTTCCTAAGGATGTTCACTACAGGGGAGAACACGGCCAAGTCAAATCACAGGAACTAGGGTTTGAAATGCTTTGAAAATTTTGAGAAGGTCATGACAAAGGTGAATGAAAGAGTTTATGGAAATTTTCGGGAGAAAAATCCTAAAATATCGATAAAAGAATAAATTTGGAAAGGAATATATGAATAGAGTACAATATAGTACAGAAATGGATCATAGATAGATTAACTTTTGTAGAAACTAATATGAATCCACGGAAATGCTATGAAAACACAACCAAAATGATTTATGTATTAATTACAACATTTCAATGCACCAAAAGTCACTAAAAGTCACTGTCCATATCTGTGAAATATGGATTACAACTGGCAATTAGCCTCTTTTTTTGTGTGTGTGTGATCATTAGTGAATTATGGAACCTTGCATAGTAGAATGTGTGGACAAGAGGTTTCCATATTTATCGCCATTCACGAAAGCAACAGATCTTATTTTCATGAAAACAGATGGCATTAAAGAAGGGCAAGGTCTTTCCGCCCAACGTGAGTGCATCTCACCTCCAATGTAGGCCAGGCCGGCCAAGAAAGGAAGTCTCCCGTTGGGACAGAGGCGTGATGAAACGTCGGACATCAAGTCCGTTGACATCCGAATTGACGCATCACTTGACCGCATTCACCGTGTGATCCGTAAATCCTCACTTAATTGATGTTCCGTCACCTTTACAGTACCTATGTTTCCTACAACTCTTCACCTGTCTCTTTAACTGGATTCTTTCTTTTTCGGTATTGTTTCTTCTGTCTTGTTGTTGTTGTTTATCTTTAGATGACCTTTTGTCGAGAGAGAGAGACATCCTTTTTTAAATCATACCATATATCGCTTTCATATATATATTTTTTATTATTCATATATATTTGGTAAAAGTGCGGGAAGAAAGATGATATAATGCGTATATAAAAAAGGGATTTCTTCTTTTGACAAATGCATGTAATGGATTAAAACAATTATTTCGATCTTCTCTGTGCAGAAGGCTCCGATTCAGATCATTGAATAAGACAAAACACCAGCTTTGGCAAATTCAAACAAAAATAAACCTGTATTCGATGGTTTCAAGCTATGGTTATCATCTATAAAGGAACGGCTGCGATTCTTAACATTCAACAAGAGGAGTTATAAAATCGGCCGAATTTGCTAAATAAGTGTTTAAACTATTTGAAGTCGTAAGGCTGATTTTAGGCCAGTTTAAAAGAGTTGAGGAGGATGGGTATTCTTTTGAAATATAGGCACTTTAAAGAATATTAAAATAAGATATTATTTTGATGAATTTAAACATTGCCGTTAAACAAGGCAGTAGGAAATTCATATTTCTGCCTTGTGTGGCGATATTCTTGCTGTCATAAAGACATATATACCTTAATAAATGAAAATATTCAAAGCACGAAAGCTTCTTTTTTTCACAAAAATCAAACTTCTACTCTGTACTGTATAGACGTTATTGCTTTATATTAACATATACCTTGAGAAAGATTGGTATTGTTTTCAAAAATCATTTTCAAAATCTAAGCTATGCCTAGGGTACAGAAGACACTACAGAAAATATTTCTGGTATATAATATATTGTTTTAATATTACTTCAAATCCATTTGTAAAAAGGAAAGTATCACACATCTTCAAATATGGCCGATACCTTCCTGGCTTTCTCCACGATTACGCGGAAGTTGTAAAATACGCTCCTGCCTCATTTGTTTGACACTTAAGGTTTTTCCTAGGTTGAAATCTCTTGGGTTTTCCCTTCAAGACATCGACTATCTACTTGTCTATATTTAGAAAATATCCTGTTGACTAATTGGAGAATCATTGAGAATTGAAATTGAAATTGAATATTATCAACTTTACTTACTTTACTTTTTAATTTGACGTTGACTCACTAGCCTACTTCTTCAGGAAAATTTTATTTATGGGTTACCGAAATGTTCAACTAAAGAAAGAAAATTGTGGCTTTTTATATTTGGTTTACCCGCTATATTTTTCACTTTTAAAAAATTCCAATAATTATTTTAAAAGGATAATACTGAAAATCTGTACTATACTCATGGACAAAGCTTAAGGAAGTTTCATGTTTTAAGTATAAACCACTCCCGTATTTGCTTATATAACGGTGTATTTCCCATATATGTAAATTCGAACATTCTACACTTTCAAAAAAAATCAAAAATATAATAATAAAAATAAAATATATATATATGCTAAAAGGTACAACTTACTTAAGGTTTACCCATGAGTGTATAATGTAACGTAGAAAATTAGGAAAGTCAAACTTCAGGATGACACGGAAATTTATTTAATGCAAGCACAATATCCACATTTATAAGAAACAAGCAATGAGGGAAATGTCCAGAGTATCAAAATATAAATAATATTATAACAAAGTATTTATTAATTTTATTATTTTTATTAACAGAGTGGTCATTTTGCTACTCTCTGTAAATTTCCCTCGAGGCTTATCTTTTGTTTACCATTCATAGTTTGTCCTTGCCTGAAATAAAATTGTTGTCTCCTCCTGAAGTTTTTGTCTTCCCTAATTTTCCACGTGGCAATATAAATATCAAAAATTAATAATCCCACATACATAAAATATAATAAATACTTTGCTACAATATCTTAGGATAGCTTTTCAAAGAACGTCTTTATTAAAAGTTTAGATCTGATATATTCAGGATAAAAGGAATGGAAATATAACGGTAATGAAAGAAGAAGAATTAGACTGATGGGAAGCCATGAAGAAATAAAGATATAAAGAAGTTATAGCACCTCTATAAGACCTGCTTACGAAAAGCATTCAAACTGAAGAAGAAGAAGAAATCTATAATCATCAAATTTCTTATTCATTCCACCATTTACCAATATGGTAACTACTTTAATTGTATTAGTAGGTATAGGTTTAAAAAAAAGAGGTTATTATATTAAAATTACTTCTAATTCATTGTTACCATAGTATTGTTTCATATCCATTGTTGTTTGTTACCTCTTTAAACCGATTGTTTACAAATCGGCAATTGTCTTAAATGCCAACACTGTGGGAATACTAATTAAAAAAACTATAATTAACTAGCTCTTATCTATCATACAGGCTGTCGAAATGTCCCTATAATTATATATCAAGACTTCTTTTTTCTATCTCTTTTGCTGCTGTCGCTGTAAAACAATTAACTAGTTTTATCCCACACTATAGTGGTCCGAAAATGTTGAAATATCTCACGCTTCATTATCATTATTATATGTATATAATATTAATAGATTCATACACAAAAGAGGTAGTGAGGAAAGTTTTAGAACAGATGTCTAAATAAATCCCTCGCGGGCACAAGGGGAAAGGGAGAGGAATTGCTGTATTATTTTGTTGTTGTGTGGCGAATCCATACAGGGCAATGGGCTCTAATAAAAGCCTTTTTGTTGTTGTTGTTGTTGTTGTATATAATATTTAAAAAAAAAAGAGAGATTTTCTGACGATCTTTGATTATCTTGAGTATTATGCTATGATAATGCAGTCGTGGTTAAAATCTTGAAAGTATATATTAAAAATAGTCTTGATCAGTAATTGCTTTAATTAGCTTATGAA
>CP092865.1:18725886-18739878 GCA_030710605.1 Cordylochernes scorpioides
ATATAGAAAAAAACATAATTTGAAAAATATACTGCCTGGCTTAAGGCGAGTAGAGCAAGGAAAACAAAATATTATTTACATAATGTACAAAAGGTTTGAGCCGGCCATCGGGAAACAACAACAATGAGTTTTTATAGGGGAAGCGTGACCTCTGGTGGTTGATTTAGCAGAGTATTTGAATCTATGAAATATAACCCTAAATAAAATAATATTTTAATATAACATGTATATTTCTACTGTGTCCTCTTAGCTTATGTCCGTAGGTTTGTAAAGTACCTTCAAAGTTGCTTCTGGCAGTTTTAATGGTTATTTCTTGTATTTATCAATGGGATTAAACTCGTTTTTTTTTTTTTTAATAGAAGTCCCTAATTAAATCTTCATATATAAATGAAGCATATATTAGGTCAAAAATATTTTTATTCAATATATATTAATGCTCCTTTTATTTAAATAAATTATATTCGTACAATATTTTTGGATTAGTTATGTTTACTTATTTCAAAGCGCTCTGTGTTCTGCGCCTAGTAAAGAACCTAGAGATTGCGCGCGCTCTTCATATAAATCACTTACAAACAAAGCAGCCTATGAGAGTTTAGAGGTTGTTTTCTCCAAGTTGGTGTGTTAGAGAATTAAATGAAATTTGTAAATAAATATTTAAATATTCGCAGAGAGAGTAATTAAAAGCTGGAGAGTAATTAAGAGAGTAAACACCTGTATAAACACCAAACATGACCGAGCAAGATTAGGTCGTTTTATAAAGAACTCTTAGAGACTATATTTACAAAATGAGAGTTAAACTTTAATAAAGGATTCTTCGCTAGAGATTACTCAGATTCTGTTATTCCATTTTGAAGTTTGTAATCTAGAAATGCTGGGTACTCCAACAATGGATGTCTTGAGGGTTATAAATACACATATAGCGATATCTGTAGAATGAAGATGAAATTATTAACACCGTCTTTTTTTACAAATAAAGGACAAATTTATACACTTGGTGAATTGAAGATGAAATAGAATTGGCAAGGGCTTGTTCATCAGTGGTGAACATTCCCAGAGATTTCGCTAATTTAACCCACCAGATCTAAGCTACAACTATTGTATGTTTTGATTCAACTTATATAGTTTATCTGTCAATTCTAGAAAATAATCCCTTGCATAAATATTGAGTAAAATCAATCATTCCTCCAGGGAATGATTGATTTTACTCAATAGTTTATCTGTACTTGAAGTCTTGGTGATGGTGTTTAACGTAACTATGTAAATATGCTTCTGAATTGATGACATTTCACAAATATATTTTATGATATGATAGCGTTTTAAATGCTTCTATAATTATAGAAATATCAGACATATATTTAATGATATGATAGTGTTTATATTGTATAGAATTTTTTTTAATGATTCAAATGTGAGGATGAATTTCCAATGTACATGTGCTACAAATAGTCTCTACAATAAATTCCATGGTCCAAGTTATGGAACCTACCAGTGTGAAGGTGTGGCTATATATGGAAATAGCAACAGTTGGACTTCCAAATTGCCAGAGCCCCATTTGGAAATGTAGCCCCTTAGGAAATCTACATTAGATCATATTTTTAAAATAAAGGTATTGACCCCGTTTCTCTCTCTCTCTCTCACCTTAGCTCTAAATAGCCCGACGGTGGCACCCAAGGCCATTACCATTTGGTGTCTTGGACGCCTAATAAATAATTGAATTGCCACACTTTCTTTCTTAATGTAAATCTCTCTGGAAGATTACATTTCCATACCGTATTATAATACTTGTGGTCATTTCATGTAATATTCTCGTGGCTTATTTTCACTCTGTTAGTATCTATTTTACATCACCTTTTTTCAAATAGAATTGTAGCCGTATTTGTAGAACGACATTTGAAAATTATCCCGCATGTGTTTCTTTTGAACGAAAAATCGAAATTTATTTAAAGGAGAAATAACGATTATTTCTAACCTTAGGGATGAAGTATGAAAGGATGAAGCCGTATGCTTGTAGGCCTCGATCTAAAATGAAAGAGTACATATATATTTGAATTGTTGAGTGATATCAGAGAATATTATATTATTATTCTTGTTTGTAGATGGTATTTAGATCGAAACCTCTGGTAATAAAGAACAAATCTTTAGGTGAATTTGTGGGAAACTATTTGTGAATGTCTTGAAAATATACAAACTTCCCAACCAGAAAAAAAAAACTATAAGAAATGAAAGTTATAAACACGAATTTTCCATTTTCAAACAAAATTAACTTTCTACTTTCCTTACCAAGATGAAAAGAGCCTGGCTGATCGGTGGTGAATTCTCCCAGTGATTTCACCAGGTTAATCTACCATACCTCTTTTTAGAGCTTTAATACTGTACTGAGAGATTCGGCTTATATATCCGACACTGTATGGGGAATCTTGGCTATGTTATTCAATCAAACCATAGACGTTTATGGATAGTAGAATTATATGTAAGTATTTACATCGAGCAAATTCTTCCGCAAACAACTCATAAATTGCCTTATGTTTAAAGAAATATTTGGCAAGTAGTGGATGTTTAGTTTCCACTTCATCTCCTCGTGTTTCTCAATAGATATATTTGAATAGCATCATGGAATACACTCGCACTTCGTGTTTAAACAAACGTTCAAAACATAACCTTTGGCAAGGGTAATCGAAAGTTGCCGAAATGTTTTGAATATAACCAAAAATTCGGTTTATGCAACAGTTCTTAAGAAAAATATTGCAATGCGAACTTCAAGTCAATTTGGTTTTATGTTGTTTGCGTGTGTCACTAAATAGTTGGAATATATATATATATACAATATATTATAATTGGTGCTTTGTTGAAGGTTTCGTTGTTTTATCTATGCTGTGGCATGGTTACTTAGATTCTAATACAGGATTGTTGAATATACCGGGGTATATACACGTGTATATGTCTTCTTCTTTCTTATCTCCACTCAATCACACTAAGGTATCAAGCTTGTAAAGCTTGTTGATGGTGTCTGCCGGGGAAGAGTAGAGCCCATCAATGGATGAGTCAATACAGTCAATAATGTGTCTTGGGGTTGCAAGCTGAGAATTGCAGTGTATATGTATATAATGTGTATTTATTCTCTCCGGTTTTATTGTTATTGTATTCAATATTTTTGTCATTTTAGACTAATAGATTTTACTAATATATAGGGGGTCGGTGGAAGGCTGGTTAAACCGTTTGGTTTACGACCACTACGACCCGGGTTCGATCCCCGCATTGGACACTTTTTTCTGTTTAAAAAAAAAATGCTCCAATGGCCCCCCGATTCTTGCGAAAGTCCAACCCCACCAGCGAGTGCAAGTAACCAAACGGGGCTCTGGCACATTTGTAAGTGCAAAGTCGAACTGCTTTCACATATGTAGACATGTGGTGCGCTTACAGTAAAAAGCAGTCGCTAACTACCCACCATGATTATCATGGCCTGTACCACGTGTACTAGGGATAAGCAAAAAAAAAACTACCATGGTACTTACAATGGTAATTTATATTTTTGAAAGAAACTTTTTTGTATTGTGATCTAAAATTTTTTTATAAATGATATGTTTAGTATGTTCTCAGTCCTGTAGAAGTATTACATCACACAACCACCAAATTATCTACCTAAAAGGTTTAGAGTTTTCCGAATTCAGCGCAAAATTCGAATGTTAAAACATATACAACGAATGAAGGTTTTGAGATTTGTATTTAGTTTACAAACGCCCGGAGAAAAGAAACGTTTCCTGGCAGATGAAAGTGCAAGGACACCTCTTTAACCTTGATGTAATTTCAGCTCTAACACTGCGCGCGCGAGCTCGGAAAAGCTCTTTTAAAATAGTTTCAACTCCGCCCTCACATGTCATTCTTCCCGCCTGTTTCTCTTTGGTTTCTTTTTAGTGTGTGTGTGTTTTTACTGTTGATACTGCGTCATTTTTAAAACTTATCCCAAGTACACGCGATACCGGCCATGATAATCATAGTGGGTAGCAGTTGGCGACTGTTTTTACTCTAAGTGCACTACATGAAGAAAGCGCAATTCGAATTTAGCCAGAGTCTCGTTTGGTTACTTGCACTCATTTGTTGGGTCAGACTATTGCAATAATCGGCGGACCATTGAAGCAATTCTTTAGAGAAAAAAACAGTGCCCAATGCGGGATTCGATTGGTGTCGAAAATCGACAGTTTGTACCACTTTCCCACCAACCCTCTTGACTTTATAATGTTGTCATCTATTGTTGAGGAATACCTGCCGATTGTTACGACCAGTCTGCAGAGCTATGTAGCAACCCTATGTACCATTTGTGCCCCTCGTTGGCGTGGTGTACCTCACCAAACCTCAGCAGAACATTAGATAGATCAATGAAATGGTAGTTTTTGTTGTTCAATGTTGATGAATACGCATTAACTATTAAAAAATACGAAAAAGTAAATAAAGACGAATATTAAAAGTTAAAAAATGATATGAAAATATATCTCTTAAACCTTTTTGGCTAAATGGCAATTTTGAAATTGAAAGATTATATCACAGTAGATGCCTTTTCTCATCATTTTACATATTCATTCTAATTTATCTCACTTTCTTTAGTTTAAAAAAGATTTCCCATATTTCATATCACCGAGTAGAGTTATCTCCTATACAGATGTCTGCCACTACCGGTATACCATTGTACTCTAACATGAGATAGCCTTTCATGATGGCACTTTGGCGGCTTATAATGTATAAGGACTCCTAGAACCAAAGCATTATCATTTATTATGCAAATAGGTGTAAAATAAGGTAATTTTGGTTATCATATGTATCCCCCACATATATGATTAGCCCTGATATACTCACTTCACTAGACGTCAATACTTGGTTTCATCTTGTGGATGGTGAGATTACTCACAGAGAGTACTACCAGAAGGTGACACTGTCAAATTTCCATATTTACCTTTACCAAATGGAACACTTCTCCCTTTGTCTTAAAACTTTGCATTCCTCGATATTTTCTGTACACTCCGACATTGGTTCGTGCTATGGCCCTAATCAGTACATTTGTTATGTATACATCCTACTGCTCTTTCACCGATACGAGTTTACATTCATCATAAAAAATCGAGAAATTCTCTCCTGGACAAAACTCAAGAAATTTGTACCTTTTAGCATGTATATCGGGATTCAGACAATAACTCTGAAAGATATTACAGTGACCTTTATTGACACACGAGATAACCAAGTGTGAAAAAAAATTCCTCTGTCTCCAAAAAAAAAATACAACCGGCGAAATCAAATGTCCATGAGTGTACATTTGCTTAATGCATTTTCAGTGTACATTTTCTTATGCCATATTTATTTACATAGACTTACATTCCCAGATAGGTTTTGCACATATTCCTTTTCATCATACAGTACTTCTTACATCTAATTGGTGTAGTCAATACAATAATGCACTGCGAATACATAGATAGGTTATCCCTCGTATCTACAATACGCCGCGCTACCCCAAGCTAGCAGCTCTCTGAATACCGTCAATTTGATATGTCGTGTACGTCCCATTGGTATTCCTGCCCTGGCCTTATAAATATGTAGATATGGGGAGAAAGTATGTTGATCTATCTACCTGTGACTGGATTCTTTATTCCCTTATCTCCACTTCCACACATGGTGTAGATTCCATCACTGCTGATGGCGGAATTCCTTATAGCTCGCTTACTCGAAATTCTACCTTTTGGGTACTTCCCGTGTACCGAGGTGTGTGTTTATGCTTTTCTTTCGTTTTTAGTACATTACCTCAGAGCTCTAAATATGTGTTATGCCTTCTCAATTTTGTGTAGCTGAGAGAATATATCTTTAGAGAGATAGAGAGGTTTTTCGTTTTATATAGATTGAGAAGATAACTGAGAGAGAAAAAAAAATACTTTTTAAAATTATAAACAATATTTCTTTAGAATAAAGGACACACTTCGGCCATATATACCTTTATCCCCTTCCGTCAAAAAAGAGGCTAAAACTAAAAGCCATTTAGTTTGCGGAGACAGTGAATAGATGACGTCTAGTTTTGACGTTTATTTGACGGGAGAGGCGATCTTTGTGTTTATAGATCATTATCCTCCCAGAAAAATTTCCATCACTATATATGCAAGTATGTTAAACTTATCTTGCCTGTAGTTGCCCTTCATTCTAAGGAAATATAAATGCCGGCTAGAGAGAGACAACCTTATCTTCAAAATAACATTTCCTTATTAAAAGTTATTCGATATAAAGTTTCGTTATATTCTGTTTGTACTGTGATTTTCTCAGTTTTTCCTCATTCTTCATTCTCTCAACTGTTGGCATTAAGATTCCTAAGAAGGGCAGTTAGTCTGAGAATCAACTATGACTTCAACAAGATTATCCAGGTAAAAGATGCCGAGTCGTCCGTCCATTTCCCACAAAGCTGTCAAACCTTTCCTCGGGCTATTATCCTCGTCTTGCCATCAATCAACAGAAATTTGGAGGAAACAGCCAGGTTTGGATTTAAATCAAGGGATTAGTCGAATTCATTGTGGCCGTTTCTTATTCTTGGCATGGTGGCTTGTCGTCGAGGTAAATCATGGCGGTCCGTATACAGGCGATGCACGTAAGCAATAAAAATGTCCTTCCCCAGGGATGATGATGACCTAATTCCTCTTCATCGGTCACAAACCGATGGCCTTCCAGATTTGAACAAAGATCTGAACCTGACCCTTCATTGGAGGGAACAATGGCTCCTCCATCATCCCTCCTTTATCTCTCTTCTCCTTTGTCGCACATCCCAGTACGGCCCGCGCTAATCCTTCCTTCTCCTGATGGTAGGGGCGTAGGGGACCGTGCTCTTGTCACGTCGTTGTCTTCCTCTAGACACTGCTCAGTACATCTCCTACTTTAGCGACGAGGGATGGTTTAAACCGGCCTCTGCGATACTTGTTCAGAACTACGATGGAAACATTATAAGATTAGAGTGGTTATAGGGCGTCACATCGTTGCCTTCCTCTAGACACTACTCATTACATATACTCTAGCGACGAGGGATGGTTTGCACCGTCCCCTGCGATACTTGTTCAGAACTACAATAGAAACATAAGATTAGAGTGGTTATAGGGCGTATGGTATGTACAAATAAAATACGTTATGTGTGTATTCAATAGTGATTATTTAATCCTATTCACACACATTTTAGGAAGAGCTACGAAAGCTGCTAATCTTATAATAAATCCAGGATGTTGATTTCACTGAATACCGCTTTACCAGGAGAGATCCGGCAACAGTGTGCGTCAGTATGAGCCATTTTGAATTGGCTCAACTTTAGACACATCGTTAGAGACCTCTGGGTTAACCATAAACCCTGTTTGGTATGGGATGAGGATTTGAGCAATATATTAACTCCACTCTTAGCTTTAAGATTATGAAAACGGTTTACGTGTTTGTGTAAGACATAGTATTAAGTTTATTTAGATTGTAAACATTTGAATACCTATTTAGATATTTTCTGGTATCCATATTGCACTCTTAACATTTTGATAGTATTAGTAGAAAATTTTGTTGATAAATAAGGACATAAAACTTGGTTCCAATTTACATAAGGTCATTTGATTTGAGTTATTTCAAAGGTATTTTATTAATAAAAGTTTATTTTTGTGGGAAACATCATTACAAAGACAACAAATTAATCTACAATACATAGCGAAGCTTCCAAATAGAATTGATGTTAACATATTTACACAATAGCGTATGTTTCTTTCTGCTGGCTCTAATTTGCAGATACATGCGTCTTCGGGATGATGAGAAATTCAAATGTCACAGTTGATATATGAATAGAAATCCATGTAAGTTATATTTAAATATTATAATGTGACTATTCTTTTGGTTTGCGGGCTTCTTTCCATTCAAATGCTTAGAAGTAAGAAAAGTATGTTAAAGCTTTATTGTAATTTTACTAAGCGATTCTTTTTTCTTAACGGTTTTCTCTGATTTTGTATATTTTATTTATTTTTTTTTTGTTCTATTTTTATATAGCTTAGCGCACGTTTGACCTTAAAATACCCGTTATTTCAGAAAAAAAAGCATCTAAGACCACTTTTCTTATAGTTGATGTACGGTATACACTACGCTGGTGAGAGCCAACAGCCCGAAACGCGAATTTCATTGAAATTTCTTGATATATTAAGGGAAGGTAGTTTTCAAATATACAACTCCACAGGCTCTCTTAAAAATATTCTCAGACAAATACTACTAGTAACATCAACCACAACCCTACTATCAGGACATGGATATGTTCAAGCCGATATGGCCAGAATTAAACAACTCCCTGATCCAACATGTCCCCATTGACAAGAGGAAGAACAAGCCGTGGAGCATGTCCTCTACAACTGTCCAGTATTCCAACTACAGCGATACCACAGGGCTACACTCCTTGGACTGTCCTCTTTCAACAATACTCTCTGTAGAACCTTCAAAGAAATAAACCCATTTAGAATCACTGGTGGCTGGTTCAGTAAGACAAATGCCGGGTAGTTGGCGATCTGTGGATACGCTCCAGAAGCCTGGATTATTATATGTCATCACTATACCATTCTGGAATTTATAAAAGTATAATGATTAGTTGATATTTGTTCCGAAAGATGGCGGGAGCCATCAGCTAATTTCAGTTGCTCAATCAGATGTTTTATTATTATTATATTATTTCTCTATGTCACACACACACAAATCAAAAGTCCAATTTGGATTATAAATTATAGGATATTAACTAATAAAGCAATATGTTTTTTACAAATAATGGTCCGATAATAACAGAGCTATTCGTATTTAAATAAATCACTTACCAAAGAGCGCAGTTTTTCCTCAATTCCCCCAGCGTTTAAATTCAGGCAAATTGGATTCAGCAGCTCTTGCTCAAGATGTCGACTCCCCTTAGTTTTAATGGGACTTGCTCAATAGGAATCCTTAAAAAAAACTTACGCAATGTTTTTTTTTTTTTCTTCTAAATTTTTAAGTCAACTTCAACAGACACACTGTGGAGATTAGCTTAGTCTGAGGTTAATTCTATTCGATTAGTGAACTTATATTGGTTTCCTAAATTCGAGCTTTGCATCAACAAAAATATGAGCAATACTATTTCTTGCTAGAGGACACCTCTCTATAAAGGACAGTTTTTAATCGCAAAAATTACCATTTTTACTAATTTGCAACTTTTCGGTAAGAGGACACTGACTCTTGCATTTAGATGTTGTTCTTTAGAGAAGGCTTCACCTGTATAATAAAAACATATATCTTTATCTATATCAATACACTAGATTATAGTGGTTTTAAAATTAAATTAATTGAACTAATATTTAAATTAGCCGCATCTTTGATAGACTTCTATTTCTTCATAACCCTGATATGCTGACAATCAAATTATTAATTATTAAATTTTCACACACTAATGCCTAAGCAAATTCTAAATATTACGATGCACTAGCGCGCCATCTGTTATGAAAATTCGAAACTATTTTAGACGCGTAAGATTCCTTTTGTAATTAAACAATTTCTACTGCCCTTACTGCAATGAAAAAATTAATGGGAGGATTTACCACTGATGAGCCAGGCCCTCTCATTAATTTTTCCATTGCAGTAAGAGCAGTAGAAATTGTTTAATTACAAAAAGAATCTTACGCGTCTAAAATAGTTTCGAATTTTCAAATTCTATATATAGCGTTTGGCATGAATAAAAAGTGTGGTGTGTCATTAAAATTATTCTTTAATTCAAAACCAAGATATCATTGTATTCAGTACAATATCTTTATATGCATTCTTTCTTTGAATTTTTCAAAAGCAGACGTAGAGAAACAAAAAAATTATCAAAATTTGTGAAAAATATAAATACAGACCTATTGACGTGTTAAAGAAAAAATTCCAATAAATGCTATAAAAGCAATACACGTGATATGATATGCTAAGATAAAAAAGTTACGTGAAACAAATATAAAGGATTACAAACCGTATAAAATGCCTTCTAAGATTGTTTGAGAGAAAATTAGTTGTGAGTGTTCCAATTTTGGAAACAAGCTGAGGAAGAAAAAAAAAAACAATTACGTTTGAAGGATATTAATGAATGAAAATACATTAGTATTTGATAAATGATGATTTTTTTTTTTTTTGCTTGCGCTGTTCTTGAAGCATCTTTATTGATTTGGAGGTGTTTCGAATCTAAATACAATTTAATCTTAAAATATTCATCTTTACACAATAGGAATTTGGTTACATTCATTTTTTTTAATGTCGATAAATTAAGTATTTTGCGAAAGCTTTAATAAAGAGTTATCTAGAATATATTTACATATAGCACATCCTTTCTTCTGATTACATAACATCTCTCGAAGTTCACCGATTCATTCAAACTGTGAATTCGCTGCGATTATAAATACAGTTAAACCTGTCTATAGCGCCCCCTCTAAATAGCGCCTTCCTCTCTATAGCGCCCCGATTTTAAATACGTAGTACGATGCGATTTACATTAAAAGTGACCTGTCTATAGCACCCCCTCTCTATAGCAACCTATTTGATGAGTACCAAGAGGAAACGCTATAGACAGGTTTAACTGTATTTTCGTTTGGATTGAGTAAAATATAGAAACGAAAGTACTGATGGAATAAAGTCAAAGTGTTAAAATTGTGCTCAATACATTGAGTTTATACTTGAGTCTTTCTTTTTTGGGTCGTTGGTGTCAACTTTGGTAACACCTATAGCACTTTCAAGTATATACTTGAGTTATATATATATATACTCTTCCATGGATAATAAAGCCAACCTAGAGACAACCCAGAGAGAGAGAGACGGTTACTTGAAACACCAGCGACATTCCAAGGGGCGACCACTGGGGTCCGTCAGTTAACACCTGGGGACTATGAAGACAGTTGGGGATTGTGTGCGACACGAACGGCCGGCCGGCTGTGCCGGTCCCGTCTCTCTCTCTCTCTCTCTCTGGTTGCCTGGGTTCCTCTTCCAAATTGTGGTGTGTTTATTTCCCCACCTTTCATACCACATATATATAAACCCAAAATTGCATATGCTGACTGCTTATATGAGCATTTTAGATGGCAGAGCGCCATCTATTGTGGAACAAAAATACGATTTAACCTGTTCCGCGATATTTTGCCAACTCATTTTCCTGATGAATCGTGTTACGCGATAAGGAGTATGCCTTTTTTCTTAAATCAAGAAAAGCCAATCACGAAAGCGTTTCGGGCTGATGGCCCTCGTCAGCGTGGTACATACTGTACCTCAACGACCAAATATATATTTATATTCTGTAATATCAAAAGAGTAAATGTTTTATATTTTATATACGCAATACTTTTTATTGGTTAATCAAGAATATTTTTTGTCTTCCCATTGCTGTTAATCTTTTTATCATCAAGTCTGAAAGTTGTCAACAGAATAGATGGATCTGTAGTGAACTAGAAGGGTTTGTGGTTCAAGAGACTTCGAGGCACCTCGATATCGCTGAGGTCCGTGCATATGCTGAGTCCCATGGGGTAGGCGTTCAGTCCCAGATCATGCTCGATGTTATGCTGGAAGATCTTCATGAGATGTTCCTCGAAGTTACGACGTCTCTTGGCGTCCTCCTCCGCTGTGGCGTACGTCTTGCCGAACTTCTGCTTGTACAGCTCCCAGTAGCGGTCCAGTAGATATCGAGAGGATTCACTAAACTCCATATTCACTCTACATTTGCATAACTTACATATTTCCCCTTTACCTATCTCTACAGAATTTTTCAATTTTTATAGCAAATCTTTTTTTGGACATTATAGCCGTGTTAACCATTATTTATTCCCCCATTCTTCTACATATGGATTTATATATCAAAATTCCATCTTTCAAAACGTTTCAGTAGCAATGCGACTACGGTATAGTTTACTTATTTGTAGTTAGTATGCAAATAAGCGTACTATCACATTAATTTGCATATTCCAGAGTCGACACTATGTGAAAGGACTTCTTCCAGACCTAACTATACTAAATGGAAAAGTTTCATCGGGATTGATCAAATATTGTGGAAGCGTAAACGGAACAAACACAGACATCAATATTTTTTAAATAAATATTTATACAGGGAGATTTTAAATCTATAACTTAAATTTAGACCTTTCTCTTATGTCTACTATTAGAAAGAGAGAGTATATTCAAACCTTTTTTGGTATTGTGATGACTTGACCAAAAATGGTGGTGATATAAAATTGTGTGTACGTGCACTTATAATACTACAGCCTCCTAAAATAGGTATGCCCATAGTTATTGAATATTCCCATCACAGAAACGGAGATGAACAAAATCTCCAGTATAGGAGTCTGCAGCCTTAGAATGCTGTTCAGACACATTATTGACTCATCCATTGATGAGCTCTACTCTTCCCCGGCAGACACCATCAAAAGTCTCAAGCTTGATACCTTAATATGATTGAGTGGAGATAAGAAAGAAGAAGATGCTGTTCAGGATTAAACTCACGACACATTTGGGAGTGAAGCTAAACGTCTCCTATTCCTATTTCACTCGGTATATAACAAATACTTTACGCCTTTTCCCTGTAATTTATTAAGTTTCGTAGATAATAAGAAGCTAGAATTCGATATGTCATTGCTCTGAGGATAGTGACAGAGAGAGAGTCTCCAAAATGTCGTGAAGTAAATAACTCAAGAACTGTTCATGTGTAGTTATTTGTTTATAATATAGCCAGAACTTTACCCCTCATTCTTGAAATTTTAGTATTGATAACTTTCATTTTTATATATTGTCTTGTAATATTTATTATTATTTATATCAACTATATTATATAATTATAAAAGAGATATAGCTATGTGAACACGCCATTAGCATTAATTGAATTATTAAACATTTAAAAATAGAGAGGAATGTTCCTTCTAGAAATATTGGAAGTAATGGTTGAAGATATTTCTATATAGAGATATAGCTTCCTCATTTATTACAATTTTTGATTTAAAATTAAAGAAAGGCGCTATCATCAAACACATTTATTTAATCGAGATTTGCAATCACAGATTATTTTAAGATATCGAAACTTTCGCAATTCCGTCTCTTTTATTTATTCTTGAACTGCCAAAGAAGAAAATGGAATTCTATATTTCCATATTCACTGGTGTATGGAGCCTATGTTGTTGTTGTCGTGTCCAATGAAGAGCTTAGATGTCTCCATGCATCTCAATCACAGCAGTCGCAATGTTCTCTATCTTGGGTGTGTAAAGCTTCTGTTCTGGGTCCATGTCAATTTTCTGTTGTTGTTGTCGTGTACAACGAAGAGCCTCAGATGTCTCCATGCATCTCTATTACAGCAGTCAAATGTCCTCTATCTTGGAAAATGGATGCCGTTGCCACGTTAGTCACCTTGGACCAGAATTTTGTCGAATATTCCAAGGATCCAGGAGGCAGGAGGGACCGCAGGGAGGTGTGGTCGAACCCCCCCCCCCCACTTATGTTGTACTTGTAGTGTACAAGAAAGGTATTACTAAAAAAGGTTTTGATAGCTCTTTTAAACTAAAACGTTTAAATAATTATTTAAGACCAAATGTAGTTGATATTCTAACCAAATGAGGAAAAGAATAGCATTAAAGAAATTATAAAAATGGAAAAAAGTAGGTTTTCCTATCTGGTTGAAACGTGCTGACCCTGAACATGAAGGTAGGGTCAACGGCCTATGTTGTTACACATCTTGTTCTCTCTGTGAGCTATGTTCTTGTTGATATTTACATTATACTGGCTTGTAAATCTGGTTAAGTATCCTGTCTACACTTTTGTATAGGTGGGGCATCTACACTCGCAATCTTCACCTCACTACTTCCACCCAGCGACTTCAAAACTTGTGTAGGAATGCTTGTTAGTCGTCATAAACTGTAGCTCTTCTTTTCTAGTATCTTAATTCCTTGTATATTGGTATATAAGTTACAAACAAATGTCCCCAGTCTGGATCCAACACAGTGGCGATCG
>CP092865.1:18739978-18768993 GCA_030710605.1 Cordylochernes scorpioides
TTCGACAAATGGACGTAAACACAACTCAGCGCCATCTATCGATAAAATGAGGAAATATTCTTTGATAATTAGTTGGAACGTGAATCTACTGCCATTACATTGCTGATTCTACACTTTATCCCCTATTTACATTTAAACAAGTAAATTAGGAATGGAAAATAGTTTGAATGATTTTTTTTTTGCGTTATTACAGAATTCTTGCACTGTCCTAGCAATATATTGCGAAATAATATTTGTCATTTAACAAATAAATTTATTAATATACCCCTCTGTTACTACTTTCTTACATTGCCTATTTTTTATGTGCTTATGGTGAAGATTGTTTTGATGAAAATTAAGTTGTTTCTTTCATCCTTTTTTTATACGTCCTGTCTCTCATTATTCTAATAATAATAATATACTAGTAATGATGATAATAAAAAAACATTTGCAAAATATTCTGATAGAATATATATTTATATTTTTGTGGTGAAGAAAGAAGTTTCACCGAAATAGCTTGCCAAGTTTAACAAAGAGAATTATTGGGGAAAAAAAATTGCAGCTGTTATTGGAAGATTGCAGCTGTGGATTCATTGCGATTAATATTACCTCTTTTCCCTGGTTTTTTTACGGATAAAAATATTACATGTTCGAATCTCCTATGTGACAAGCCTGTTATTATTTCTTGTGGGATTATCTCCCGTTACACATTATCGTAAAAAATTGTCGTGCTATAAAAAACATAGCTCGTTTTTGCCGTCAATAATCGACAGGACATCATGGTATATCCACTCAGGTTGGCACAATCTATCAACGCCAATCAACCATGCTGTGATGAAACGAAAGCTACCGGGGAGAATGAGGACAAGTATATCGCCTAACTTGTATTAAGCAACACTCAGGGAAACTTTATTTGGGGAATGCCAATTTCCCTGGAGGCCTTTGGGAGAACCGTCTCACTTGGAGGGTTGTGTCACCCCCCCTCTAGAGTAAGAAAACACTTCAAGAATTCCTAATTATGTTCAACCCAACTTCTATTAGTGACTTCAACACATATTTGTTTTAGAATTGGCAAAATTGGTTCACCTGCATGCACTTGTGGAAACGAAAAACAAACCCCTGAACACCTCCTGATAAACTGTCCATTGACTTCTGATCTAAGGGAAGAAAACCAACTTTACCTGACTAATACAAAACAAGTTGTTTACAATAAAGACCAATACATTAAGTTTAATAGATTCTGCAGGATGTATATTTCAAGGCGAAAGTGTTGACTGTACATATTTCAAACTACTATTTCTAATTGCTATATGCAAAATTTGACATCGAACGTTTAATTTTCATTATTCATAATGTTCAATTGTGTTAATTGTATATAAATTAATATATACACGCAATTATCCTAATTGTGGATATGGCGTGTCTCTCCCAACTGTTAAATAAATAAAAAAATAAATAGAATAAGAAATACAGATCGGGGAAAAGAGATTTTTATAAGAAACCAATCTACAAGTTTTCAGGCAAGACGTCCTTCTTCTTGACCTTCCCCCGAAAGATTGTATGATCGTTCTCTTACATAAAGAAGCTCTTCTCCCTGATCTGTGTTTATCCTTCTATATCGAAAAGGGAGATTGTCCTTGTCTCAATTCCACTCTAGAATGTCAATGAAATAGGTGAAGTCCTTTTTTGACACCCTTGATAGATGGTGCTAGTTAAGGGGACTTAGGATTGTATAAACCTTTATCTTTCTTTATGATGCGGATAGTTCAATATTTGGATGAAACTCTCCATGATGGTTCAGTGACCATTAACGAATTTCATCCAAAGAAATCAAACCATCCATCATATCAAGAGCCAACTATGTACAAGAGTATCTATATATAGACAACCATTATATGTATAACCATTATCTTCTTACAAGCTTGTTCAAGATAAGAGAAGGAAACGCTATCTTTCAGAATTCCAATGAGTGCCTTTAAATAACGCTGTGTATGCGGAACATAACAAGGATGGTAGACATCCAAACGGGAGCACACAGAGGCGAGTTGATCAGATCAAGAACAGCAGCAGCAAGAATAAGAAGAGGCGGTATGTAGATAAGATGGTAGAGTCACGACCCTAGTCACACGCAGGAGTAGATAAACATATGCTATGTATATATATAGGTTACATACAAGACAATCGCTGCAATAGACCGCCACTCAGAAATAACACATCTCACCATTGCGTTATCTACAATTGGCCTAGAGAAAATGGGTCGCCGAGAGAAATATTGGAGAAGAAAGAATTTTTTTTAAAGTTGATATATGCGCATAATAAATCGTTATATTTAAACGATATCAAACACTTGAACACGCGTTGTGTGATAAATATATATACATTTATCGTTTCTCTCAAAAATTATAATACAGTATATCATAAGATTTTTATTTCCAAATGGTCATTTTCATTGTTTCCGGAGGAAAATTTCATGGACTTCTCTAGACCTGCTCAGATTACAAAAGAGGGGCAATGGTAGATCAATATATGACTGACCAAGAAATGAACTATATATTGTGTTGTAGCTTCTACAGGAGTATAGTATATTTGCAAAACACGAAAGCTTGAGAAGAAAATATAAAATAAAACAAGAAACTCATCCATGGAAGCCGTTTTATTTATCATTCTATATATTTCAGAGGATTTTACTTTTCCGATATTGTGACAATTTTTCTTCATTATTCTGGGAAACATTTTGACCATCTTTCCGCTAATAGCATTTGGAGAGCTTTTCGAGTACTTCGAATTCATGTGAATAACCAACTAAGCTGACAGTTTGAGTTTGCATAAAGTTTTCTTAAAAAAAAATGCTTCTGATAGGTTTACCTCACTTTTTCTCAAAACCAAAGAGAATATTATTTCAGGTGGATCAGCCCTACGACTGGTGTGCTTCCTCCAAAGCGATCTCTGCCACAGGCAGACTCTCTATTCATTTAGAGCTGCACCAATGTAGTACGTCTTCTGGTGTCCCTTCAGAACTTCTTTCAATTAAATCGTCTTAGCAGGCTATCATGCCTCAGCACATATAGGTTATCCAATTCAACCTTCTTAGCATAGAGAGAATAAAAGTAGGTGAAAACTTGGGACTCTGGCACATAATAAGTGCATAACGAAACTGCGCTCGATAGGTAAAGTGCACTTACAGTATTTTCAATCCTCTTTTTCCAATCTTTAGTCTCTACAATATCTCTCATTTATCGTTACTGACGAAGATCCTCTTGTTCGAGTGCACGAAGTATTTTTGTAGATTCAAATCATCAAGGCATCAATCACATGAATGACGTTAGGTATACTTGTTTCTTGCGATAGGTAAATACAGTTGGGAAGACAACCAATCATCAAAGGTACAAAACACAGATTCGAGTATTAGCCCGTCATAGGTGAACAAAGAAATTCGAAGTTATCTCGTAACCAAACCTATAATTTCCCCATTCAACTTTTTTTTTTTCTAAAAGAAACTGATTCTTGAAGAAGTAGTCAAGAAAGCGGATCGAAGAAGAAAGTTATCTTGAAACCAAACCTATAATTTCCCCATTCAACTTTTCTTTCTAAAAGAAACTGATTTTTAAAGAAGTAGTCAAGAAAACGGCTCAAGTTTCAGTTTGGAAAGCAGCAACGAGATCGGTACCCCATATGGGAATTTAATCGTGATCATCCAAAATTATAAAGACCCAACATATTACAGTGAGATACCCCATTATACAAATGGTGAAATATTCAGGAACCTGTCGTGGAGAGAGAAAAACAACAACAACAAAAGAAGCAGCAATGGCGAGAAGCTCTATATTTACATTGTACCGCTATGGTGTGAAAGAGACAAACATAAGGGAGCCCAACATTAAGAGAAGAAGAGAAAAGGTTGAAAAGAGACTAAACAAGATGAATGGTGTGGACATGGCCTACATAATCCTTAGACCACCCAGATGGAGGGTCGCCAACCTTCCATCACACACAGACTTGGCACTCCGAAGTCCAGGGACGGGTTCAGATCCCGTTTTAACGCGGCCTTCGGCAGGCACTAAACCTGGCAGGCGGCTTGATGTAAGCAGCTCTGACTGAGACAATGGACCACCTAACTGTCACCCAGACATATGTTATTTATATTACACAATGGCTGGAATATAGCGATTTGTGTATTTTGAATCTTCTCTCTCTTATAGGGAGGAGATAGCTGTTGTCTCCCCTTCTAAGGGAGAAGACATCCTCGAGTACCTGTTACCCGGACAGAGGTCTGCTCTGAAGGAATTCCTCGACATGGCAATAGCCGGGGAGATCTGTCCAGGGCGGAATGTGACATCGAACCTGACGAACCTCAGTGGGATTCGTCTGATGTAAATAATTTTATTTTCTATATATAAACCTATATAATCTTATATGAACGATTAATAGAAGTATATGAAAAAACGAAAGAAAAAAAAAAAGATAAAAAGATCAGGTGTTGAAATCAATATTAAAAATGGCATATCCTGACGAGGAGCATATGTGCTTTACAGAAGGCAGAGCGCCATCTGGTGGAACAGAAATCAACTAAAAATTGATTTAGCCTGTTCCCTGATATTTAGCCAACCTAATTTCTTGACAAATCAAGAAAAGCCATTGAATTTAGCTTGATTTATCAAGAAATTGGGTTGGCCAAATAACAGGGAACAGGTTTAAATCAATGTTTAGTTGATTTCTGTTCCACCAGATGGCGCTCTGCCTTCTGTAAAGCACATATGCGCCTCGTCAGGATATGCCATTTTTAATATATAAGTATATATCCTGAGCATATCTTGTCATGCTCAGAACTGATAATAGAGGACCTATTTTCCAGGCCTATAATTACCATCACAAAATTGGAGAGGAGTGGACTTCAGGAATTGGTTTAACCGTGGAGATAAGCACTGCCACCACATTGAATGAAGGACCTATTTTCCAGGCCTATAACTACCATCACAAAATTGGAGAGGAGTGGACTTCAGGAATTGGTTTAACCATGGAGATAAGCACTGCCACCACATTGAATGAAGGACCTATTTTCCAGGCCTATAACTACCATCGCAAAATTGGAGAGGAGTGGACTTCAGGAATTGGTTTAACCATGGAGATAAGCACTGCCACCACATTGAATGAAGGACCTATTTTCCAGGCCTATAACTACCATCGCAAAATTGGAGAGGAGTGGACTTCAGGAATTGGTTTAACCATGGAGATAAGCACCACCACCACATTGAATGAAGGACCTATTTTCCAGGCCTATAACTACCATCGCAAAATTGGAGAGGAGTGGACTTCAGGAATTGGTTTAACCATGGAGATAAGCACTGCCACCACATTGAATGAAGGACCTATTTTCCAGGCCTATAACTACCATCGCAAAATTGGAGAGGAGTGGACTTCAGGAATTGGTTTAACCATGGAGATAAGCACCACCACCACATTGAATGAAGGACCTATTTTCCAGGCCTATAACTACCATCGCAAAATTGGAGAGGAGTGGACTTCAGGAATTGGTTTAACCATGGAGATAAGCACCACGATTAATAGAAGTAGTTTCAATCTCAATCTCTCTCTAATTATCTCAAGTACATCTGGTACAGATCATGATAATCATGGTGAATGTTTGCGACTGCCTAAGTTACCTACCTATATACATATTGTCACTTAGAAAAACGAAGGAAGACAAACTAAGGATAACAATTTATGTTGATAAAAACAGTTCCCAACTTATTGATGTGAAATAACAGAGCTTCAATAAGAGAAATATATGCCGAATTATAAAATATTAAAACTAATTAAAATTTTAAAATACTGTGTTAAACAGCTTCTTCCGTATGGGAGCTGTGAATTATAGTGTGCATATCTTGTTGGTACTGACATTGATTTGATGTCATGGATTCCCTCGGAGCCTTGAATTTTATTTTGTGGCGTGTAAAGACATTGGTGCACTTACAGTAAAAGCAGTCGCCTACTTCTACCCATCATGATTACCATGGCCTTTACCACGTGTACTAGGGATAAGCAAAAAAACTACAGCAAGATAGTTACACCATGGCTTACTTCTAAACTGTGACGGTGGTTGGTGATATGAACGTCAGAAACACGGGTGTTATAATTCTATTTCTCATTCTATATAAGTAAATTTTACAGTTATCCACTGTATTGCTCGTTCATTCATTCCAACCCCAGGTTGTCTAGTATTCCCAAGTTTAAAGACATCGGTGAAAACAATGGGCTTTGATATCGGGAATTAGTGTGCCATCGGTATACAAGAAAAATAGAGAGATATATTTATAAAACGACACTTGAATACCATCACAAATACCATACACAAATACCATCCCGCATGTGTTTCCTTTCAACGAAAAATCAAATTTCATTTCAAGGAGAAATAACGACCATTTCCAACCCTTTGGATGAGGCATGAAAGGGTGAATTGTAAAGAGTAATGATAAACGGAAAAATAAAGATATATTTATGGTTGATATTAAACTGGCGAAACCTCAGTTCACCACTGATGAGCCTTCCCAATATTTTCCACCGCAGTAGGGACAGTAGAAAATTTGATTTATTTTGTGAATAAAACACCGCAGTAAATAGTTCTTTTAAATAGAGTTTTATTTCAAACTATTTATTCCTTTTCTAATGTAAACCGGGTTATTAAAAAGAATTTATTATGGTTTATATCTACATATATATATATTTGTACTTAAAATAGTAATTGCGTGCAGTAACATAATTATATGAAAACCTACATTTGAAAAATATATTAATTTAAAAAAAAATTAAATTAGTACAAAAAAATTTAGGAAACAAAATAAACTCGAATATATTAAAAGCATCTAGAAAATATATTGGGGGGAAATGTAAATAATAAAGGCAGCGATGTCAACTGACATGGTAGCGCCATCTATGAACACTTTTCGTAACTATTTTTGACCGCCCTTTTTTTCAAAATGATTTTTTTTTTCCAATTCTTAAAAACTGAGCTTTTAAAAAATATATATTATTTTCATGTCGTATTTTAATATATATAATTATACAGTATTAAAAAGTGGGGTATACATTTTCTAAACTAGCATCCAAATAAGTAAAGGAGTGAAAAAAGTAAATTGTTTTTTTTTTTTGCGCTATAAATCATTAATATTATTTATTTTTAAAATGCCTTTTAAATATTATATAAATAAAAACAAAACAAAAAAACAAAGATATCTCGATCGTTCACAAGAGCATTTAGATGGCAGAGCGCCATCTAGTGGAACAAAAATAAACTAAACGTTGATTTAACTTGTTCGTGATATTTGTACAACCCATTTTCTCGATAAATGAAGAAAAACCAACTACGAACGCGTTTCAGGCTGCTGGCCCTCATCAGCATGTTACAGGCTGTACCTCAAGGTCAGGTCATGCCTTTTTTGTTTTTAATATCAACACTTGGCCTTTTAATATATTATTTTCTGATTTTTTCGCGCACATACATATGACGAAGGCCAAACAGCCCGAAACACGTACGTGGTTGGCTCTTCACTTTTGTCATGACAAAGACATCGTGCATTTGAACGTTGAAAGATAGCCCCAAGGTTATCTCTTGGAATAAAATTAAAAACTAGATGTTAATTTAAAAATATATATAACTAGACGGGTGACCCGGGCTTCGCCCCGGGATTGACCCGTGACCCGAATGATATATATTTAGATAAGATTTTTTTTAAATAATTGTTTGTTATTAGCATTATCTATTTGTTTGCATCAGAATAATTTAATCGTTGATAGAGGGCGCTGTTCGTGAGCTAAATAGAATAATTTGAATATATAGTTTTAATAATTGATTTATATATATTTTTTAAAATAGCCTATCGTCTTCCCCGTATTTTTTTTTACCTATGTATGGAAATTTTGGTTTGAATTAGTGAACTACTGCGAATTTGTATACCGAACATACAAACAAACAAACATACAAACATTGATTTTTATATATATAGATATTGTAGCAAATTCTTTATTATTCTATGAAAAGATTTTAAATTTCAATATTTGTATTTTGATACACTGTAAAATTTTTCTCATTGCCTCTCTTCTATTTTATTAGTTTTAATTTGTGCTTACATTAAATAAATTGCTGTGTAATTCTGAAATTTGTATTTCCTAATTTACTACGTTACAATATTATATATCTAGAGTAAACGTATTGCCAAAACCGTTCAAATCAAGAAAAGTCAAACAAATATTTAGGGCTGTGGGATCTCTCTTAAGCGTGGTGCTAGCAGTACCTTCATAATGTCAAGATCACTATATTATTTTTAATCTTTCCTTTAAATAAACCTAGACACGAGATATGAATATCAACGAGTAGAGATGAAAAGGAACTAGATTGAGGAAATAAGTTCTGGGGAGGATGGGTTTCAAGATTAATGGAAGAATTGACCTGAAAAGAAGTGCCCGCCGTACGATATGATCAAGAAATGATTATGATAAATGAAAGGTTTATTAAGCTTGACCATATCTGGGAAAATGGAACATGATAGACTAACCTATTTGATCAATTTTACACAATCAATTCACATTTTAACAAGCCTTGCTATAACATTGGGGTGGAAATTTATAATTAAAATATACAAGTATCAGAGTCATCAATTCTGTCATCGTTTGCTTTTGTGAATGGAATGCTTTTACGTAATATACGTAAAATACGTAACTAATATGACTGAAATTTTAGCAGTATGTATAGTAGAATCTGGAAAAACTTATATTGAATATTTCAGGTCTCTATCCCGAATATTCTTCGAGTTATTTGCAAATTTTTAGCCAAGAAAAATTGAAATTGACAGGTTCTGGGCAAAAATAGTTGTTGTTTTTTTTTAGTCAGAAAATGATATGACAATATTGCTGTATCATATTTGATTATCAGATACAAAATTATATCCGGAAAAATTCCAAAAAGCAGAGACCACGGGTGAAGCCAATTCATTTTTAGTATGCAGGAACAAAATTCTAGCAGAAAAACATTCATTCAAGCAGAAGAAACAAAGCCAGATCATCTCTTTATAAAAATATCGCTTCTCAGACACAAAGTTTGGAGCGGGACGTTTCACAAGAATGACATCCACGGCGCCAATTTAGAATTGTAACGAATAGTATTTGAATAAAAGCATTTAATCGGGTAAAACCCGGGCGTTGCCAGGGTCATTCGGCTAGCTTGTATCTATAGTTGACCATTTATATATACAGATGTATTGTCTTATGTATAAATTATGTCTAACTGACCGCATTTTGTATATTATTTGCTAAAAGAACGTTGTTTGAAACAAGTAGGACAAAGTCTGGCTGTCTCCTCCATATAGTGCTTCCTGGATAGTCAACCAACGATAGCAGCTCTATCTGGAGTCTTATAGTAAATCCTAGGTAAACAAGTTTATTGGGAGAAACATTTATTTTCCCAAGTGTTTTGTGCTTGTTATTAAAGTTTAAAACACATTTAAACTTTATATATTTGACTCAATGAAGATCAAAATTACATAAACATCACAATTAATTATATATCATCTCAATTAATTATATCATAACTACATAACATTAAGCCATCTAGAAAGAGGGAATCATATATCGCCGCAACTCTTTTTATTAACGCGATTAAGGAAGCTTTCGGGCAAGCCCTTCTTCAGCTAACTATAGTGAAGAAGGGCTTGCCCGAAAGCTTCCTTAATCGCGTTAATAAAAAAGAGTTGCGGCGATATATGATTCCCTCTTTCTAAATTGTCGAAATCCGCAAACCGTTTACCATGAATTAAGCCATCTATTTTTAGTTTTGTTTTCGTCACCGGTCCAATATTTTTATTTTTACAGGCTAAATTATAAATGAAAAATATACAAAACAAATAAACAACTATATACATCACCAAGTTTTAAAATGACAATAATGAGGAATCTATCAAGGACAGGTGACATGCTGAAGTTTTGAAAGTTCAACTCAACTTTCCGGAGATTATCAAAGGTATTTCCCATAAACATAATTTTGGCAAGTAAATTGTTTCAGAAACAACATGTTTTCTTCGATCAGTATCTGCAGGATGTTGGAGGCTATAAATGGATGATCAACCAGATGGAGTCCACGGCATGTAGCAGTTGAAGAGAAAGAAACTCGTTCCACTTTTCAATCTGGAGTCTTATGGACTAATTCAGTCTCCGTCACCTTGTATAACTATACATTGAGGGGTATAATAATATTTAAAAAGTATTTAAATATATAATTCTACTGTCCTCTAAGTTTATGTTCATATGATTCTATTTAAGTACCCAATATATATGTTATATACAAATTATATTTTGTTTTAAAACTATAAATTATAGAATAAATACTCTGTTAAATCCTACCACCAGATGTCGGGATTTTCCCTATATAAAACTGATTGTTGTTGTTTCTCGATGGCCGGCTCAAACCGCTTGTAAATTATGTAAATAAGTTTATTTTTTATTCTTACGCCTTAAGCCAGGCAGTACTTTTATCAAATTGTGTTTTTCATATATTCCTTTAGTATATTTATCCTTTATATATTCCTTTAGCATTACTGTCAAAACTATTTTTATTATTATACTTTCAAGATTTTTGCCACGACTGCATTATCAATACCATTTAGTACTAAAAAGAATCGGCAAATAATTCCATAGCATAAACCTCAAGATATTCAAAATCAACAGAAAATCTTTTATTTCCTAACATATATATAACCAGAAACGTTAGAATAATCTCTCAAATACATTTAGTTGAAAAAGAGACAATAATTATGCGCACTGTCCCAATATTTAACCCTTCCAAATTGTTGATCGCCAGCAGCCATAAGTGGAGAGACTTCCCAGGAACCACCAAGCCAGCCAAAAAGGTAAGTGAAAAAAAGAAGTTAGCAGAGAACACGACGTAATTTGATAATATCTATTGTCTTGGCTGGCCAGGTAATTTACCGAGGAGGAGCTAGTTTTTGATGGCGTCCAATTATCCGGACCTTTAACAAGTTCAGTTTGTCTACCAGCTTGTGTGCTACATTGTTGCATTTCGTCTCAGTAAACGTTGAAACAAATCATGAACAGCTTTTATAAATATAGTTGGAAGGCATTTCTCTCAAACGTTATGCATACACATAAAAACCATATTGGGCATAAATTGGAACCCGAGGAATGATGAAATAGGATTGAGGAAATTAGAAATAATCAAGAATGCCCCAACTAAGCGAAATATCTTATCCCAAATGGCAAAAATATATGACCCCCTTGGTTGGTTTGCGCCGGTGATGCTTAAAATCAAGTTGATGATTCAGACATTATGGGCTGCAAAACTAACATGGGATGAGCCCATTCCAGTTAGATTACAAGAATCGTTTGTTCACTTAAGCATTTCTCATTTATCACTGGTATAGCGTCGTTATAGGGTTGTGATGTTGTTTTCAACCATGGTGGACCGTGCCACCATAACTCAAGATCGAGCAGTTGATCCAATGATATTCCCCTGGATGCAAGATCAGCAGGATTGTCTTCTCCTTTGACGTGCATCCAACGACATAGTAATAGCTCTTGTATATCCTTTACCCGATTAGAAACATAGGGTTTCCATCTTTATCAAAAACCTTTATTAGGGATCAAGCCCCATACAGGATTCTCCCAAGTATAGCAATGGTTTTATACTATATATGAAATATAAATCTTTTCACCACTATACGTTTATTTTATATATTGGTGGGGAACATAGCCTGAAACTATGGTATACAGATTGTTGGCTAATGTCTGAATTCGCCTAAACTGGTGTAGTGGATCATTCTTTATCATCACCATTACGTACTGTACTGAGGGGCAGTATTAGACTGATGGACTGGATGAAAAGTTATGAAGAAATAAAGATAAGAGCTCAAGATAGAGGAATATTGCGCTACTAAAAACCAAAACCTGCTCAAGAATAGAGAAACTGAAGAATTCTATAGACTATAGAATGACAAATTAAACAAATCAGTTAGGTTTAAATCATTGCGACATCAAACAATATCGTTTTAACAAGCCTTAAGAAATATGAACAAAAAAGTTTTTAAAAAACGCTGAAGTCGTATTAAGATGGGAATAAAAAAGGGAATTCACACATCAACCCATCCAATCTAAGTTGGAAGAATGATATCACTGTACATTTTAGCAGATGGCTAGACCGGCTTTTTTTTTTCAAGGATGTGTTTTCGATTTCAACTTTTTAATCAGCTACTCTTTCGCCATCTGTTTATGTCATCTATCTTTTTGATATCAAGGCGTCACACGTTTTTCAAATGTTTCAACAGGAAATTTTTTTTAAAATTTGTTTTGTAGAGATCACAAGCAAGTAATGATGTGCATAGGGGGAAGTAATTTATTGAAATATATAAGGAAATAAGTAGCGTGTTTGTTGTTAAAGAAACAAGAACTACATGGTTTCTAGTGTGGGAATAGAGTCTTGTTATTTTAATGAAATGAATTGGTCGCCCAAAATTAAATCAAAATCTGTGTGTTCATCATTTAAGAATGGTATTTAAACATCTATATGAAGCCTATATGTAATAAGGAAGCCTAAATAGTACTAAACAATATGCAATTTAAACTCGATTGTTTAAATTTCCTTCTTGGCCAGTCATAATATATTATGTACAAATATATTATGGAAAAAATGTTACAAAAGTGAAATTGTACTGGACCAGAGTGATAAATTAAGATAAAAGCATTAACGTGCAAATGAAAGTTGCTGATGGCTTGCGCCATCTGTCGGAATAAATATCAACAAATCGTTATATCCAGGAATATACCCAATATTATGGAATAATTACAAATTTTTGTTGATGTTTATTCCGACGGATGGCGCAAGCCATCGAGCAACATTCAGTTACACCTTCAGACGTTAAGGGATCAGTGTGTTGACAATGTTTAAAGCTCTGGATCATATGTCGTTGTAATCAAAGTTTAACTAAATGGGTGGAAAAAGAGACTTCGACGGAAGAAATAAATGTGGTCTGAGGAATGCGCCGTGATATGTATGCAAATAAGAGGGAGAAACAACTCACCTTGCGGCGGCTTGGGTTGGGTCTTCCTTGAAAACAGGAAGGGCTTGGAGGCTGACTTACGGCCAGACTGTCCCTTGGAGATCTTGGAGCCAGAATCTGGTTTCAGGAAGCTACATTTCAGCACATTTGCATATTCATCATCGATTCAAAGAACATATGCAACAACAGAAAATACCTTTTATCAAGATATCCCATCTTCTATGATATCCCAATATATCCCATCTTCCTATCACAAGAGAAGGAATCACCAGACATCATCTTTAAGAAGGAATAAAAGTTTACGGTGACGTGTTTCTTTTATTATAAAGTCGCCGTAAACTTTTATCCCTTCTTCAAAACTCATTCCGGTGTCTAAAATGGGGAAGAAAAACAAGCAATGATGTAAGGGCATCAGTCAATCAATAGGTAATAAGCTATACTCAGTTTTGTTCAAGAGATATAACGGCCACTACATATCTTCATCTTCTTTTTAACGATATTCTCATCTTCTCTGCCGAACTGTAGAACTTATAGTATATCAATACAAAGTCACACACACACACGATAAATCATAGAATAATTTGAATTATTTATGACGCTATATATATATATATATATTGTAAATAAAACCATTTTCAGTTTAATAAAATAATAGGATACTGCCTTTATATACTGTAATAATAAAAATAATGGGGAAAAATAAACACACACGATCAACATATACATACCACACACACACACGCTTCTCGGCCTTTTGGCTAAGATCAAAGTGTAGCTATAGAGCTTATCACATACACACACACATACGGATCATAAATAGTTTAAATTTGCGATAACAGATGGCGTGCTAATACATCAAGAGAAGTTTGTAGATATTTGACTTGTTACGTCGATAGACATATGAAACGGCGGTCAATTCTGTCTCACATACATAAGCCTTAAATTTCGGTAATAACCAGAACAATTTTTAGTGTACTTATTTTTACTGTATATACGTATATTTATATATTTGAGTATATTAGTACAGTTGTTTTAAGGCATAGTAAGTTTTCAAAATTCGAAACTATTATAGACGCGTATGATTCTTTTTAAAAAAAAAACAATGGTTGCCTGTAAAGTCGGTTTTACGGGCGAAGATTTTACGTGACAACGGTAGAATATTTATTGATATGAATATAATTAAATTGCACAATAGGAACAAGGAATTGAATGAAAATAAGAATTGCACAAATTTTAACTATAGAAATATATTTTGTTTACTAAAACATTGTACATGTAAACTTAAACTTAACTAATTCCTATTTGAGTGATTTTGTTGAGGATAGGACGATGATAGGAGAAATATGAAATGAAAGGAAGTGTTTCTGCTGTAATGTGTCTTGCGAAAGTCAAGTCGATAGTTGTTCCTTTTAACGTAGTTGACTTAGAAACGTTTGATACGCAATCAAGATTATACGTATTTTTCATGAATTTAAGAAACGAGTTGTCAGGCTTTACGTTTTTGTTAAAATCACCACACAGAAGAATCGGTATACTAGAATCAACTTGCACGAACGGTGGCACGTACTGGCTGTTGTGAATGTACGGACCGAGTCCTTGCCATAGTAACATTCCAATATCCTGCATACTAGCTCCTGGATGAATATATACAGCACCGAGTATAAACTTGAAGCTAGTATTAGCGGCGAAGCAAGTAACTTCAGTCATGCACATGTCACCCTTGGTTTTAATGACACGAGTTACGTCTGTAATCGCAACTTGGAACACTTCCGCCGTAGATGTCGATGATAATTTACGATAGATCGCCACTCCACCAGCCGCGTTGGTATTTGAAAATCAAAACACTTATTCAGATCGAAGGTTCAAATTTTTGCTAAATAAATTTGAAATTAAATAAAATTTGTAATTGTAAATGATGAAGTTGAAAATTAAAACATTTACTTAAATTAGATGTTAAAATTCTTGCTCAACACAGTTTAAATAAAGTTTTCTTATATCTGCCACTTTTTCTTAATATTTGTAATTTTAAAGAATCAATTCGAAAATCAAAACATTTATTCAGATCGAAGGTTCAAATTTTTGCTAAATAAATTTGAAACTATTTAAAATTTGTAAAATAATAATTAATTAATTAATTAATTTTAAACTAATAATTTACTTAACACTATCAACATTTATCAATAGTATGACATAACCTATAAACTCAGTTTCTCAACTTTTGTGTCAATCTAACAATTAATCAATCAATCATAGTTTACGATAATGAAATATCAGTGTACCATTATTTACCTTTGTTGTTGTAGTTGTTGTAAATGACGAATCTAAGCACTCCACATTTTCACTACAGACACAGCTGACGATACTTTAACCACACGTGTGAACTTGTATTATGACGCTTTCTTGTTTTTCCAACGCCAAGAACGTTCGAGAAAGACAAAGACAGAGACAAGCATGCGCCGATTCAATGCGCCTAATTCTCTAGCGCTGCGCGCGCAGCTGCGCGCGCAGCACTCTCGTTCGATGACTCATCGTAACGTTACCGGGCGTTACACTTTTTCATAAGTGACTCCCAGCCGCAACCTAATTTAAGACGTTGTCACGTCAATAAACAATTTATACTGTCTTTACTGCAATGGAAAAATTAATGAGAGGGCCTGCATTCATTGCAGTAAAAATTGTTTATTTTTAAAAAGAATCATACGCGCCTATAATAGTTTCGAATTTTGATAACAGATGGCGCGCTAATGCATCATAGTAAGTTTGTATGTTATCCAGCAAGTGGTAACTTCCAATTTAGTAATGGTAGTAGCCTCCTTGTGAAGTACAGTTACATAGTCAGAATTTGTCCCTAAATTACTACCTCGGTATTTCTGCTTCATTTTTTACTCTTCTTTCACATTGAGATCTTTCGCTAAAGCAATACTACACCTTTTACCAGAAAAGTGCAATAGAAGAATAGTGTCGAAATATATTTTTACATAAACATTATTTTTACAAATTTAATTGCAATCTATCGATTAAATTTGTAACAAATATATTTACTGGCAATGTGTTTCTTTTCAATAATATCATCAAATATTATCTCTACAGAACTTACTGCAATGATATAAGTTATTGAATGAGAGGACTTAGCTCATCAGTGGTAAACCTTCTCATTCAATAACTTATATCATTGCAGTAAGGTCTGTAGAGATAATATTTGATGTTATTATTGGAAAGAAACACAGTAAATTTATTTAAAAGAATGGATAAATGATTAAATGCAACGTGGGCAAAAAGGTTATACCATTAGCAGAAAATCCACCAGTTTTTATGGGTGAAATTTATATTAAGGATCGCAAATATGCAAATTATAAAACAAACAAATGTTGTTTTTTGCAAGTGCTGTTGGCTACAGGAAATTGCTGGGACAACAAGGCCGCTGTCAGGAAACGAACGACACTTCGAGACCAAAGTTATGACAGAGATGTCACCACATAAACATGTTGTTATGGAACAATAAACATGGATTGTCATGTTCAGCACAAGGACGTGTTTACCATTAACTAGCGGAATGTACAGAAATGTAGATGAGAGAAATACACTCATAGACAAAACTTAAGGAAGTTGTACCTTTTAAGTATGTATTTCGGGATTCAGATAATAACTCTGAAATATATTACAGTGACCTTTATTGAAGACACACAAGATAACCATGTGAGAAAAAAATTGCCTCTGTCTCCTTGAAAAAAAAAAAAAAGAACCGGCGACATCAAAGATTTTCCACTTCCTTAAGTTTTGTCCATGAATGTATATAAGAGTGTATATTTCTTGCTATGAAGTCATCTTAATGGAATTTGAAGTCGCCGTTGGCTTTTTTAACCATCCTATAATAATGTATTTGTAAAAATGTGTTGGCCAAATATTAGGGAATAAACCTAAATCAACGTTTAGTTTATTTTTATTCCATTAGATGCGCTAGGTCACATAAAAATGTTTATGTTAGCGGTCAGGATATGCCTTTTTGTTTTTAACATCACCATTTGACCTTTTAACTTTTTTCACAACATAGTAATATATTTAAAATGGGGGAAAAAACGCATATCCTGACCGTTCACATGAGTATTTTAGATGCAGAGCGCCATCTAGTGGAACGAAAATCAACTAAACATTTATTTAGGTTTGTTCTATAATAGTTGGCCAATCCCTTTTCTTGATAAATCAGAAAAAGCCAACCACGAACGCGTTTCGGGCTGTTGGTTCTCGCTAGCGTAGTGCAAACTGTATCTCAACTACCAAATATTTGTTCCGAGGGCTTCCTGAGATCAAGAAAAGGATATTTAACGTAAAATTTTCCTAATTTCCACATGATCACCGCGTTTACACAAATATGGACTTAAATACCCATGGTTATTCACGGATAATCTACGTGTGTATTCACGTTCTCTTCTGGAAGTGGGATCGTCTTATTGGAGGTTGGATTATAAACGCTGGTATGATGTTTTGCCTATATATAAAAAAAAAAATAGATACAAATAGGTTCTATGAGCGCTTAATTCTTTTATTGTTGCAAAAACGATTTTTAAAAATAAGTATGGGGAAAATCTCCTTGATCTACATCTGTTATGTAATATACGGATAATTGAATCCACAGTGTCTCATCTTCCATACGTAGATTAGGGAAGTTCTTCGATATTTTCATATTTTTAGCAGAAATAAAATAGTTTTACTGTAAAAATAAGGTCAGATGGCGTCTAGTTTTGACGTCTATTTTGACGGGAGATGTGACCTTTATTTTTATAGATCTATATCCTCCCGGCAAAATTTCGAACTAGAATAGTTTGCGTTAGGTTATTTTATAAAGGCCTATGTGTATGCAGGATAGTGGTGTGTGTCTATGAGAGTTATTTGTGTGTGGTGCGTGTGTGTGGTCACTCGAGGAGGTAATCTCTCATTAAAAGGGTCGCTCATGGGGACTTTTATAGCAGACTATGCTTTCTGTAGACATTATTACTTGCGTTGTAGTTCGCATGTGGTCATTGTGTGGTCATTGTCCAACATGGACAACAGCGAGAACAAGGGAAATCAGTCGACGTTCTCACCAATAGAAGACGCAGCCGCTCCTTTGGTCTTGGATCTGGAGGAAACCTCACTGGGGGCCAAGGGTGAGGTAGACCGAGAGGAGGGGAGCTCAGGGGCCTTCCCTGCACATATTCAAATATATATATAAGTAACTGGAAACACCACATTATTGATTAGCAATACAGTATTGACTACAGCTGCAATTGAACTTTTTGCCAGTCTTGAGATCAATATAATCAATCAAAGAAGATACAGCGTGCCCTTTTTGTGAATCTGATAAGGATTGAATACATTATTTTGATTGCCAGGATCTGAGGAGTGACCACAGAAAACCCTTTATATCTCGACAATTATTAAAGAAATAGAGCATCCTGCAATCAAATTAACATATTTTATATTTTTAATTTTAGAGCATTCAGAGCTTTCTCTGAGTCGTCAAACAGGTTGTGAGGAATCCTAGTCTAAGAATAAAAAGAGTAAAGAAGCTTTAATTTTATCGAACATAAACCATATCTAGCTACCAATCTCTTCCCAGTTAATAGGATTCTATCCATCACATCTGTATATAATTCATACACCATGTAACATATATAACCTTGTATTATAATAACATTTGTAAATTGTATTTATTGTAAATTTGATATATTTGTTTCTTTTAATGACTTCTAATGACTTCTTTTAAATAAAAAAAAAAACTTGCTACTGCCCTTATTGAATGATAAAATAATTGGATGGCCTGGCTCATCAGTAGAGAACCCTTCCAGCGGTTTCGCCAGTTTAATCTACCATATCAATATATTTTACTGTTTTGATTTTATATTGATATATACTTTTATAACTCTTTGAAAATGTATATATACCAAACTATAGACATTATCTTTGAAGACAGTAGAATCACACGAGTCATATAAATAGATCTAATTTCCAATAAAATATGACACGCTAATGCATAATGTTTATAGATAGTATTCAGCAAGGCGTGGCGTGAATAATTTACACAGAGCGAATGGTGCGGGAGAAATAATCGTTAAGATCAATACAAATAGACTGCTGTAGTGGCGTAAATTGATTTTCCATTGAAATGTGAAAGGTAGATAGGTTACCTACAGCAACAACAAAGTTAAACAACTATATTGTAAAGGAAAACTATATGTATTATATGCTTCGTGGTAGCACATTGTAAAAGTCCAATAACCCCACAAGTAAATGCAAGTAACCAAACGGGGCTCTGACACACTTATGAGTGCAAAAGTCGAAGTACTTTCTACATGTGTAAAAGCAGTCGCTAACATTTTTTTTTGCTTATCCCTAGTACACGTGGTACAGGCCACGATAATCATGTTGGGCAGAAGTATGCGACTGATTTTACTGTAAGTGCATCACATGTCTACACATGTGCAGTTCGACTTTGCACTTACAAATGTGCCAGAACCCCGTTTGGTTACTTGCACTCGCTGGTGGGGTTAGACTTCTGCAGGAATCGGGGGCCATTGGAACATTTTTTTTAAATCAGAAAAAAAGTGTCCAATGCGGGAATCGAACCCGGGTCGTAGCGGTCGAAAACCGACGGTTTACACCATTCTTCCACCGACCCCCAATCACTAACACGATCAGCATTGTCTGTACCATGTGTACATAGGCTAAGGAAAATAAGTTGTTGTAGTATTTTAATTTGTATGAAGAAAAAAGCTTTATTTTAGCTCATATTTTAGCGTATCATGTATTTTTAGCTATTTTTTCTTCATTTACCAAGACGATACCTCTATGTGTGAATAACTTGTTAGGTATTTTCTGTACAGCCTTCACAATAACAACAGCCCGAAAATCATACATGGTTGTCGTTTCTTGATAAATCTATAAAGTATTTTTGGCAAATATTTTCTAAAATACAAAAATAAATCAACACTCAATTAATATTTATTCCGATAGACGGCGCAAGCCATCAGTAAAATATTCGTGGATTGAGTACAAAGTCGAACTGCTTTTCACATATGTAGACATGTGGTACACTTACAGTAAAAGCAGTCACCTACTTCTACCCACTATGATTGTCATGATCTGTACTACATGTACTAGGGATAAGCAAAAGAAAAAAAAAACATGCATAGAATCAATCAAAATAGAAATTGTGAGCAAATTTAAAGTAATGAAATGGAGAGAAAGGATGTGCTAAGAATTTTCATCCCCACCCCCATAGAATCTTAAAAAAATTATATTTGGCTATTCAAAAGACACGACTTTGACTCTATTTACAAGCTACGATGTAAACAACAACATTTTTCAGTTGTTTATATTTTTCTATGTGTGTGTGTGTGTGTGTTACACCAAGATTACTAAATATATTTACACGGTTTTTACTAATAAAATGAATATTACTTCTATGGGGGTGGGAGGTGAAAATTCTTAGCACATCCTTTCTCTCTATTTCATTACTTTAAAGTAGCTCACAATTTCTATTTTGATTGATTCGATGCATGTTTTTGTTTTTCTTTTGCTTATCCCTAGTACATATAATACAGACCATGATAATAATGGTGGTTAGAAGTAGGCGACTACTTTTACTGTAAGTGCACCACATGTCTACACATGTGAAAAGCAGTTCGATTTTGTACTTACAAATATGCCAGAGCCCCGTTTAGTTAATTGCACTCGCTGGTGGGGTTGGACTTTTGCAAGAATGCATGTTTTATCTCAAAATGAAGTAAATTGCTTCTGAAGTGAACATTTTTAAGGAAACATTAAGTTTATATATATATTTGTTATATATCCCTTTTTATAAGCGTTACATGAAATAAGTACAATAAATAAGGATGTTAACGGGATGTTCATCTTAACCACGGCAGTAATCGAGAGACAATAAGAAGTATATGCAAATAAGACACAAAATAGGGCTAGAACTCCAAATCTTGAAACTTGCTAGAATGCTCAAAATCTGTAGGAATTTGTTGTAGGGGTTTATTTACTTATGTCATGAAGGAGTAACACATTACAGTTGGGTAACTCTTTGTGCATAGAAACGTCCATCTTGAATAGTGAGTAAAAATCTTTCATAATTACTTTTTAGACTAACTTCTGAGCAATATTTGACTAAGGAGGAACTCAATACCATATATAGAGCTTTGTCTTGGAAGGAGTTCCTGTCATAGGCTTCAATATAGGAATATGCAAATTAGACCGATAACAAACTAATTTGCATATTTCGTTTATTTCTTCAAGTTTCCACAATATTTAATACCTACCCAGATAAAACCCTGAAGATATATATAGTTTGGTCTGGAAGGATTTACTGTCATTGGTTTCAACAGAGGAATATGTTAATTAGTCTGATAACGGGTTAATTAACATAGTTTGGATAGAAAAGTTTGCATAAACTGGGTCATGACAATAAAATTTTTGAATTCCTCTATATTACGCACACTACTTACTGCTGCTACTAATACTAGCAATAAAAATTTGTTTAAAACAATATTGGCTGAGCAAATATGTACTCAAGCAGAAACCGGGCGAAGCCAGGTCATTTGTCAAAGTATTTAATTACATCTCATTATTTTTTCAATTCTCATTCTTTCTGTGGGATTTATATTTCCCTTTAATTTTAACGTAACATTAAAATTAATCCTTCAAAAATACAACTTGGATTTTAAAGTATAAAATAACGTGATACAAGGATTCCTGCTGTACGGTTTCATCTCTCCACGACTTTTGGTTTCGATTTATTCAGTAATTTAAATATATATATAACCTCTTGAAAGCGAGCTTTCTAGAAATTATAAACATATTTTTATTTTAACGCTACATTTAAAAAATATATATAAATAATTTAAAATATTTCTACATCCCTTATCCAGCGATGATTAAAAATTGAAAGAGGAAAGAGCATGGCTCATCAGTGGTGAACCCTCCCAGCTGTTTCGCCATTTTAATCTGCAGACCGCTTCAATATTGTATTAGACTAAGTTCTTATATACCATGTACATTTGGTATTGAGAGAGTTATCTGTTGTACCGCACCTTAGTATTGTGTACGTGTGTGTTATTTCTTATCGAGTGTTTAATGAAGTGAATATGAGGGCAGATCTTCGATATGGTTATATGTCTGACACATTTCATTAAAATGTCTCAACTCTGTCTTTGCCGGTCCCAAGCCCGGATGAAAAAGGAGGAGGGGGAGCAGTAACAAGCTCACTAAAAAACCTGGGTTCAGCTGTCCTGGCTGATAGTACCCTGTAAGGGCTCCTAATCCAGGGATACAGGATGAGTAGTGTTTGTACTCCATGTTAGGAGCGGCTGTACATGGCGTCTCTTCCTCATGTCAGAGGCAGCCATTTCTTTTGAAGCTAAGTCAGCCTGCCACTGAGTAGTGCTCCCAGTCTTAATGACAAAGGCAGACGCATTCTACTTCACCCAGTCATGGTGGTTGTCAAACAGACACCATCAAGGGACACAACTTGATACCCTAATATGATTGAGTGGAGATAAAAAATAAGAAGAAGATTAAAATGTCTCAATTAAACTTAGAATGAAGGGAATATTGACTCGAATGAAGTTTATAGTTTCAACACATATATAATTTTTTTTTCAGAATTTTCATCTAACACAGTAAAGTCGGACACATACATTAAGAATATAATAATTATTTTTATATTAGATAAAAATATAAGTTTAAATATTGAATATTTACGTACATGACAATACAATATTTCAACTCCAACTTTCTAGAATAAAAGCGTCAGTATAGAAAAAGGCACCATCAAATTCTATATATTTTTTATAAAAAGATAAAATGAATTAATTTCATAGAAATTATTACTCTCATAGTATCCATTATTGATATATCTATATGAATAAAATCATAATTAAACCTCTATTAATACTATAATTTATATTTTCTAATTGATTTCCTTTATATTTTGTAAGGTAAAACGATATTCTTTAACAGAATAAATATTATTTTCAAAGCCAAACTGTGGTATCTTTAATGTTTATTTACATATTATAATGATAAAAACATTATCGTATTTTGTGTGTATGTTTACAAATATTGTAGAAAACAATATTTAAAGAGGTCGAATGAAGTAACAAAGAGAAAAAGTGCAGTGAAAGCAAACAAGTCTTAAAACTAACACAAAATGTCGAAAGCAATATGGATGAAAATCGATTTTTTTGTAGACCAAACGACATACGGCAAGGTTGGCATGTATTACGGTCTATAATACTACTTATTTATGGATAATATAGATATAGAAGTATAAAATATCCATGTTTATTATAATTTATAAATTATAAAACATATATAAATAGTATTTTACCTTTATCCGATGAAATGCGAATCACCATGATCCCCTATTCCGCGAAGTATTTACTCCGTTGCCATGCGACGGACACCTACTGCCATCTATGAATGATTTTTGTAACTATTTTAGATTAAAAAATTAATTTGAAATTTTATTGGTAAATTATGAGAGGATCGGTATTTTTGGCCTTTTAAAGATTAAATTATTAAAATTGTTTATGAAAAAATATACACATTTATATATTTGATATAAAAGTTAAAAGTTATAAATTTTCGTTTTATAAAAAAATTAACTAGCTATTTTTCTTTTTTCCCTTTCAAATTATATATTACTAAAATAATATAATTACTATTTTATAAAATTCAATTCCCTATATATTCAAAGTATTGCTAAAGCAGGCGAACAAATGAAAATACAATATTGCAATAAATTATATTTACACAAAAACTCTACTATTGTTTATATTTTAAAATATATATTTAAAAAAGCGTATCTGAAGAAAATATTTTAAAAGAAGGAATAACAATTTTTCAAAATTATTGATGATATTTTATGATTTTATGATATTCGGTTGTTTTTTAATTAAAATAATTAATATTCAGTTCCACACACAGTAAAAATAAATAGGGCAGAACTTTATAATATAGTAATGTTTTATAATTACATTGTTGCTGGAAGTGAATACGGAAGATAGCAAAAATATATATCTAATATAATATAAAAAATACTGGAATTATCATTGTTCTATCTCCAAAACAAACTTAATACTTACACTAAAAGATTAAACAGCAAACTATTTTTGAACAAAGGGTATCCATCGTACAGTGTTACAAATCATCTTTTTTTTTTCAAAATATATATTTATAAATGTTTTTAAATATTAATTTTTTAAACTTGTCAAAACATAATTATAAATTAAATTATTTATAGCGCGAATGTTTTTTTAAAAAATGCATATTGCCCTTACCTCAATGAATGTTTAAATGTATATATAAAACCATATGTAGGTTTGCACTTCAAAAACAATGTTTTACACTTAATGAGACAATATTTTACATTTTAATAACAACTTTTTACACGTTTATAACAACACTATTTTTAATCAATATTTTTCGATTTTCGATATTTTTAGTTTTTTTATCGAAATATATTTATTTTAATTGAAACTTTTTTTAATATCCGTTTTAATCAAACCTTATAAATAAAGAATTTGAGATTTTCTTAAGTAAAATTAACCTCTGTTTAACATGGTATTGATATTTTATGTTCCTACTTCAAGCTACCTCCCAGCTTATACTCTTCAGATATTTTTATAGCTATTTTTTAAAATAGATTTTTTATGTTGAGAGTGAAAACCTGACCCCCAAGTTAGCATTTTAGTTTAGATATTTCTTTATCGCATGTTTGATGAACTACTGTTCTAGTTAATATTGAATATATTTATTAGTTTTTTATCGAATGGTAATATTAATTCCTATTTCTGTGTGTGTGAATGAATATCGAAGCACTCGAGGGAACCGCTAACTTATGATGTTTTTAGAACCTATGTGAAAATAAATATAAAAATAACATTTATGAAAATGGCTAACGGTTAAGCTGGTAAGCAACTTGTTGTGGAACTATAAGAAAATTTAACGCCATATTAAACATGGATTAACTTTATTTGAGAAAAATCTCAAATACTCTATTTCTAATGTTTGATCAAAATGGATATAAAAAAAAAAGTCTAAAATAGAAAATTTCAATTAAAATAAAAGTATTTCGATAAAAACTAAAAACATCTATAGTATAATTGCTAATTATTTTTAAAATAAGTAATATCGATTAAAAAATGAAAATATTGTTATTAAGGTATAAAAAGCTCATTTTAAAGTATAAAATGTTATAAAATGAAAAAATGTTATTTTTTTAACATCAAAGTATAAAATGTTGTCTTTAAAGTGCAAACCCTATAAATGAACACCACAAAACAAAAATGGAACCCGGAAATGAATTAACAACTTAAGAAAAGGTAGGATTTTATAATTGAAGTAAAAGCAGAAAAAAATATTCTATTTAAAAAGTAAACACTATAGATATTTATTGGTTATATTTTCAATAACAGTGGAGAGCTCTAATGCATCATGTTTAAAAATAGATTGTTATAACTTGAGAGAGGAAAAAAATGGCAGTGTTTAAAAAAAAAAAAGAAAGTGTTAGAAAGAAAACAATTTGAAAACCATTAATCCTCATAACAAAAGAATGACGTATGACTCAAGATAAGCCTTATCGATTACAACAAGCTATTCATGGATTTCATATCGTCTGTTTATAGTAACGTCACCTTTTACCTTCAGTTATTATTCAAGTTTCTTTATCACGCAAATAACTAATTGATAGTACTTTTAAACGTTAAGTGAAAATTTAACCGTCACGGAATACTTGTTATTCTTTCTTTTGGCATAAATATTGAACCAGGTTTATTCATTATCGATTAAATATTTTTGAAAAATATTCGCTGAATAAATATATATATTTTTAATTAAATTTTAAATAAAATAATATTTTAATATAACATTTATACCAATAAAAATATTTTTTATTTATTTTAGAATAAATAAAAAATATTTTTATTGGTATAAATGTTATATTAAAAATATTATTTTATTTAAAATTATATTTCATAGATTCAAATACTGTTAAATCGACCGCCAGAGGTCACGCTTCCCCAATAAAAACTCATTGTTGTAGTTTCCCGTTTTGCAGCGGGCTGTTTGCATGTGTTGTCCCTGTGTTCATAAGAGCCTTAAAAATGCTTACTGACTAGCATGTAGAAGGCGGAATAATTGACACGTTGTTGTTTCCCGTACAGTTCCAACGGGAGCTCGAAAGATTCTAGCCAGACTCCTGATCGCTGATGATCACCTATTTTGAAGCCTTGGGTGCTTTGGAGCTCTAGGTGTGTTTTGGCGCTTCCTTGGTTCCCTCGCAAGCGGCGCGCTGTTACCAGATGCAGCGGGCTGTTCGCATTGTGTTGTCCCTGTGTACAATTGTGCCTTAAAATGCTTCCTGTATAGCATGTAGAAGGCGGATTAATTGGTACGTTGTTGTTTCCCGATGGCCTCATTTTGGTTAGCAGCCCCGTAAAATAAAGATATTTTCTCTCACTTTCCCGATGGCCATGGGGCTCAAAAATCATTCATTTGGTTAGCAGCCCCGTAAAATAAAGATATTTTCTCTTTCCCGATGGCCGGCTCAAACCTTTTGTACATTATGTAAATAATTTTTCATTTTTTAGATTCTTACGCCTTAAGCCAGGCATTACTTTTATCAAATTATGTTTTTTTTATATATATTTCTTTAGCTCAATTAAAGCTATTTTTGATAACTAATTTTATTTAATTATTGCCACGACTGCAAAACAATATCGTAACATACTCATGGATACCAAAATCAAGCAACAGCTAATAATTCTATATATTTCAAAATATTCCAAAATCAAGCAGAAAATCTGATTATTTTTATAACAATTATAAATATATATTTATACATTTGGTATATATAATATATAAATTTTTGGTATGTGATAGTTTTATATACTTCTAAAGGCATAATTTCATTTTAAAGATATGAAAATATAGAGCCACAAAATTTTTTGAAGTGTCTCTTAATAATAATAATAATAAAAGAACATCGTTTGATTTGAAAGACAGAAGGAAGTACAAAGCGAAAATGTCAAAAAATGCCAGTCATTCAATTGACCAATCAAGTGTTGTGTCACGAGATGACAAATAGCTTCTGGTTAATGTGCTGAGAGACCTATTTATATTTATATAAAAAAAAAACTTAAATATATTTTCACTAAACAAGTTTAAACACAATACCCGTTGAAGAAAAAAAAGTTCATCAGTGTGAATTTTTGTTATTTATATATAGGTTTTTAACTTTTATTTAACAATTTTAATTTATATTTAGACATTTTTCATTTTAATTTAGACACATGGACTTTTCAATAAAAAGCCCAAGTGTCTAAATTAAAATGAAAAATGTCTAAATTAAAATTGAAAATGTCTAAATAAAATAAAAGTGTCTAAATGAAAAATGTCTAAATATAAATTAAAATTGTCTAATTAAAAGTTAAAAACCTATTTCAATTTAAAAAAAAAGAAAATATAAAAATAGTGCTAAATAAAGTTATATTTTTGAGGGCAAAATTATTGAAAACGATAAAAAATTGTACACCTAAAAAAATTAATATATTCAGCCAAAGTTATTAGAGAGAACATTTTAAAATAAAAATATAAATCCCTCTTTTCTGTGTCCTTGATTATGAGCAAGTAGATTGTGTTATAAAATAGCTTTCAAAATCAATTTTTAAAAAATGTTCTCTTTAATTAAAAAATAAATGTTCCAATCATCGAGCCAAAATATATTTCGAACATAAAAATATTTCATAGAAAGAATTATTCTTAAAACAATAAAAACTATTAGAAAGTGATCACTATATTTAGGTTTTTAACTTTTAATTAGACAATTTTAATTTATATTTATACATTTTTCATTTTAATTTAGACACTTTCATTTTTATTTAGACATTTTCAATTTTAATTTAGACACTTTCATTTTAATTTAGACATTTTTAATTTTAATTTAGACACTTTCATTTTATTTAGACACTTAATTTTAATTTAGACACATTGACTATTTATAGAAAAGTCCATGTGTCTAAATTAATATGAAAAATGTCCTAAATAAAAATGAAAGTTCTAAATTAAAATGAAAAATGTCTAAATATAAATTAAAATTGTCTAATTAAAGTTAAAAAAACCTATATATTAGAAATTTTAGAAGTTTAAAGTTAAAAAAAAAAACTAATTGGTCTCAAATTATATATTTTAATTTTCATAATATACTTATTTTTTATTTTCCAACGTATTGAACCCACAAAAAATGATTTTTATAAAATTTGCGTATATAAATAAAAATATTTGTAAAAATCAGAATTAATATAAAAGTCATATTAAAGAGAGAAAAGGTACTTTGTTTATATATTGATAATATATAAGTGGAAAATGTTTAAATCAAAATTCTTCCTGGGTATATAATCGTTTTTTTTTTATAGAAAAAAAAATTACGAAATTATAAAAAATTATAAAAATAGCACAAATCCATAAAGGAACAGTCAAAAGGAAGCTCCTTCAATAATAGGGGGGGGGGGGGGGAAATCAGCCTATTCTGAATAATTGAAAATCAGTTAATCAAAGAAAATATTAACAAAAATAATCAAAAGCCATTCATAATAAAGAAAGCCAGACGAAGAGTAATGTAAAGGAAGGGGAAGAGGGGTGAGATATGCAAATTTCGTGCCAACGAACTTTCTGGCACGTGCCAGAAGAAAGTGTTGAGTTGACATGGAGTACATATAGATTGGGTATTGGTCCAAAATACATCAACTAGGTCATGGCAAGATTCTCACCTTCCTTTCTTACTTTTTTTTTTCTTTATAGTTTTGTAGTGTTTTATATTACAAGTAATTATTGTTGTAAATAATGCTATTAAGATTTTTTTCTTAAGTTAAACTGTATTTACTAATAATAAATGAATTTGCATGAAGGCAAAAAATTTACTGAAATAATGATCGATAA
>CP092865.1:18769093-19065406 GCA_030710605.1 Cordylochernes scorpioides
TGTTTTATATTTAAGAGTATAACACTCTCATTATGTTTTAACTAAAAAAAGTGTTAATATAGAAATCTTTAAAATAGTTTCGAATTTTGATTTTCAAAATTGTTTATAACACACAAAAAATGTAATATACATTTTCTTCCCCACAATATCATTAATATTAGTAAATTAAATTTAATTGCCATCTATCGTTAATTTTTTTTTACAAAAATATTTACTGGCAATGCGCTTCTTTTAAATATCATCAAATATATCTCTACAGACCTTACTACAATGATATGAGTTATTGAATGAGAGGGCTTGGCTCATCAGTAGTGAACCCTCTCAGCGGTTTCGCCAAATAAATCTCTAGACCGCTCTACTATTGTATTGGATTGGTTTGGAATATACCTTGTATTTTCTATGGAAGGCAGCTTAGGGGTGTTTAGTGAATTATGGACATAAGCTTATAGGTCTGTAGAGGAACATACATATAATTTCAATGTTAAATATGTAAAATTAATTTGTATATAGAAATAGTATATATTATCAATTTATTATCGTGATAATCCTGTTGAAGGACTGACAAGTCCGAAAGCTTGAAAATAAAAATTTGAACAAGAAACCTGGCTCTGGAAGCTTTATTTGTTTTATAATAGGACTTTATGGAAAACGCTGCTGTATCGTATAAATTATAAAGCAATGAATAGTTATTTGCGGAAATGTTAAAGGAAGTTGCAAAATGGTTATGTTAGAATTAATCAAATTCCACGTGCTAATGGAAGTTATTTACTGACGCGACAATTCTGCAAGTTTTCGTCCAATTTGGCCGAAGTGACAGTTGACGTATATAACGAGCACGTGCTATCTATTGACTAGTTGCTATAACACTTCAGACAATTCCAGCAGGAATGGTGGAATCATGTGACAGCACTAAACCACGGCTGGTATTAAACATCAGTTGAATTCTTCTGGCAAGTTCAGTAGCATTGAGGGGGGAATGGAGTTAAGGCAGTCTAGAAGCCAGAGTCACTCTTTTTAGAAAATAAAAAATATATTATAAAATTATGAAAAAGCATCTCCCTATCGTGCAACTGAAAGTTGCTGATGGCTTGCGCCATCTTTCGGAATAAAAATATCAACTATTCAATGATTAATCAAGAAAAGCTAACCACGGACGCGTGGGGTATTTGGTGTAATTGGGTTGGGTTTGTTGGGTTAATGGGTATTTGGCCAATTCTGGAATAATTAAAAATCAACGAGAATAGTTGATATTTATTCCGATAGATGGCGCAAGCCATCAGCAACTTTCAGTTGCACGATAGGGAGATGCCTTTTTCATAATTTATGCACCTTATCCCAGTACAATATTAAATTTGTGCTATTTTTTCACATATTATAAATGTAAAAACCGACTCGGACTGGAACAACACATTTTTTTTCTGTCTAAAGTTAATAATTAAAAGGGAAATTATTTTACATAAAATTGGATCAAATCATCTTGCTCTGGAGGCTCTGTTGTCTATGACGACAAAGAATAAATCCAATACATTGGTCTTGTACAAGTTTTACAGTGCGGAGCAAGAGAAGAAACATTGAGAAAAGAGAGCAGTATGCAAATAGATATGTAAATGAACGATCACATGTAAATAACTAACATATTTTCTAAGCAATCAGCACCTGGGCGAATCCTGAGTAGAACATAGGTCCCCAATAAAAGGCTTTCACAGATCCATGTTTCGCCCTTTTTTATATAATTACTAGACGGGTGACCCGTGCTTCACCCCGGGATTGACTCGTGTGCATATCTACCCGAGTGATATATATTTAGATAAGATTTTTAAAAATAATTGTTTGTTATTAGCATTATCTATTTGTTTGCATCAGCATAATTTAATCTAATCTTTGATAGAGGGCGCTGTTCGTGAGCTAAGTAGAATAATTTGAATATATAGTTTTAATAATTGATTTATATATTTTTTTATAATAGCCTATCGTCTTCCCCGTATTTTATTACCTATGTATGGAAATTTTGGTTTGAATTAGTGAACTACTGCGAATTTGTATACAGGATATACAAACAAACATACAAACATTCATTTTTATATATAGAAGATATTGAATAGATCGCTTTCAAATCTAAATATTCTCTTTGTGCAAGCACTAATTAAAATTTATTTTAACAATAAAATTATTAAATTTTTCTTTTTTTCGGTTGTAAATTTTATCAAAATTCGAATCACCCAAAATTTCTTTATATGAAATTGCCGAACAAAAACAATTTTAAAAATATATAATTAGATAATTATGCATATTTAAAAATCGTTGACAATATTACAATATAATATAACCACAGCAAAAAGCTTTATTAAGACCTTTTAGTCTTATACAGATTCTCCAAGCAGAAATGTAGGATACATGCAGGAATAACAGTAATAATAACAGTAATATAAACAATGTTATTATACAACAACAACAAAAGTTTATTAAGACTTTTTAGTCTTATACAGATTCTCCAAGCAGAAATGTAGGATACATGCAGGAATAACAGTAATAATACCAGTAATATAAACAATGTTATTATACAACAACAACAAAAGTTTATTAAGACTTTTTAGTCTTATACAGATTCTCCAAGCATAAATGTAGGATACATGCAGGAAAAACAGTAATAGTACCTTAATGGTAATATGATATTTATATACAGGAAAAATCATATAAAGACAATCAAGCTAATAGATTAGTCTGGGTAAATTGTAGGAAAAGAAATTTATTATACATGGATTTACTGCGGATTCACCGCAAATGAAGGTAAAAAATCAAAGGCTAATCACAATCAATATTGAGATAATAAAATTTATACATTGTAATTAAGATTATAATAAAAAAATTGCTTCTTTTTAGCGTTAAAAAAGGCCAAAGTGCTGTTTTCGTTCGTTGTGCAACTTTTTAACACAGATACACATTGTTAATCCATGTGTGTTGTGATAACATGAAATTTTTCTAGCAAGTCTAATATTATTACATATTCAAAAAGATGCATATATTGGATTTATAATAATTTTAATGTTCCAATATTTCGAGGGGCAACTCGCCTCTTTTTATCGAGGATGTTTGTGTTTTTCACTAAAGCATGCGAGCACGCGTACACCACTCTCGTTCTACAAGGCCAATGAAAGAATTGTATCTTTGATTCAAGTATTACATTCAGTATATATTATTTTAGAGGCGTAATATTCTTTTTAAAATAAAACAATTTCTACTGTCCTTACTGCGATGGAAAAATTAAAGGGAGGGCCTGGCTCATCAGTGGTGAATTCAGTATATATTTTGCATCATGATTAATGCGCGTATTTTAAAAATTATTTATAATATTATTTTTAATATATTTAAAATTTAAATTATATATTTATTTATTTTTATAAAACAGATTATTACTATAAAATAATATGTACTATAAAACATTTGTATTTTGATACACTAAATACCCCACCTGCTTTAAACTTTGATGTGATAAATAAAGAGAGATTCTAGGTGTTACCTAAATATATAGTTGTCTTATTATTGACTGGTTTAACCTTGTAGGATGGTTGAGACACGTTCTGGAAAGATACAAGACGCCTCTGAGGAGAGAATCAAGACCGAAGAATCTGCCAAATCGCAGCCTAGTGCAACAATATACACAGCTAACAATTATATATAATATTGCAATATCAAAATTATTACAAATGCATCACATCTTGTCTGGCCCACCCTGCTACAATTAAGGCAGGAGAATTAATTGACGATGGACTGGCGGGAGGGTACCACCAGGAAGTTGTGGGTCAAGGACAAGTTTCCCTTGGCCCGCTTAGTCTGTTTGTCCGGATGCTCTGGTTACCTAGTGGTTGTGTAATCCCCCGATGTTTCTTCCTCTATTATTGTCTGTCTGGTCTTTCTTCACCTGCCGATATAGATTTAAGACGATTTTAGAGAAGCTACGAGGACTTCTTTTTGTCATCATTTAGCTCAGAATGACTGATGAACTTAAAACGCCGGGGTACTAATCTTGAAAACATCACTTGTACTTTAAAAGAGGTGGTTTTTCCTCTTTTAGGCCAGTCTGGTGTTAGGAGTCAAGACTATTTTCAAGATGCTACAAGGACTTCTAATGGTCATTATTTGGCTCAGGAGGATTGGTGAACTAAGAACGCCTGGGTACGAATCCTTAAAACAACCCTTGTACTTTAGAAGTGGTGGTTTTTCCTCTATTATGGATAGTCTGGTCTTTGTTCACCTGCCGATGTAGATTTAAGACGATTTTCAAGATGCTGCGAGTACTTCTAATGGTCATCATTTGGCTCAGAATGACTGGTGAACTTAAAACGCCGGGGTACTAATCTTGAAAACATCACTTGTACTTTAGAAGAGGTGGTTTTTCCTCTATTATGGTCAGTCTGGTGTTAGGAACTTTGTACACTTGCCGTTATAAAGTCATGATGATTTTTGAGATGCTGGGAGGACTTCTAATGACCATCATTTAGCTCAGAATTACTGGTGAACTAAGAACGCCGGGCTACTAATCCTTGAAACATCTGCTTTAGAAGAGGTGTTTTTTCCATGCTGGTGTTTTGAATACAAGGGCTTCACATCCTATAGCATCATCCTTGCTACATGCCATTGTTGAATCTCTCTTCTAGTGTTTGCACCTTGGTTGCTGCTGAAGATATCGTGGGGATTAAGCTATAAGAATTTATGTCCAAGAATGGACAGTAACTTTAGAATTTATTCCTCTCTGTTCAGGTGGAGTATAATTAAATAGCTCTTAGGAGACGTGCAGTGTAAATAGCCATATTAGCTGCATCTGGCATTCCACCTTCTTCTAGTGGAGTTGGGAATAGGTGGTGGCACAGTTTTTGGTGACATAGACAACATTTATTTTCTCGAGAATATACAGAAATATCTCCGAAGAGCGACCACCTCTATAAAAGAAACACAATGACGTGACATAATTCAAATTTTAATAAGAGATCTCCTCTAGGCGGCTCCATCGACCTGTCGCTGGCGCACCGCTACTGGTCCTGCAGCGCCGTCCGCCCTGTCTTCCGAGAGGTGTTCTCCATCATCGGCCGGCCGCCTGTAGTCCTGGATCTTTCCAGTTGGTCTCGAGGACCACCCCATCCCCATCTCCTCAGCGGCGAAGTACGTGATCTACGTATTCTTCGTAGATCGCGAAATACGTGGTGTCACTGGAGACCCACTGGCGATTCTCCACCAAACTCTGCAGCGCTGGCAGAGGCGCCATATTCATTGTACATAGTGTTTATAATGCATATAATCTTTTTTTTAAATAATGCAGACTGTGCACTTTGCATGTATTGACAAGATGTCAATAAAATTATTTTAATTGTCATTGTCTAGGAGAAACTAGAGGTAAACTTATCATTTGTCCGGTCGTTGTATGTGACTTATTAGTGAGTATATGACTCGCTCCAGAATTCTGACATTGTGTCAAGACTTTCATCCTATAATACGACAATTCTTATCGAAGCTACAACGAAAAATCCACTCTTCACGCCTCAATACAAATATACAAACTACTGGAAACCAACTATCAACACGTCGTGAAAATCCTTGGCTGGAAAAAACAAGATTTACAAGCTGTAGGTCACAGCTCCCATAAAGAAGAAGTTATGAAACAATTTTTTTTTATTCACAGACTTTTTTTTACAAATATGTTAATCAGAATATTTCTATCGTTATAAATCTCGATTTGTGTATGTCTCAATATGGTTTTGATGGGAATAATTGTCCGGAAAAAAACATTTTACTTTCTTCCCTCTTATATTCGAATTAACGATGGCAAGAAATCCAATGTGAACAACATTTATGTAGCTGAATTTATGCGAATAAGGCATTATTGTTTCCGCCCAAAAGGAAGCGACTTATCTCTTTAAGAGGCTTGTCTTTCCTCATTTTAAGCGATAGTTTGAAGGGAATGTGCTGAAACAAGAGAAGAAAAAAAAAATTCAGGAAGATTCCTGAACTGTGAAATTGAGGTAATAAATACTTGAACACCATCTTGTCGTGAATAACTCCATAATTCTGACATTGTGTCAAAACTTACATCCTAGAAAACGATAAAAGATGTTTTCCTGTGTATAAAAATTGAATAATTGATTTCATGGAAACTTAATCACGCCATCTATAGTTCAAATTATAAACTATTTATGCGCGAATATTTATTTTTTTAAATGAATGATTCGTCACTCAATTTAGTCCAATTTTTTATCTTTACAAGTTAAGAGCCGTAGAAAATCTTTTATTTTCTAAGAAGAAATATATATATACATATACCCTCCATGTACAATACAAATCAATGGTTTATCATCTCTTATCCCAAGAGAAACCAGCTAGTAACCTTGAAACAAGGAAATTTTCCACTCCAATGATCCAAACAGAGATACATTTTTTTCCTAACATATTAAGTCACCGCACATTTCCTGCAGTGGAACTTCTCAATGGACCTTTCTGTTTGAAATTCTTTAATTAACTTATGGAGGAAAACTTACTGACTATCGAATTATTGATTGAATTCTAAATTAAGTTTACATCAAGGGTCGTATATATAAACATCGCATTTTACCATAGTTTATTTGAACACAAATATAGAAACACGGAAATATATGTACCTATGATGCATATTTTCTCTATCTTCTGATTCTATTAAATATCAATTTATGAAGGAAAAGTCTGTAGGTGTATGAAAGAGTACTAAACTATTTTTTCCCGCTTATCCCTAGTACATGTGGTACAGGCCATGATAATAATGGTGGGTAGTAGTAGGCGACTGCTTTTACTGTAAGTGCACCATATGTCTACACATGTGAAAAGCAGTTTAACTTTTGCACTTCAAATGCGCCAGAGCTCCGTTTGGTTACTTGTACTTGCTGGTGGGGTTGGACTTTTGCTAGAATCTGCGGCCATTGGAGCATTTTTTTTTTAAATAAGAAAAAGTGTCAAATGCGGGAATCGAACCCGGGTCGTAGCGGTCGAAAACCAACGGTTTAGATCATCCTTCCACTGATCCCCTACTAAACTATTGAGAGAAGTGAATCGAGAGATATTCCAACCATTTCTATCATTAGATATTTCGATTAGATCTTCTTATTAGCTTTTTCAGTTGTGTCGTATTGCATCAACTATGTTTATTACTCTCGTTGCTAATAAAGACAAATCTTCCGAATCAAATCTTGCTAAAAATTGCACAATTATATATATAAACCGAATTATCAATAAAAATGAAAATATGCCTGCATTTAACCAATTTTATACGTTTTTTGCATACAAAATTAAATCATTCCTTACATGCTACAAGAAGTTAATTTGCTCTGGCACATTTGTAAGTGCAAAGTCGAACTGCTTTTCATATGTGTAGACATGTGGTGCACTTACAGTAAAAGCAGTCGTCTTCTTCTACCCACCATGATTATCATGGCCTGTACCACGTGTACTAAGGATAAGCAAAAAAAAAAGTTAATTTGAGCCAAATACCATTTCTTTCAGATTCTTATATAAGTCTAATACTTATATTTCCATTAGTACATACTATCATGATATGATATTACAAGTACATATTCTGTGGAAAGAAAAAAAAACATTATTTTTAGTTGCGTCAATTTTTAAAAAATGGTGCAAGTCATAATAATCATAGTGAGAAGTTAATGATTGCTTTCACATTGCAAGTATAGTACATTTCTAAGTATGTAAACACATGTAAAAAGTATTTTATACCATGTAAAATGCACATGTACGATGCTATATTACCGTTTGGTTACTTAAATTTACTGGTAGGTATAAATAAATGCATTAGCGCGTGCCATGTATTATCAGAATTTTATACTATTCTAGCGCGCCTATGTATTATTTCTTTTTGTGTGTGTGAAAATTAAACAATTTATATTTCCCCTATTGCGATAATAAAAATAATGATAAGGTCTGGCTGTTTAGTGACGGTCATGTTTGGACTTTTGCAAAAGTTGGCGGCCATTGACAAAAAAAAAAGAGCTCTTTGAGGATTCGATCCAAGGATGCTGTGTGTTCGACGGACAGTGTAAACCATTACACCACTGAATCTCCTTGATAGAAATACCTGAAGTAGACACAACAGCTCATCGACTTATAAAAGGACACTGTTGTTTATCTTTTAAGTTCAAGTTTTTTATTAGCTCATAACTTTTAAATGTCTTTTTAATCCGCATGCTTGTTTTAGAGGACAAATCCTTGAAGGCTCAACAACCGTTTTGGCTGTGTCTTCGGCCCCATATCTATTTTATTGACACTTCTTTAGTTGTTTATTTATTTATCTTTTTTTATGGGCTCTCTGTCGATAGCTTGGCGTACTCAACTTATTATCTATGGTTTGTAATAGTCACAAAGCAATAACGCGCCATCTATACATATAAAATGAAAGGATTTAAAAGCACGAAGGTTTCTTTTTATACATAATACAAACTTCTACTGTCCTTACTGCGATGAAAAATATATTGGGAGGGCTTGGCTCATCAGTGGTGAATCCTCCCAGCGGTTTCGCCAATTTAATCCACCAGACCGCTTCTCAGAGCTCTAATACTTTATTGGACGATTCTGCTTATATACGCAGCACTGAAAGATGGAATCTCAGAAATGGTTTTGAAGAAAACTATGGACATAAGCTTATAGGACAGTAGAATTACATTCAAATATTTGCATTTGTAATAGTGTTTGTGGTATATACATTAGTTATGAAAATACGAAACTATTATAGACGCGTATGATTCTTTTTAAAAAATTAAACAATTTCTACTCTCCTTACTGTTTGTTTAATTTTTAAAAGAATCAAATTCATCAATAATAGTTTCGAATTTTCTTAACAGATGGCGCGCTAATGCATCATAAGTGGGAATAGAAAATGTTAGGCTAAATAACAAAGGAATTTGGTTCGAATTATCTTCTTGCAGTGTGATTAAATTTGGATGTAAAGAGTCTAAGAATAGTTGAATGCGAGAAAATATTCCATTTGAAATCATTTAGTCTATGTAATTGTCTATATGTTTATGCCAAGTTTCATTATAGGCCAGCTTTTCTTTTGGGTATAATACTTCTCCGAGTTTCTATAGTATTATATGCTTATATATGTCATAATATTTAGAAATATACAAATAAAGATGGTCTGTGTAGGAGTATGAGGAAAGGGAAAATAAAATAGCCTGGTCGAAACAACTTCTTGGGTCACCAGATGTCCAGACTTCTAACCCGTCTCTTACTCACCTTCCCTCTGGGGATAATTTATCCTACTCAAAGCAGTTTAAACGCACCTGGATTTGATGATCAAGGGACAGTTAGTACCAACGTGGTCTCGATACCAGTTGTTCCCAGGGTAGTCCTCGGACCTTCTCTTTCCTCTCCGACCTACTCCTCACGGGTTTCTGCTTCTGGATGCTTCTGTCTCCTGTGTGTCCTTCTTACCACTTGTCACACAAGTACCACGACTACTTCACAAATCACCACATATATATATTGTTTTAACTATTACATTATACTGTGATATTTTTATGTAGAGAAACATGTGGTATTCATATACGAATATATTATATATAAAGTATATCTCTTTAAATATGTGAAAACGCAAGACATTTATCATATAGTCAAATCAATATGAAAATGTCCTAACACCCGAAATGGAAAATTCGAGAAGAAGTAACTAGCTTCGAGGTAGGACTTTCAAATAATTTCATACTTATCTATAACTAACCGAATGACCCGGAAAACGCCCGGAATTTACCCGATTAAATTTTTTTATTCAAATACTATTTGTTACAATTATAAATTGGCACCGGGGATGTCACTATTGTGAAACGTCCCGCTCCAAACTTTGTGTCTGAGAAGCGATATTTTTATAGAGAGATGATCTGGTTTTGTGTCTTCTGCTCGAATGAATGTTTTTCTGTTAGAATTTTGTTCCTGCATACATGAACTGGCTTCACCCGTGATCTCTGCTTTTGGAATTTTTCCCGATATAATTTTGTATCTGATAATCAAATATGATACAGCAATATTGTCATCGTCATTTTCTGGCTGAAAAAACAACTGTTTTTGCCCAGAACCTGTCAATTTCAATTTTTTTTCTTGGCTAAAAATCCGATAAATATCTCTTCCAGATTTTTATCTATGTTCTGTCAAAACACGTTTTATATGTACATTAGGGCAGCTGATATTACCTCTCATCTTCACCGCTAGAGGCGCTGCTTGAAAGCGAAAGGGCAAATTTTTCCAGATTCTACTATATATATATATACTGTTAAAATTTCAGTCAAATTAGTTACGTATTGTGAACGTGTATAGCCGACAAACATACATACACCGACTTTTATATATATAGGGATTACACAGAGCTTGGAAACAAGGAGACTTAGAACCAGCGAATAGAAACTATTAAGACATCTGAAAACCTGAAAATTGATACCGATAACCCTATAATAAGAAAAAGGAGTCTTTCTCCTATTTAAAAAAAAGTAATTAACTCTTCATTAAAACTTCACAACTAAAGTTCAAGAAAGAAATCACTGGAATGTTGGTGGAAGGCCGTTTTTGGCAGACAACAATAATTGAATGAATGTGTGTGGGATGAATGAAATGAATGAATTTGTGTGAAAGAATGAAGGAAATTAATGAATGAATAAGTGAATGTGTGTGAAAGAAAGAATTGAATGAATGTGTGTGAAAGAAAGAATTGAATGAATGTGTATGAATGAATGAATGTGTGTGAAAGAAAGAATTGAATTAATGTGTATGAATGAATGAATGTGTGTGAAAGAAAGAATTGAATGAATGTGTATGAATGAATGAATGTGTGTGAAAGAAAGAATTGAATGAATGTGTATGAATGAATGAATGTGAGATAGACGAATAATGACGTCATCCCCAGAATATCAACCAATCATGAGATAGTGTAGACGGATAATGACGTTATCCACAGAATATCATCCAATCATGATAGAGTGGACAAATAATTACGTCATCCCCAGAATATAAACCAATCATGAGAGAGTTTAAGCGGATAATAACGTCATCCCCAGAATATCAACCAATAATGAAAGTATAGACGGATAACAACGTCATCATGTCCCTCAGAATATTAACCAATCATGAGAGATAGACGAATAATAACGCCATTCCCAGAATATCAACCAATCATTAGAGAGTGTAGACGGATAATGAAGTCATCCCCAGAATACCAACCAATAATTAAGAGTGACAGGTAATGACGTTATCATGTACCCCATAATATCAACGAATCATGAAAGGTAGACGAATAATGACGTCATCACATCCACCAGAATATCAACCAATCATGAGAGAGTGACAGGTAATGATCCCCAGAACATCCACCCTCCAGGGATGATGAACCCTATATCTAATGAACGGGCAGACAAGGCCGTCCACTAGGACATGCTGCCATGAAGGCAGTGCACCCCGCCTTTCTTTATAAAAATAATCTCAAGGCTCGACATTGAGAACGGCACAACAAGGCCGTTGTAGTGATTCCATAGACATCTAGTTCTGTGGTATTTTGACCACATAGAATATACTGGGATAGGGTAACGGAATGCTCGTACATGTGTCTTGGAGAATATGACATAGGATAGATTTAACCGTAAATAAATTAATATAGTTTGATTGTGTGATATAGAAATGCTATATCTTTGATTTCAATACTATACACTACCCCCTGTTTCCAAGCTTAAGGATGATCATCAGTTTTACTAAACTGTTTTTCTGAGTTAGTTTATTGTGGAAACAAGAAACGTAGTAAAGTTGGAATTTTTTTTTTTTTGTAAAAAGCAGTCATTTTTAGAAAAAGTAGAGTTATTTTGTAAAAATGGTGCCTTTTCGAAATAACAAAATAAACTTTATAGATGGAAAAATTTGCCGGGAGGAAATTGATCCATAGAAGCATAGGGCGCTTCTCCCGTCAACTTTTTAAAGAAAAATCAGCCTTTTCAGGAAAAAGTGGAGCGTTTTGTAAAAAAAAATATTGCATCAAACCAATTCAAAATATTAGTATAATTGTTTAGTTTACCTTAGTTTTTTTTTTTTTAAGATAAAGATAATTTTTATTATAGATATCTTTGAAATTCTCAAATACATGTATGACGCGGTCTATTGTAATTTATTCATTTTATTTGATAAAGGAATATTTGGAAATCTCATATAGAAACACGCAAAGCTAACGTTTTACATTATATACCTATATATCTACTGATTTTTCAAAAATTCAGCTAACCTTTAAGAACAAAACTTCAAAATTATTGAATACAATATACCGTTATACCGTTTCTTACAATCTGAATATTTAAGGATAATATAAAAAAATAAGGTAGTACATTTCTCTTTATAAGATCATTAATATATGATTCTTATTTATAACACAACTCATGGACAAACTTAAGAAAGTTGTACTTTTTATCATGTATATCAGGATTCAGAAAATAACTCTGAAAGATATTACAGTGACCTTTATTGAAGACACGCGAGATAACCAATATACACTCATAGACAAAACTTCAGGAAGTTGTACCTTTTACCATGTATATCGGGATTCAGACAATAAATCTGAAATATATTTGATGCACACTTATCTTTATTTGAAGATACACGAGATAACCAAGTTTGAACAAAATTGCTTCTGTCCCTTTTAAAACCGGCGATATCAAAAACTTTCCAATTCCTTTTGTCCGTGAGTGTAAATCACAGAACAGTTAGATATGCTGAAAAAAAAATGATAGTTTTGGTAAATTTGGCAATTTTTTTCGATAAGTTCCAATGATATGCCAAGTGTCTGGAGGTATCAATATGACAAGTTGTTTGTGTAATACCCATCAAAAAAGAGACTACCTACTCCCAGACATTGATCGACCTTCAAGAAAGGAAAGGCACGGGGAGATCTTGGAAAACTTCCAAGCAGCCTGAGGGCTGATGTTTGGGCAATTCTGGAAAATTACCGTTATAGATAGGTCCATTAATGGAAAGATACGATATACTGCACTTTGTATAAAGTGAATAATAAGAAATGAAATCATTCAAAACACGAATGTTCCTTTTTTTCACAAAAATCAAACTTCTACTGTCATTACTGCGATGAAAAAATATTGGGAGGGTTTGGTTCATCAGTGGTGAACCTTCCTAGCGGTTTCGCTAATTTAATCTACCAGACCGCCTCTTAGAACTCTAATAGTGTATTGAACGATTCTGCTTATATATGCTACACGGAAGGGTGAAATCTCAGAAATGGTATTCAGGCAAACTATGGATAGCTTTTAGAACAGTAGAATTACAACAACAACAACAACAAAAACCTTTATTAAGACACTATTGTCTTACAAGGGAATTCCCCTAAAAAGTTATATATGTACATGAGTGAGGAGGAAAAGCAATTTAGAGGGGAGGGGGAGCAATCAGCCATTGTCTGTGGAGTTGAGCACTTCTCTCATTTTATCAATCGCCTTGTAATATTGAAAATATTTATAAACAAATGTTTTATCCAGCAGGAGAGTAGTGAAGATTTTATATACATGTTGTTCATTGTAGTGAGTTGGCCCCGAAATTGAACAGTAGAATTACATATAAATATTTAAATCGAGAAATGCTCTTCACAAACAATAAGGACAAAGCCAGTTAGGTATAAATTAATATAAAGCAATTAGAGTTCTAAGAGGCGGTCTGGTAGACTAAATTGGCGAAACCTCTGGGAGGATTCATTACTTTTTTTTTTGCTTATCCCTAGTACACGTGGTACAGGCCATGATAATCATGGTGGGTAGAAGTAGGCAACTGCTTTTACTGTAAGTGCACCACATGTCTTCACATGTGAAAAGCATTTTGACTTTGCACTTACAAACGGGCCAGAGCCCCGTTTGGTTACTTACACTCGCTGGTGGGGTTGGACTTTTGCAAGAATCGGGGGCCATTGGAGCATTTTTTTAAACATAAAAAGTGCCCAATGCGGGAATCGAACCCGGGTCGTAGCAGTCGAAAACCAACAGTTAGACCATCCTTCCACCGACCCCTTTAGAACATGTAGTAGCCACTTGTGTTGTTGGATTCATTACTTAAGAGCCTGACGCTCCCAATATTTTTCATCGCAGTTTGATATTTGTGAAAAGAAACATTCGTGTTTGGAAAAAATTTTCATTTCTTATGTATTGTACACTTTATACCATTTAGTAAATCTACTATAGTATGCACTCTACAATTAATAGAAATTAATAATAATTCTCATTAGAATGCATGCAATAAGTCAAAGAAAACGGATACAAGTTTCTTTTATATCAAATCAATACAATAAATCACAAGTTGTCAACCCTCGCGGTTCTTCTATAGGTAAAACTCTAATGATAACGTGAGAACAAAACTACTGAATTCCATTGGAAGGCTTTTATTTAGAAATTAACTCTTTTAGTATTGTTTTAATTGAATAATTCTCTAATATATAGCATATTTTCATTCAAAAATATTCCTTAAAACCTTTTTTTTAATCTGTAAATTGTATTTCTCGAATACACTAAAATACTTTACAATTTGATTTCATTTTAACTAAATTTGCATACCAACCCTTTGTACATATATCAATTGTGTTGATATATTTATTGTTGCACCAGGTTGCGGCTTGGCAGACTCTTCAGCTTTGATTCTCTCCTGTGCTGGGTCTTGCTACTTACCAGAGCGTGTTTCAACCATCCTACAAATTTATATAAGGGAATAATGAGATAAGTCTACTTTAAGTAACCTCCAGAATGCTTTATTTATTTTCTCACATCAAAGAGAGCAGTGAAGTCACAGTGTACCTAAATACAAATGATGATAATCTAATCTGTTTTAAATAAATATCATAGAATATTTTATATAAAAATAAATAAATATATAAATTTAATTTCAAATATATTAAAAATAATATAAGAAATACGCCATTAATCATGATGTAACACTTCCCCCCTCTCCAGAGGTCGTCACGTCCTCGTGATGACCTCATCAATTCTTTCAAAATAGGGTTTGATTCTTGAGACATGGACAATCAATGGGTCTTGGCCAGGATTATCTTTTGGTTCAATTAAGTAATTTACGTTGGACAGCTCTTTAAATATTTTATATGGGCCAAAATATTTTCTTCAGTAGTTTCTCACACTTTCCTATTTTCCTAATTGGTGTCCAAACTGCTACTAATTCTCCTGGTTCGTAGCTTCTTTCCATGTGTTTCTTGTCATAGTTCTTTTTCATTCTTTCTTGAGTCTTTATTGTGTTGTTAATAACTAATTTTCTTGTTCTGTTTATTTTGTCTAAGTGATGTTTTATGTATTCATCATAATCATCCTTGTCAATGTCACCGAGATATTCCTGTCGTCCAAAAGAGACGTGGGCTCTCTTCCAAACATCAGGAAAAAGGGAGAATATCCTGTGGTTTCCTGAATTGTAGTATTGTAAGCGTGAGTAATGAATGGGAGTATTTCGTCCAATTCTTCTGATCAGTGTTCACATACATACTGAGCATATTGTTCAATGTTCTATTTAACCGCTCTGTCATCCATTAGTCTGGGGATGATAGCTCGTTGTGAAGCGATGTTTAATCTTGCACGTTTCATCACCTCTTTCATTATATTACTGGTAAATTGAGAGCCTCTGTCACTAATAAGATATTGTGGGGCTCCGTGCCGGAGAAAATATCCTCTACTAGAAATTTTGAAACTTCTTTCACTGTTGCTTCCGAGACTGCTTTTGTTTCTGAATATCTAGTGTAAAAGTCCGTCAGCACGATTATCCATTTTTTCCTGTTTTTCGTAGATGGCAATGGACCAACAAAGTCAATTCCAATTCTTTCGAAAGGAAAGTTGGCTGGGGAATGGGCTGTAGTAGTCCAGAAGGTAATTGGTTTGAGCCTTTTCTACTTTGGCAAAGATGACACGTCTTAACGAACTCTGAGACATCCTTTAGCATGGATGGCCAAAAGTATTTACTCTTTATTCGGTACATGGTTCTGGCGACACCCAGATGGCCATTCGACATATGATTGTGATATTCTTTCATAATTTCTCTCTTTTTCTTCTCTGGAACCACAAGCAACCACGCCCTGCCTTCAGGGTTCGGGTTTCTTCTTAAAGAGGCATCCATCTTCTACTTTAAAGTTTTTGCGCAATTTGATCGCCTGCTTCCATTAAGGTTTTTCTTAACACTTTCGATAAACTTATCCTCTTCGTCTGTTATTTGATTTAAAAATAGCCTTTCAAAATCCTCATCCCAATCAGTTTCTGGTAAGGGTCCCCTAGATAAGCCATCGGCGTCCAGATGTTTCTTTCCTGATTTATGTATTATATCGAAGTCATATTCTTGAATTTTCAATGCCCATCTTGCCAATCGACCTGTTGGATCCTTCAAGTTTTTGGAGCCAGCATAAGGCGTGGTGGTCTGTTACTATTTTAAAGTGTCTTCCATAAAGGTAGGGTCGTAATTTTGACATTGACCAGACAACGGCCAGACATTCTTTTTCAGTGGTTGAATAATTTTTGCTCCGCTTTACTTAGGGTACGACTCAAATATGAGATCACCTTCTCTTCACCACCGATGTCTTGGACAAGTGTTGCACCTATGCCGATGTTGGACGCATCAGTATGAACATAAGTAGGTGCATTTTGGATTGAAGTGACCTAAAATTGGTGGACTTAATAGTGCTGTTTTTAGGGTTTGAAACGCTTCCTCTTGTCTTTCTGTCCAGATAAATGATACACTTTTTTTTATAAGGTTGGTCAAAGGGTCAGCAATTTTGAGAAGTCTTTGATAAATTTTCTATAATATGAACACATTCCCAAAAAGGATTGTACTTCTTTGACCTTTTTGGGCCGAGGGAAATTTCTGACAGCTTTGATGTTATGTTCCGCGGGTTTTATACCATGTTTGCTCGTTATATAGCCGAGAATCTCCAATTCTTCAAAGCAAATCGGCATTTTTTGTCGTTTAACCTTAAATTAGATTCACGAAAACATCTAAAAACAGCTTCAAGTCTTTTGAGGTGCGTTGGAAAATCCGGGCTATATATGATAACATCATCCAGATAACACAAACAAATTTGCCATCTCAGATTTCCAAGCATATTCTCCATATTTCTCTCAAAGGTAGCAGGCGCGTTACAAAGTCCAAAAGGCATCACGTTGAATTCATATAATCCATGTGCTGTAGTGAAAGCTGTTTTCTCTTTGTCTCTTTCTTCGACTTCAACTTGCCAATATCCAGATCTGAGGTCTATTGCTGAGAAGTGTGTAGATCCTTGGAGAGTATCCATAACTTCATCTATTCTAGGGATCGGATAGACATCTTTTACTGTCACATTATTCAGTTTTCTGTAGTCCACACAAAATCTGTATTTACCATCTCGCTTCTTGACCAATATTACTGGAAAAGACCAGGGGCTAGAAGATGGCCTAATTATGCCTTCTGTAAGCATCTCGTCAATTTGCTCTTTTATAATATCTCGTTCTTTAGCACTTACCCGGTAAGGCTTGTGTTAATTGGCTTCGCGTCTTCTGTGTCTATCCGATGTTTTGCCAAATTGGTTCTCCCTAATCTCGACGAAAAAAGATCTCCATACCTTTCTAAAACTTGTTTTAACTCCTTCTGTTCCTTTGGTGAAAGATTTTCGTTTATTTGGAATCTAGGTTCTTTGTTCTCTTCTACCTCTCTTTCTCGACTCACATTTATTTTCGCTGGACTACTTCCAAAAGCCAATGTTTGGTTTTTCATTATTTTTAACGGTCGAGGATACGGATTAGTTATCCAGATGTGTGTTTCCCTATTTATAACATTGATCAAGCTTCTTGCTAGACGAAGTCCATTTGTTTGAAACATTTTGCTGCTCTCCTCGATAATATATTCTCCATCCTCTGTTTCTACCAATGCCTTGATCAATTTCATGGAACATTCCGGTACAATGGAATCCTTGGCACTCTTTATTTTCAACATTTCAAAATTGATTTCGTCATGATTATTCGTCAAATCGTATTTGATAGTTTCTTGCTTACAATCTATTTTTGCGTTCATTTTCTTAAGGAAATCTCTCCCAAGAATTAATGTCCGTAAATGCGTTTTCAATATCACAAAGTTGTGTGATAATGTTTCGTCATCAATTTTTATATTTAAAAATATACTTCCTACCATGTCCAATTTTTTTCCATCGGGTCCTGCACAAATTTTTGCGAGTTTACTTATACCATGGCCTGTATCGAGGGCCGTTCTGAGGTCGACCACTGAGAGGTCAGCACCTGTATCAACCAAAGCTTCAAAAGTCCCTATCTTGTCCACGTTAATTTTTAATTTGTATTTAGGGTCCAACTTCTTGATTCCGTTTATGGTCCGACTTGCTTTGATTGACAGATTCAGGCGCGACGCTTAGTTTAAATCTTCCAACACGGAATATCTATTCCGGGTAGGAATATTTGTCTGTGTGTTATGACATACATCGGCATAAAGCCGAGGTCCTGATTTCTCTGATATTTCATTCATTTGGCATTTCTCTTCGACCTTCTCTTGGGTATCTGCTGGATCCTCTTCTAAGATTCTTATAAACTTGACCCTACAATCAATAACGGGCCACGTGCCCTGGCTTGTTACATTTAAAGCAGATTGGTCTCCCGTCTTCTGTCCTATTCCTAATTGAATTTGGATTCTTATTGTATGTTTTACTTGGGTAGACCGGTTTTGGCTCAGGATTAGGAGTGTAAGATCGTCTAGGGGCAGATACCTGGGGCAGAGGTTTGTCCTGGTAGTACCTCGGAGTGGGGGCCTGGGGCTTGGAGGTGTTCTGGTAGTACCTCGGAGCGGGGGCCTGGGGCTTGGAGGTGTTCTGATATGGTCTTCTGAACGACGTAGCATTCTTCCATTGCTCTTGATGATGGGGACGAGGAGAGCGTGGTCCATTATATAGAGCTTTTGATTTTTCTGCACGTTCTTGGTAATTCTTTTCGAACAAATCCAGCTTCTTACAAATTTCTAGGAGTTCATTGGTATTTTTAGGAGGGTTTAGGTGAAGGGCAAAAGAGTATTCTTTCTTTAACCCTCCAATAACCCAGTTTATTTTAGTCTTTTCTTCCATTTGGGGGTCGACCTTGTTGCACAGTACAAGGATATCCTCTGCGAACCTGATTGCAGGTTCATTCCACTGTTGCATCCTGTTTAGTTTCATCTTAATTTCTTCTTTGTTGGCGTCTGAGGCAAAATCCTCAATTAGGCGGCTCTTGAAATTTTCCCAGCTGGTGAAACTTATCTTGTGTAGGTTCAGCCAGGTTTTGGCGCTACCAATCATATTCATGGCAGCATAACGAGAGATAATGTAGTCTGTCCAATGGTACAGGAAGCCAATTTCTTCAAGAGATTCAATCCATGGGCGAGGGTCTTCCGTTCCATCATACTTGGGGATGTCGATGTTGGTATTCAGGACAACTGGGTCGGAACTAGCATCTCCACCAATTGTTGCACCAGGTTGCGGCTTGGCAGACTCTTCAGCTTTGATTCTCTCCTGTGCTGGGTCTTGCATCTTACCAGAGCGTGTTTCAACCATCCTACAAATTTATATAAGGGAATAATGAGATAAGTCTACTTTAAGTAACCTCCAGAATGCTTTATTTATTTTCTCACATCAAAGAGAGCAGTGAAGTCACAGTGTACCTAAATACAAATGATGATAATCTAATCTGTTTTAAATAAATATCATAGAATATTTTATATAAAAATAAATAAATATATATTTTAAATTTCAAATATATTAAAAATAATATAAGAAATACGCCATTAATCATGATGTAACAATATATATATATATTTTTTATCTTTTCATCTAACTAACTTGCATACTAATTCTGTACATATTTAAAATATCTTTATTCTTTTTTTTCTTTCTTTTTGTTTATCTTTAAAGTGCAAGTGTCCATAGGGGGACATAGCGCTCTAAGTCTAAATAAATAAATATATAAGATATAACATTTACCTATATCTGAACGAAATAAGACTAGCATTCAAAAATTAACACTATATGTAAAAATAAGGTATATTTACATATATAATCTAATAAGCTATAAAGAGGATACACAGTATAATAAAGTCGATGGACGAGTGGGTAACACCCTCGATTCCCGACAGTCATGAACCGGGATTGAATCCTGCGTTAACACTTTGTTTAATATGTGAATAACCTTCACATATTATTCACTTTTTTAAGAATGGCATATCCTGACCGCCATCTGGTGGAACAGAAATCAACTAAAGATTGATTTAGCCTGTTCACTGATATTTGGCCAACCCAATTTCTTGATAAATCAAGAAAAGCCATCCACGAACGCGTTTCGCGCTTTTTGGCGCTCGTCAGTGTGGAGTAGGCTGTACCACTGCGACCAAAAAAAAAATTACTCTTGGTCAGGATATGCCATTCTTAAAATTTATTTCAACACCTGATCTTTTTATCTTTTATTTTTTTCTTTCGGTTTTTAATATTATTCACTGTTTCAATTATCATAAACTAGGTTGCTCTTGTTGAGCGGTACCTATTAATGTGATTTTGAACCGGCGAGAATACACAGTGTTATATAGCCCTCAATAAATATTGTCACTGTGGAATTTACCATTTTAAAAGAATCCTCCACACAATATAACTATAATGGAATATTAATATTGTGATTTTTTTCCCAAGAACTTCTCTAGATAAAATAGATTTACATAACTATGTATCAACTAGTTATAACCATTGCAATAATATAGATTCAGTAAAAAAATACAATTTTTTTCTTATTTATACACTCATGGACAAAACTTAAGGAATTTGTATATTTTAGCATGTACATGCATATCGGGATTCAGATAATAACTCTGAAAGATTATGGTACACACACACACACCCAGAAAGCTTTATTGAAAAACATACGAGATAACCAAATGTGAACAAAATTGCCTCTGTTTCCATTGAAAAAAAAAACAGATAACTGTTGGCATTAAAGACTTAACACTACCTTAAATTTTGTCCATGAGTGTATATATATATATTTTTTTGCTTATCCCTAGTACACGTGGTACAGACCCTGATAATCATGGTGGGTAGTTAGCGACTGCTTTTTACTGTAAGCGCACCACATGTCTACACATGTGAAAGCAGTTCGACTTTGCACTTACAAATGTACCAGAGCCCCGTTTGATTACTTGCACTCGCTGGTGGGGTTGGACTTTTGCAAGAATCGGGGGGTCATTGAATCATTTTTTTTTAACAGAAAAAAGTGTCCAATGCGGGAATCAAACCCAGGTCGTAGTGGTCGAAAACCAAACAGTTTAACCAGACTTCCACCTACCCCCCCCATGAGTGTATATAATTTCTTTAAACTACACTTAAGTTCAAAATGCTCTGCAGAAACACCAAAGGTACTTATAGAGTGAAGTTACATGAGTATCACATTTCCAAAGTTTGATCACCATCACTACAAAGACAGGTCAAGGCCACAAACACCCATCGATGAATACAAATCAACCGATGATTACAAATTCCCAGTGAAGATTATGCAAATAGGAAATATTTTAATGATCATCCCGGGAAATCATTCTTTCTCAAATATTACATCAAAGATGGGAAATCCTAGCGATAATACCTTTTCAAAAAAAGACAGAAAAGTCGTAAACAAAGTTTTAAAACATTTGGAGAAAGTAATCGTATTTTAAAGAAGTTGCTGTCTGTGATATCTTCTGGAATATTTCCAGTACTGACGTGTGATTGAATGCAACACGTGTGGGAGCTACATTTGTTTGCTCTTGTCGTGTTTGCATAGTTTTCATATTAACTTTTAATGAGGTTCTGACATGTTTTAAAAACAATCGGGCTTATAATATATAGGTTTCTTTAATAATTTATTGAAAATCCTCAAGCCTTCGATTCAACTTACTCTTCTCTACAGGTTTTTCATCTTATATAGTTCTTTCTCTCTCCATGTATGAAATTTTAAATACATTTTATGAAGCTTTTTTACTTTTTATAGAGAGCGATATATGGAGAATTTTCAGGGTGGATTATCTATATATATATAAATCAACGTTTGTATGTTTGTTTGTATGTCCGGTATACAAATTCGCAGTAGTTCACTAATTCAAACCAAAATTTCCATACACAGGTAAAATAATACGGGGAAGACGATAGGCTATTTTAGAAAATATATAAATCAATTATTAAAACTATATATTCAATTTATTCTACTTAGCTCACGAACAGCGCCCTCTATCAAAGATTAGATTAAATTATACTGATGCAAACAAATAGATAATGCTAATAACAAACAATTATTTAAAAAATCTTGTCTAAATATATATCACTCGGGTAGATATGCACACGGGTCAATCCCGGGCGAAGCCCGGGTAACCCGTCTAGTTATCTATAAAAATAAAGATCGTCTCTTCCGCCAAAATAGAAACCAAAACTAGACGTAATCTATTGACCGTCTCCACAAACTAGCGGACTCTGGTCGGTGACAAAACGACAACACTAGCATTGGCACATTAGATCGTTCACCTGGGAAATCGAGGTTTCGGGATAATGGCCTTCGTCAGTCTAGGGCGGGCTAGAGAGAGAACTGAGAGGTAATGTCTGGAAGAGAGTATTGAACCCGAAAGCTAGCGTATTTTGAATACATAATTAAAGAATCGTTTATTGTAGAAAAGGTGATTGGCTATATTTTATAAATGTTTTTCAAGGTCCTGCGCGATGGAATATAATGAAAGTTTATAGAACTGTTAGGTACGTGACCTATATCTCTTCAACCATCTTCAGCTTCGTGGCTGGTGGTATTCCTCCTGTCCTCTCAGAACTTGCTTTTTTATTATCCCTAGTACACGTGGCACAGGTCATGATATTCATGGTGGGTAGAAGTTGACGTCTGCTTTTACTGTAAGTGCATTGCATGTATGCACATTTGAAAAGCAGTTCGACTTTGCACTTACAAATGTGCCAGAGCCCCGTTTGGTTACTTTGCACTCGCTAGTGGGGTTGGACTTTTGCAAGATTCGGGGCCATTGAAGCATTTTTTTAATTAGAAAAAAGTGCACAATTTGAGATTTGATCCCGGGTCGTAGCGGTCGAAAACCAACGCTAGTCTTTTGATGGTATTGTAAGGTCTACTCCCGAAATTGTACGTACGAATTACATTCTGAGCTTTATTCTTCCTGGTTCACCTTACATACATCCCTCCATCAATACCTTCTTGTCGGACAAGATGTCCAAACTTACTGGTGCTCCACCTCTCAATCGTCTCCACCAGGTTATATCTCTTCTTCCATCATCTTAGGACATCTTCCTCACTTAGTCTTTCAGTCCATGATATTCTCATCATGGACCAGCACCACATTTCAAAAGCCAGTAGCTTGACTATTTCTGTCTTTCTAAGAATCTAGGTCTCGGGAGCATATATACTCATGGACAAAACTTAAGGAACTGGCGGTTCTTTGATGTAGCCGGTTGTATATTATTTTGAAGGAAACAGAGTCAATTTTGTCCACACTTGGTCATCTCTTTGTGTCTTCAATAAAGTCACTGTGTATCAAATATCTTTCAGAGTTATTGTCTGAATCCCGATATACATGCTGAAAGGTACAACTTCCTTATGTTTTGTCCATGAGTGTATATTGGTTATCTCGTGTGTCTTCAATAAAGGTCACTATAATATCTTTCAGAGTTATTGTCTGAATCCCGATATACATGCTGAAAGGTAAAACTTCCTTAAGTTTTGAACATGAGTGTATGTACACACACTTCAAATGAAACCTTTGATTTTAAGTAATGCAAATTTTAATCTTAAACTATATTTTTCTTGTCCCATTTTATTTTGGTCCATTCTTCTATTGCTTTTTAACGTTTATCCACATAATACAAAGGCCTGTCAATAAGTAAAGCACAGAATGACCTATATAAAAATATTCAAATAGTTTATCATCATGAAAAAAATATTTTGGGATAAATTTAACATTCCTATTTGCATATCTGCAAACAGAGTTAAGATATGATACATTAGCGCGCCATCTGTTATGTGATTTCCAAACTATTATAGACGCGTATGATTCTTTTAAAAAATAAACAATTTCTACTGCCCTTACTGCAATGAAATATTGATTGGAGGGCCTGGCTCATCAGTGTTGAACCCATCCAGCGGTTTCGTCTGTTTAATCTACCATACCGCTGTTATATTGCATTTTCGATTTTTCTTTTATACCGATACTGACACTGACATCTTGGAAATGGTATTTTGGATGAAATATTAACATAAGAGTTAAGATATATTTTGAGTTTTTTTAGATATTCAGTCTGAAGTAGATACAAGAATCCGACAACGGTCGGTGATGGAATTCCTGTTAAAGGCCTGGAAACATCTCAGCCACTCTAATTCACTCGAAGCTAAATTCTATTTATGGAAACGAAGCCATAGGTAGAAGCACAATACAAAAATGGATTCAGCGATTCCAAACTGCTGATTTTGATGTTAGTGATAAAGAAAGGCCGGGTAGACTAAAGGGACCAAAATATAGCTCTAACGTAGGAATTGATCAAGAATAACTAGACAATGACGACTTGTAAAATTTTGAGAAAACTTTCCTTACCTAAAAGAAGTGTTCCTAACCATATTAATGATCTTGAAATCTAAAATTATTTTCACAAAATGGGTGCTCAATCATTATCCTTATTCAAAGTGCCAATCAATGCAATGGACCCATAAAACATCGCCAGTAAAGAAAAAAAGGTTTCCCTTTCCAAGAACAAAATCATGATTTCTTGTCTTTTAGGACCTAGAAGGAGTGATATTCATGGACAACCTTGAAATAAATTATTTTATCAATAAGTAAATATATTTAAAATCATCAGAAGATCTGAATATATAAATGGAAACAAAAATAATCAACTTGAAAAAAAAAAACATTCAAATGTCATCAGGATAATACAAGACCTCACACGGCCCACATCACTTTAGCGAAGAGTTCAGGGTATGAGTGAACTTTGATGTCTGACCCTGTGTACAGCCCTGACCTGGTACCTTCAGACTTCTATTTACTTAGGAGATTAAAGAGTTTTTATATGATAAAACATTTGAAACACAAGGCTATTAGAGTGTTGTTCAAAAAAGTTAAGATGCATAAGACATTTGCAATTTTTTCAAGTTGGCAACAAACACAGTTGATATTATGTAAATTTTATAATGTACATATAACTTGCCATAGCATAAGTTTCATTCTGTATCAATTTTTCCTGTTGAAGGGCGTTATCCCGAAAGCTCGAAAAACGTTTAATAGAAGATACTCATCCTTTGACGTTTACTTTCTCTCTATATATAAAAGTCAATTTCTGTCTGTCTGTCTGTTTCGCGATAAACTCAAAAACTACTGAACCAATTGGTACCAAATTTTGCATGTCGCTTTTTATAAACCTGAGGAAAATTTTCGGCTGCATTTTGATTAGTATTTTTGGCTATTTCTTTTTTTTTTTCATTTGAAGAACCTTTTTTTACGCGAACTAATCCGGAATGTAATGAATACCTAAATATGGCCATTTTTTTAAAGCATCGGTGGTTCAGTGGTAGAATGCTCGCCTGCCACGCGGGCGGCCAGGGTTCGATTCCCGGCCGATGCATTTTTTTTAAACAATTTTTAAAACTCATTTTATATTATATATTCTATATATATAAAAATGAATGTTTGTATGTTTGTTTGTTGGTTTGTATGTCCGGTATACAAATTCGCAGTAGTTCACTAATTCAAACCAAAATTTCCATAGATAGGTAAAAAAAATACGGGGAAGACGATAGGCTATTTTAAAAAATATATAAATCAATTATTAAAACTATATATTTTAGTCAGAAAATGATGATGACGATATTGCTGTATCATGTAAGATTATCAGATACAAAATTATATCGGGAAAAATTCCAAAAAGCAGAGACCACGGGTGAAACCAGCTCATTATTTTGTACGCAGGAACAAAATTCTAACAGAAAAACATTCATTCGAGCAGAAAACAAAAGCCAGATCATCTTTCTATAAAAATATCGCTTCTCAGACACAAAGTTTGGAGCGGGACGTTTCACAAGAGTGACATCCACGCCGCCAATTTATAATTGTAACGAATAGTATTTAAATAAAAACATTTAATCGGGTAAAACCCGGGCGTTGCCCGGGTCATTCGGCTAGTGTTATATAAAAACAACGCTGTATCAAATGTATACAGAAGGAAGTTGGATATATTGAATGATTCAATATATAGAGGACTTTCTTGAAAATAAAGATATTTCGGCCAGTAATATTTTTATTACCTCGACGTTTTGACAAAAATGTCCTGACGAGGACAAAAGATTTTTGTCGAAACGTCGAGGTAATAAAAATATTACTGGCCGATCTATCTTTATTTTCAAAACCTATGAATGCCAGCCAGGCAACCTCTATCTTTACGATATAAGGAACCTATTTCTTATAATTAAAGATACTTCGGCCAGTATATAAATCTGTAAATAATAATAAAATTTACTGGCCTAAGTATCTTTAATTTTAAGAATTATGAATGCCGCAACCTCTATCTTCATGATATAGAGGACTGTTATGTAGGAGTTGTTATAAACATACTTTCAGTTTTAAAGTTTGTCAAATAAAAAGCTATTACTGATTGTGCATTATTTATTGACCGTACCTTTATTATATCTTATAGCGAGAGATATAACAATTTTAGGACATCTTCATTACACTTCTAAGAAGGAATTAAAGACAAAGAGATTCTTTATTAAAGACATATAGATCGCCGAATGCCGTGGTCCTTTTGGACGAGGAAAGCGAAGACTAGAACGCGGCTGATTCCACACTAGCATGTTCAGTGATTCGCTAACCATGACGTATGCACAAAGGAACGTGTGGCCATTGGACATGTGTCGGACCAGGAGACTGTTGTTGGATGCTGCGCTGCCTGGAGTATAGGAGTTCCATCTATTATTGCTTCCTGTGGTTAATCTGTATAAGACTGGTGGTCTTAATAAAGCTTTGTGTGTGTGTGACATATAAGTTTGGCGAGCTTTGGTCCTTCAACAGACTGTTATACGAGTATAAGAAACTGAAGAAGAAATTATATAAATATATGTTATGAAAAAAATAATTTTTGAGATAGAATTATTAAGGAAGAGATTATTAATTTGATGATTTGATATAGAATTATTGATAATTTGCCTGATACATGAGTATTTTATGATATATTTTGCAAAGGTGTGAAAAGAATAATAAAATATAGTTTTTATCACAATTTGCTTTAATTGTGCTAATGAAAGAATTTATGATGAAATACCTGATTTCAGGCGTAAATAAAAAAAAATAAGATTACATATTTACATATGTACAAAAGATTTGAGCCGACCAACGGGAAACAACAACAATGGATTATATATTGGTAAAGCTGCAACATCTGGCGGTCGATTTAAACAAAGTAATCTGTTATATAAAATTTATAATTTTTATATAACATATATATATATAGAAAGCCGCCAAACTTATATCTCATTATTAATCTCGTAAGCTTTTATTCCTTTTTATAAATGATATTCTGCGATTCCCCTCCTATTGTAACAACAATATTGTAAAAGATTAGACTTATTGTTTTCTTTTGTATGCTAGTATCGGATGAATCTAAGTGGTAGGTGTTATGTAAATTTATTGTTTTGTTCATTCAATGTGGTGATGGTGTCCATGGTTAAACCAATTCCTGAAGTCCACCCCTCTCCAATTTTGCGATGGTAGTTATAGGCCTGGAAAATAGGTACTTCATTCAATGTGGTGGTAGTGTTTATCTCTATGGTTAAACCAATTCCTGAAGTCCACCCCTCTCCAATTTTGCGATGGTAGTTATAGGCCTGGAAAATAGGTCCTTCATTCAATGTGGTGGCAGTGCTTATTTCCATGGTTAAACCAATTCCTGAAGTCCACTCCTCTCCAATTTTGCGATGGTAGTTATAGGCCTGGAAAATAGGTACTTCATTCAATGTAAAAGTGATATGTAAATAGGTTAGGTTAAAAGGGAAAATTTTAGATTAATAAATTTCAGTGTGGAAGAGAGGTTGTCTCAGGCGTCTTACTGAAACTCCTTCAAAGTTGGGAATTCTTCCATTGTCTCCATATGATAGACTGGTTACTCGATATCTGAATTTGAAGTCAACTAAGGCTGTCAGCCTTAGTGCGTCAGCAAATATTATCACTTTAATATTATTTACTATTAATATTATTATGTTGATTGTAGGTATATTGCCAGACATTCATTTCTTTTGTACAAAGTTCTCTGTTCTCGTTTCTCTCTCTCTCTCTCTCTCTCTCGGCCGTGCGGACACGCGGCCTGCGAGCTCCGCGTTTTTATGGGATAGAGATTGAGGCGATGGAGATTTGTAACCCCTATGGGATATTGACTGAAAGCCAAAAGAATGGGCTGCAAGCCCATATGAATTTCATCCAAAACGGCCTAGTCTCCGCCGATAAATCTCCAAAATATTCTGAAATGACTGAAAGTCATTCAAAATTAACTAATGGCAAAAATGCAAATACCAAGCCGGCAGCGGATATATTTAGATTTCATTATGTATATTTATCTTCATTATTTTTTTCATGTTTACTTATCGTTATTATTTTTTATATCTTTTATCCTTCATTTATCACTATAATATTTTATGAACGATGTAATAAAAGTATATTCAATCTCAATATCTCTCTCTCTCCTTGTTAATATCATATGACTATATTCTTTACGACCTACAATTATTGTAAATATATATGTCGTGGTCGAATGGAAGGGCGCGACCGTTGTGCATGTATGCGTCAAAAAATAACTTGTTTGACACTCGTAAGCGCGCGCCGGGCCCCAGATTTATTTTGTACAGATTTATACATGGATGAATTTGTATTTACAATTTAACATAATAATTATGGTGAAAATAAATTATACATTTTGGGTATTATACAAATTATGACAAATATGTATATAGACAAATGTAAAGACATACATGTATGACAGCGCAAGTGTCCCTAGGAGGTCATGGCGCTTTAAATTGAAATAAAATTATTCACTTCAATATGTGCGTTAATTCTTTAATACCAGGGAATGTGAATCCTATTGCATAGCCGTCACCTTCTAATCCCAAACTTTCTTTTAACTTAACGCTCGACCATTTACCTAACTACATTTTTAAAAAGATTTTATACCATAAGGTATTGGATAAAGATTCAAAACATCTTTTTAATTGCTTCTTACAACACATTATTTCAACTACAAATTTCCAAGTAGTTATGTAGAAAGTGATTTGTTTAAAAAATGCGCATTCTATTTAAAAATATATAATTTCTTAAGGTAGTTTTTTAGTAAGATTCAAACTCTTTCACAACATTTGCAAACTTCTTCCTCGTAAATTTAAATGTTGATGATTTCTCTCCAGACACAAGGATCCTTCTTCATATTGCTGCGGTTGATGGCTTTACTTTTGGTTATCAGAATAAATCACAATTGATCAAGTGAGAGATGGCTAAAATATCATAATCAATATACAGTTTAAAGTGATACTTTTCTTTATTGAATTATACGTGCTTATCTTTAGAGCTAAGTGACCATCAACAGTTGCTTTAAAACAACGTATGATTCTACCAACGATTGCTAATTCTATTCATATACATATGCATATATGTTTGATATTTCTGCAATCACAAATTCATATTTCCATAGTTGCGTTAAAAACCAATTTATTTATTTCAACACACAAAACGCGATATTCCCATTAGGGATAATTGCGTCGATTTACATTTTTTTTTAAACAGAAACAGATATAAACATATTATACAAGAAAAAGTAATCAAAAATAAAAAAGAGAAACAATAATATATATTAGGAACCTGAACCTTTCAGGTTAGAAAGAAAATCATAAATATATTTACAAAAATAGTTAAATCTGTGACAATTCTCTCTGCTATTTACAAATTGATATAGATCTACAACATTATTAAGCACCAATACTAAAAGTAAATCCTTAAAGCACATATTGTATAGCAGAATCAGAATACAATAGTTGTAGCGATCTGGTGGATTAAGTTGGAGAAATCGCTGAAAAGATTCACCATTGATTATTAGTGAGGAGAGAAGGACATTCTTTTCAATGGTAGACACCAGCCAAGTTAGGTCAATCCAAATGATGTTAACCAGTGTCCAATCAAGCAGGCTAGTTGATCAGGCCCTATATAATTTTTACAAGGCAGTAGGTGTAAAGAGGGAGAAAAGAGAACTTGGAAGCTATTGTTCTTACACCTCAGAATGATGACGAAACATCGAGGGGCCATCGTGATGGTCGACGATGATATTGCGGAGCTGGTAATATGGATGGCTGTGCTGGAGTAAACCTCCTTTTTTTGTGTCTGGATGCTATATTTATGGCGAACTAAATAACTTAGTCCCTATTTATGCTCCGCGCTTATGGAATTGAAGACTTGAGGAATATGGACGTTGTAATAAATCAGTTTCAATCTCTCTCTCTCTCTCTCTCTTTGAAATATAGCGTTTTTCCTTTGTACAATTTATATATAAATATATCGTTTTCTTTATTAATTTTTAATTTATTTTCAAAACCCTCTCAAGTTTTGTCTGAGTGTAAAAGTTTCATTTATTTCTCACAATTTTTTTATTAACGAATCGCTATCTTTGTGATATCTCTCGTCAACATTTTCTGAAATATCTATTTCAATATCAATTTCTACCAAATTTGTATATGGGAAGAAAATGTTCCACGTCAAATTAAATGATTGCATACCTAGGAAAGTACCATATACAAATAAGGGGGAAGTCGAAGAAAGTAAAAAAGTATGATACATGGATCATATTCCCCAAGAAATTTTTTTAAGGTAATAAAAAAGGCAAAAACAAGAACTGTCATTGAGAACTTGCCCATCAAAAGAATCATATTTTTTTTTTACCGGAATGGAAAAGTTTAGTAAAATCTCCCCTCGTAGCGTTATTTCAACATTAGAGGAAAAGGTGGAATTAGTATATACTCGCTGAATGACCCGGGCAACGCCCGTGTTTTACCCGATTAAATGTTTTTATTCAAATACTATTCGTTACAATTATAAATTGGCGCCGTGGATGTCACTCTTGTGAAACGTCCCGCTCCAAACTTTGTGTCTGAGAAGCGATATTTTTATAAAGAGATGATCTGGCTTTGTGTCTTCTGCTCGAATGAATGTTTTTCTGTTAGAATTTTGTTCCTGCATACTAAAAATGAACTGGCTTAACCCGTGGTCTCTGCTTTTTGGAATTTTTCCTGATATAATTTTGTATCTGATAATCAAACATGATACAGCAATATTGTTATCATTCTTTTCTGACTAAAAAAAAACAACTTTATTATGTGACTGATTGTGAACTTTTAGTAATATCAATATTCTTTTCTTTAATGAATTGAGTAAACAATTATTTCTCTTCGGAAAGTCTGAAAACGTAACATTTTACAAAATCACCTATAATTTCAGGAATCTCGAATATTTAAAAATATTTTTTTGATGAAATATAAATCAATTCTTGTTCTTTCGAATAAGTATAGCATCTTTCGAATCGCGCGGTTCTTTCGCGTGCTACATCGATGCAAAAATGGTTATTTTAAAAACGGAACACGCTCTTTTGTTCATTGAATTAAGCTGCTAAAATGTACTTAGGCGCAAGTATCCTGTAATATATAATATGTTTATATGGTTTTGACCAAGGACTTGGTTGTTGTTGTGTGATTAGTCAATATATAGCGCGAGATATTCATGTTTTTAGTTCTTATGATAATTCTGTAATAATAAAATATTATGCAATTCAGTAGCATACAATCTCTTTTAATAGAAACTACACTACCTATTGAATATTAGGTAGCAGAATGCATAACATATCCCAAGCTGGAATATCGAGTCTGATATGTCGAATAAATAAATAAAAAGAGATTTAGTTACTGAGGTTTATCTCAGATTCTCATTACCTCCAGAGACAGACTTTCCAATTTGTTTTTGATTCCTCTGTGCAATATAAGTGCTCCCTCCGAATTGGCGTGTTGTAATTCTGACCCAGATATGTACACCTATTTTTGATGAGTTTATTTTTATACTTTCAGTCCTTGTTTGTGTTTCTTCATTCTTTATTTCAGAGTACATTTAGTTTCCCCTATGTACTAAAAAATAGAAAGGCTGTTTCTGGAGGTATGAGAATCTGAGAAAAACGATAGTAGCTAAATCCTTTTTAAAAAATGAGTCATGGCATTGTCTAGTTTGTATAATAAAGACCAAAATAAGAATTAAAACGGTTTCCGAGGATGAGCTTCTTGTTTCATATTTTCTTCTCAAGCTTTCGTGTTTTATATACCCTTCTACAGCAGTATATTTTTTAAATGACTCTTAATAATTTTCTCAAAAACTTTTTAAAATAATAAATCTTATTAATAAATATGATTATCTTTCAATAAATCAGTATTTTAAGTAGATATCAAAGCCTATAAATTCCTTTTAAACATTCAGCTTCGTTAATTACTTTCCCATAAGCTTGTCGATATAGGAGTTAGCACAAATATGATTACCATTTTTCTTTGTTATTGATCTTGATGGGTTTTCAGACTAACAAATTTATTATAACTGTTTTTTATAAATTCGTTAATACGAGTTTCTATTGTACATGCTCGAGTGGTACGTCAGTAGTCGACTGCCATGACCCGGGTTCGAATCCCGCATTGGACACTTTTTTTCTTCAAAAAAATTCCTTCAATGACCTCTCCGATTCTTGCAAAAGTCCATTCCACAAGTGAGTACAAGTAACCACACGAGGCACTGGCACACTTGTAAACGCAAAATACAAACCGCTTTCTACATGTCTGTAGACATGTGATATACTTTCAGTAAAAGTTGTCGTTTACTACCCACCATGATTATTCTATCTAGTACCATGTATACTGGGGGGGAGAAGTCCGACCAAACCTCCCTGCGGTCCCCCCGTCACCCTTGGAATATTCGACCAAATTCTGGTTCGTTTCCAAGGTGACTAACGTGGCAACGGCACCCATTTTCTAATGAAGAGCAAAACCCCAAGATAGTGGACATTGCTGCTGCTGTGATAGAGATGCATGGAGACATCTGAGGCTATTCTTTGGACACGACAACAACAACCATGTATACTTGGAATAAGTAAAATAATAAACATTTGTTATGACAATATTGGTTGGGCAAACATTTACTTGGTTCGAACCCCCGCGAAGCCGGGACACATATTATAGTTCTTTAAAAATAGACACTTCGGCAAGTTAAAGTTTTATTTTCTTAACGTTTCAAAAAAATTATTTTGTCTTCTTTAATAGAAATAAAAATAAAGCATTTAGCAAGGCGTTAAAAAAGAATAATTTTGAACCCCTTACTAAATGCTTTATTTGTATTTCTATTAACGAAGACAAGAGATTTTTGTTGAAACGTTGAGAAAAAAAAACGGAGAGTGTCAAGGAGAGGATTCCTCAAACCGGGAGAATACTCCAGATGTGGAGGTAAGACCTGCTGCTGTCCCAGCGCCTGCCCACAGTCCTAGACCGCAGCGAGTCAGACCACCCGACCGGCTGGAATATTACTATGAGGGGAGAGGTGTTGTGTCTTTGCATATTTGCTCTTTGCATGTTTGTTCTTTGTGTGTTGAGAGAATAAAATTTTAACTGGCCGAAGTGTCTATTTGTTCAAAAATATGAATGCCGGCCAGGCAAATTCTATCTTCAAGTTATTATAGTTAGTTATAACACTAAAGATTGTTTTATTGTTAGAAAAAACGCTATCTATATCTCCAGAGAATCTGCATCTAGCAGTAGTTTACGTTAATAAGAAATAAATGTTGATGTGGAGTTATGGCACTAGGGAGTGTTGTGTACAGTCCAACAAAGTTCATTGTGAAGCCACATGGGCTGCAAAGTACTCCTCCAGGAAGGTAAGGACATCTATGTTAGCTGGCTGCTGGTCTTCCTGCTTCAGGGAATGTAGGAGAACTTGGTGGTAGCCACAGGTCCTGAGGCATTTGTACACTTTATGAAGGGCATAGTAATCAATAAATGTTGATGTGGTTGAATCAACCCTACCTAGTCCAACCCTACCAGCGAGTGTAAGTATCCAAACGGGGCTCTGGCACATTTGTAAGTGCAATGTCGAACTGCTTTTCACATGTGTAGACATGTGATGCACTTGCAGTAAAAGCAGTCGCCTACATCTACCCACCATGATTATCATGGCCTGTACCACGTGTACTAGGGATAAGCCAAGAAAAGTCTTTCCCTGGCCATCAATAAGAAGATAGACATCTATCCATCAAGATCAATCACCTACCTTCCCCCGGATCATTTCTCTGAAATCTCAACTTTCCTGCGGTTATCTCTAACGTTAATAAAGTTCAATAACCACCTTTATCTTTTATAAACTGAATATTTTGATACGTTATGTCAGATCCTTACTCTAGGCATGCAATCTTTTTGTGCAAAATCTTTTTGTTGTTTCAAAATGTGTTATGAATTTGATGGTGTTTAGTTCTTCAACCTATCTTATCTCTTCTTCCGTACTCTATCCTGAATATAATAAATGAAAACATTAAGACGCGAGTGTTTTTTTCACAAATAAATCAAACTTCTACTATCCTTACTGCGATGAAAATATTGTCACAAAGTATTTTAATTAAACTATTTTGTAGATATGTAAATGTTCTAACTAGTTTTTCTATTAATTATTTTTCTTAACTAAAACGACAGGAGATGACCAGGGACTATCCGATGGTTTTACTATTCCTGATTTGAGCATCTTGTCCACTTCTGTTTGAATAACGCCCCTTTCATAAGGCGACACTCGATAGGGTCGTTGCCTAATAGGAGCATGATCTCCTGTGTCAATGCGATGTTTAACGTCCAAAGATGTTATTTTTGGGCCTGCCTTCTGGAGCTCAAATACGCCTATGAACCTCCTAAGGACATCAAGTAGTCGGTTCCTGTCTTCATGGGATAGGTCAGTATCCATAAGAGACACAAGCCTATCCAAGTCTCCAGTGTTTTGTGTGCTGCACTTGTCTTCTTTCTGGTTAAGATAATCGTCGTCTCCATCCGAGCAGCATACATAGCTGTTGTCTATAATAGATAATTCAGCCACTTTCATACCTTCAGGGATGATCTTAGCATAGTTAGTCCCATTCACCATCCAGTTGAATTAAAATACTTTGTGACAATATATTGGGAGGGCTTGGGTCATCAGTGGTAAATCCTCACAGCGGTTTCACCAATTTAATCTACCAGACCGTTTCTTTAGAGCTTTAATACTGTTTTGGATCATTCTGCTTTTATATGCTACATGAAGGGTGGAGTCTTAGAAATGGTATTTATTCATCGCAGTAAGGACAGTAGAAGTTTGATTTATTTGTGAAAGAAACACTCGCGTCTTAATGTTTTCGTTTATTATATATAGATTATCAATTATTTTATTTTCAAAGCACTATATCCCGCAAGGGATACTTGCGCCAAATAAGGAGAAAATTTTTTTTTACATAAATATGTAAATGCTAATCTGTAAACTTCCCTCATTGCTTATCTTTTGTTTATCATTCATAGTTTGTTCTTGCCTGAAATAAATTGCTGCACCATCTTGAAGTTTGCCTTTCCTATTTTCCACGTGGCAATATATGCCATTATATCAAATATTTAGGTTAAAAGCGTTCTTGTTTCCAAGAAAAGGCATAATACACGCGTCGTCTGATTTCGTAGCGTTGCCAAATCAAAACAAACGCATTAAATATATTTTTTAATTTGCTATTAAAAGTAAATTTAGTGACAATATCAATCAGTCAACATCTTCTGTACAGTCATCTTCCATTAGTCCGTACATATCTCCCCTGAGGTGTTATAGATGTAATAGAGAAACATTATCCCTTTAACAATAAGTCACAGAGTCTTACGTCGTATTAGAGTTGTGGGGAGTTTTCTGTCTTCTTTGTATCCATTAAGGACCTCGTTGTTAGCAATGTTTTCATTCTGATCAAACATTCTACAACTACAACTACAGACCCTCAGCAATACTTTGCTTCCTTTTGTCTTCAGACTACCTTCTGTAAATAATCTTTTATATTTGTCATATCATTCATTATTTCACACACATTCATACACATTCATTCAATTCTTTCTTTCACACACATTCATTCATGCACATTCATTCAATTCTTTCTTTCACACACATTCATTCATGCACATTCATTTTGTTCTTTCTTTCACACACATTCATTCATTCATACACATTCATTCAATTCTTTCTTTCACACACATTCATTCATTCATACACATTCATTCAATTCTTTCTTTCACACACATTCATTCATTCATACACATTAATTCAATTCTTTCTTTCACACACATTCATTCATTCATACACATTCATTCAATTCTTTCTTTCACACACATTCATTCAATTCTTTCTTTCACACACATTCACTTATTCATTCATTAATTTCCTTCATTCTTTCACACAAATTCATTCATTTCATTCATCCCACACACATTCATTCAATTATTGTTGTCTGCCAAAAACGGCCTTCCACCAACATTCCAGTGATTTCTTTCTTGAACTTTAGTTGTGAAGTTTTAATGAAGAGTTAATTACTTTTTTTTAAATAGGAGAAAGACTCCTTTTTCTTATTATAGGGTTATCGGTATCAATTTTCAGGTTTTCAGATGTCTTAATAGTTTCTATTCGCTGGTTCTAAGTCTCCTTGTTTCCAAGCTCTGTGTAATCCCTATATATATAAAAGTCGGTGTATGTATGTTTGTCGGCTATACACGTTCACAATACGTAACTAATTTGACTGAAATTTTAACAGTATATATATATATAGTAGAATCTGGAAAAATTTGCCCTTTCGCTTTCAAGCAGCGCCTCTAGCGGTGAAGATGAGAGGTAATATCAGCTGCCCTAATGTACATATAAAACGTGTTTTGACAGAACATAGATAAAAATCTGGAAGAGATATTTATCGGATTTTTAGCCAAGAAAAAAAATTGAAATTGACAGGTTCTGGGCAAAAACAGTTGTTTTTTCAGCCAGAAAATGACGATGACAATATTGCTGTATCATATTTGATTATCAGATACAAAATTATATCGGGAAAAATTCCAAAAGCAGAGATCACGGGTGAAGCCAGTTCATGTATGCAGGAACAAAATTCTAACAGAAAAACATTCATTCGAGCAGAAGACACAAAACCAGATCATCTCTCTATAAAAATATCGCTTCTCAGACACAAAGTTTGGAGCGGGACGTTTCACAATAGTGACATCCCCGGTGCCAATTTATAATTGTAACAAATAGTATTTGAATAAAAAAATTTAATCGGGTAAATTCCGGGCGTTTTCCGGGTCATTCGGTTAGTTATAGATAAGTATGAAATTATTTGAAAGTCCTACCTCGAAGCTAGTTACTTCTTCTCGAATTTTCCATTTCGGGTGTTAGGACATTTTCATATTGATTTGACTATATGATAAATGTCTTGCGTTTTCACATATTTAAAGAGATATACTTTATATATATATATATTCGTATATGAATACCACATGTTTCTCTACATAAAAATATCACAGTATAATGTAATAGTTAAAACAATATATATATGTGGTGATTTGTGAAGTAGTCGTGGTACTTGTGTGACAAGTGGTAAGAAGGACACACAGGAGACAGAAGCATCCAGAAGCAGAAACCCGTGAGGAGTAGGTCGGAGAGGAAAGAGAAGGTCCGAGGACTACCCTGGGAACAACTGGTATCGAGACCACGTTGGTACTAACTGTCCCTTGATCATCAAATCCAGGTGCGTTTAAACTGCTTTGAGTAGGATAAATTATCCCCAGAGGGAAGGTGAGTAAGAGACGGGTTAGAAGTCTGGACATCTGGTGACCCAAGAAGTTGTTTCGACCAGGCTATTTTATTTTCCCTTTCCTCATACTCCTACACAGACCATCTTTATTTGTATATTTCTAAATATTATGACATATATAAGCATATAATACTATAGAAACTCGGAGAAGTATTATACCCAAAAGAAAAGCTGGCCTATAATGAAACTTGGCATAAACATATAGACAATTACATAGACTAAATGATTTCAAATGGAATATTTTCTCGCATTCAACTATTCTTAGACTCTTTACATCCAAATTTAATCACACTGCAAGAAGATAATTCGAACCAAATTCCTTTGTTATTTAGCCTAACATTTTCTATTCCCACTTATGATGCATTAGCGCGCCATCTGTTAAGAAAATTCGAAACTATTATTGATGAATTTGATTCTTTTAAAAATTAAACAAACAGTAAGGAGAGTAGAAATTGTTTAATTTTTTAAAAAGAATCATACGCGTCTATAATAGTTTCGTATTTTCATAACTAATGTATATACCACAAACACTATTACAAATGCAAATATTTGAATGTAATTCTACTGTCCTATAAGCTTATGTCCATAGTTTTCTTCAAAACCATTTCTGAGATTCCATCTTTCAGTGCTGCGTATATAAGCAGAATCGTCCAATAAAGTATTAGAGCTCTGAGAAGCGGTCTGGTGGATTAAATTGGCGAAACCGCTGGGAGGATTCACCACTGATGAGCCAAGCCCTCCCAATATATTTTTTCATCGCAGTAAGGACAGTAGAAGTTTGTATTATGTATAAAAAGAAACCTTCGTGCTTTTAAATCCTTTCATTTTATATGTATAGATGGCGCGTTATTGCTTTGTGACTATTACAAACCATAGATAATAAGTTGAGTACGCCAAGCTATCGACAGAGAGCCCATAAAAAAAGATAAATAAATAAACAACTAAAGAAGTGTCAATAAAATAGATATGGGGCCGAAGACACAGCCAAAACGGTTGTTGAGCCTTCAAGGATTTGTCCTCTAAAACAAGCATGCGGATTAAAAAGACATTTAAAAGTTATGAGCTAATAAAAAACTTGAACTTAAAAGATAAACAACAGTGTCCTTTTATAAGTCGATGAGCTGTTGTGTCTACTTCAGGTATTTCTATCAAGGAGATTCAGTGGTGTAATGGTTTACACTGTCCGTCGAACACACAGCATCCTTGGATCGAATCCTCAAAGAGCTCTTTTTTTTTTGTCAATGGCCGCCAACTTTTGCAAAAGTCCAAACATGACCGTCACTAAACAGCCAGACCTTATCATTATTTTTATTATCGCAATAGGGGAAATATAAATTGTTTAATTTTCACACACACAAAAAAGAAATAATACATAGGCGCGCTAGAATAGTATAAAATTCTGATAATACATGGCACGCGCTAATGCATTTATTTATACCTACCAGTAAATTTAAGTAACCAAACGGTAATATAGCATCGTACATGTGCATTTTACATGGTATAAAATACTTTTTACATGTGTTTACATACTTAGAAATGTACTATACTTGCAATGTGAAAGCAATCATTAACTTCTCACTATGATTATTATGACTTGCACCATTTTTTAAAAATTGACGCAACTAAAAATAATGTTTTTTTTTCTTTCCACAGAATATGTACTTGTAATATCATATCATGATAGTATGTACTAATGGAAATATAAGTATTAGACTTATATAAGAATCTGAAAGAAATGGTATTTGGCTCAAATTAACTTTTTTTTTTGCTTATCCTTAGTACACGTGGTACAGGCCATGATAATCATGGTGGGTAGAAGAAGACGACTGCTTTTACTGTAAGTGCACCACATGTCTACACATATGAAAAGCAGTTCGACTTTGCACTTACAAATGTGCCAGAGCAAATTAACTTCTTGTAGCATGTAAGGAATGATTTAATTTTGTATGCAAAAAACGTATAAAATTGGTTAAATGCAGGCATATTTTCATTTTTATTGATAATTCGGTTTATATATATAATTGTGCAATTTTTAGCAAGATTTGATTCGGAAGATTTGTCTTTATTAGCAACGAGAGTAATAAACATAGTTGATGCAATACGACACAACTGAAAAAGCTAATAAGAAGATCTAATCGAAATATCTAATGATAGAAATGGTTGGAATATCTCTCGATTCACTTCTCTCAATAGTTTAGTAGGGGATCAGTGGAAGGATGATCTAAACCGTTGGTTTTCGACCGCTACGACCCGGGTTCGATTCCCGCATTTGACACTTTTTCTTATTTAAAAAAAAAATGCTCCAATGGCCGCAGATTCTAGCAAAAGTCCAACCCCACCAGCAAGTACAAGTAACCAAACGGAGCTCTGGCGCATTTGAAGTGCAAAAGTTAAACTGCTTTTCACATGTGTAGACATATGGTGCACTTACAGTAAAAGCAGTCGCCTACTACTACCCACCATTATTATCATGGCCTGTACCACATGTACTAGGGATAAGCGGGAAAAAATAGTTTAGTACTCTTTCATACACCTACAGACTTTTCCTTCATAAATTGATATTTAATAGAATCAGAAGATAGAGAAAATATGCATCATAGGTACATATATTTCCGTGTTTCTATATTTGTGTTCAAATAAACTATGGTAAAATGCGATGTTTATATATACGACCCTTGATGTAAACTTAATTTAGAATTCAATCAATAATTCGATAGTCAGTAAGTTTTCCTCCATAAGTTAATTAAAGAATTTCAAACAGAAAGGTCCATTGAGAAGTTCCACTGCAGGAAATGTGCGGTGACTTAATATGTTAGGAAAAAAATGTATCTCTGTTTGGATCATTGGAGTGGAAAATTTCCTTGTTTCAAGGTTACTAGCTGGTTTCTCTTGGGATAAGAGATGATAAACCATTGATTTGTATTGTACATGGAGGGTATATGTATATATATATTTCTTCTTAGAAAATAAAAGATTTTCTACGGCTCTTAACTTGTAAAGATAAAAAATTGGACTAAATTGAGTGACGAATCATTCATTTAAAAAAATAAATATTCGCGCATAAATAGTTTATAATTTGAACTATAGATGGCGTGATTAAGTTTCCATGAAATCAATTATTCAATTTTTATACACAGGAAAACATCTTTTATCGTTTTCTAGGATGTAAGTTTTGACACAATGTCAGAATTATGGAGTTATTCACGACAAGATGGTGTTCAAGTATTTATTACCTCAATTTCACAGTTCAGGAATCTTCCTGAATTTTTTTTTTCTTCTCTTGTTTCAGCACATTCCCTTCAAACTATCGCTTAAAATGAGGAAAGACAAGCCTCTTAAAGAGATAAGTCGCTTCCTTTTGGGCGGAAACAATAATGCCTTATTCGCATAAATTCAGCTACATAAATGTCTCTTCTCTAACATTCCTTAATACTATAGACAGTATTTTATCTTGGGGCGTCTCATATGCCACCTCCATAAAAGAGAACGGTACCTCATTCAACTTCCTGAGAAGAAGTACCTGGTCTTCATCAAGAGACACCCTGACACTCGATTCTAAAGGAAGACGTGACAATGCGTCAATATTGGAATTATCACTAGTTTTTCGAAATTCCACAGTATAATTAAATGCAGCTAATTTTAAGGACCATCTTTTAATTCTGGATGATTCCAATATGGGAATTGGTTTATGAGGTGAAAATATATGAATTAAGGGTTGGTTGTCTGTGACCAATACAAATTTCGTCCCAGTAAGTATTGTCTGAATTTCTCAATGCCAAAAATTATGCTCAACGCTTTCTTTTCTAGTTGAGAGAAACGTTTTTCCGCTTCAGTTAATGTTCTAGAAGCAAAGGTTATAGGGCATTCTTCCTTTCTATCATTTCTATGACTCAGAATTACGCCTAGTCCATAGTGTCCATTAATAATGATTTATATTTTTTAAATAACATTCGATATTCTTTCGTCCAATACCATCTACAATTTTTGTTCAAAAGTTGATAGAATAGCGCTAAAATGTTTGCTATATTCTCTATGAATCTATAATAATAAATTAAGAGTCCTATGAAAGATCTTAATTGCAAAACATTCTTTAGGTTCAGGCGCCTCTATCACTGCTTTAATTTTATTTTCTAAGGGATGCAGTCCATATTTATCCATTTTAAACCCTAAATATTCCACCGATTTCTTTTTAAATTTACATTTATATCTGGTTAACTTTAAACCTTTTTCTAGCAACACCTAAACACTAGATCCAACTTTTGTTCATGATCTTCAAAGTCTTTTCCTGCAACCAAAATATCATCTATGTAGCAGGCCACACCGGGCAAATCAGCAAATAGACCTTTCATAATCCTCTGAAATTTATTTGGTGCTACCGCTATGTCATATGGTAGTCTTTTATAAGAAAACAACCTCTTTGTTGTGTGTTTATATCAACAACAGCATTGGCTTCTTCCGCTAACATTACTTGTAAGTAAGCCTGTGATAGGTCTAGAGTCGAAAGTACGGTGCTTGTAGATAATTTTGAAAAGATCTCATCGATCGATGGAATGGGATACCTATCTAATTCTATTGCTTTATTAGCTGTACATCTAAAATCACCACATATACTTACACTACCATCCTTTTTTAATACTGGTACTATTGGAGCGGTCCAATAGGCATGAACTATAGGTTATAAAATGCAAGAATTCACTAAACGATCAATTTCATTCTCTACTTTGTTTTTTAGAGAGAAAGGTAAACTTCTGGCCTTACAAAACACAGGAGTCACATCCTTTTTAAATTAAAATTTATTTTAACATCCTTTAGACAGCCCAAATCTTTGTTAAACAATTCTGCATATCTATCAATCAAACTATTTCTATTAGATTAATTATTTAAATTTTCAATGCTAATCAATCTAGAATAATCAAGTTTTAACTGTTTAAGCCATTCTCTTTCTAACAAAATCACCTGGATTTTTCATTTACAACTATTAATCGTAAATATTGGTTGGCTTCTTTTACAAAAACATTTCTTTGACCTATAATCTCTATTGATTTACCACAAAAGGATTTTAATCTTAAATTTGTTGGAAATAATCTTTTACCTTGCCAATAATTCTTATAAATATCTTTAGGTATTAACGTAACTGGACTTCCTGTATCTATTGTAAAGCACAAAGAATAATCATCTACTGTTAAATTTATTGTGGCATCAGTTTCGCCCTGTACAGAATATATAGAGTCCTCTTGTACAAATTTACATCCCCACATTCTTTTACTAGCTTTGCAGACCCTATTTAAATGACCCAGTTTATTACATTTTAAAACAAGTCTTTGTTCTATGAGGTAAAACAGATGCCACGTGTGAATGTCTTTCACCACATCTATAACACACTATTTTGCCACTGCCACTTTGCCAGAAAGGCCTATACTGCGCCGTACTATTATTGTACTCACCCTTTTTATCCTTTCAATTCACAGGGGATATCTTGGCCACTAATTTATCTTGTAATTCTCTTGTATTTATCTCCGCCAATTCGAACGAGATCGCCACTGCAAAAACTTTATCCAGGGTGACATCGTCGTCCTCTTGTAGTAGCTTCTTTTGCAGGATTTCCGACTTGATTCCAGCCACAAAACGGTCTCGCATCATGGTTCCCAACATATCGACGAAATTACAATTTATTGCCAAATGTTTCAATTCTCTAAGATATTCCGAAATTGATTTTCCTTCCTGTTGAATTCTCTTTAAAAATCTGCATCGCTGTGGTATCACTTTCTTCTTTGGATCCAAATGCAGCTTAATTCTTTGAATGATAGTATCATAGGGTTGATCTTTCATTAGACCAGGAAGAAAATGCCGTTTCCCTGCTTCAACGTTTCAGAATCTGGTAGCGAGGTAAAAATCAGCACTTTAATCTCCTCCTTCAGATGCCAAAAAGAAAGCCTCAACTTTTTGTACAAAAAGATCGAAGTGTCCTCCACAGGGCTATAGTATCTAAAAGGTACTATTAACTTTGAACTTGTCATGCTGATCTTTTCTACTCCTTTGTTTTCTTGATCCAGATAGTTTAAAAGATGTAATCTTAACCCATTTTCCTATTTTTCCTCTCCATAATCCGAGAGTCAGATTTGTTTAAAAGATGTAGTTGTTATACTTGCATAGACGCCGTTTTCCTCAGCTTTTTACTGGCTCTGTAGATCGCGCATCCTCGTCGCCACTTTTGTTGCGTCGTAATTAGACGTACAAGAGCTCAAACATGACCATGGCCAACAACAAATGTCCAATTTATATATACATATATTTTTACATAATGAGGCTTTAAATAATACAAATAATATTCATTTATTTACATAAACAACGGTTAATATATAGCGAGAAGAGTAGAGGACTGAGCACAGATCCCTGAGGTACACCAGTCCATGTTCTTCGGTCCTTGGAAAATGTTCCATTGACCCGAACCTTTATCCTTCTTCCCCTTAAGAAGTCTGCAATCCAGATTAAGATTTTTCCTCTTACTCCGATGTTGTGCAGCCTTTCAAATAATTTCTACACTCGATCAAAAGCTGAGGTCATATCCAGGAATACGGCCGTTGTCTTCTTTGGCGGTTTTTCCTAGAAATCTATTTTGATTGACAGAAGTAGAACAGTTTATCAGTTGTACAGTGTCTGGATATTTAGGCAGTTTGGTAAAAGTTTATTTTATTATTGTTAGTGAGCCAGACTATGAGCCTAGAGTGGATAATTCATTCTGTTATTTTACAAAGTATGCTGGTAAGAGCAATTGGCCGATAGTTCTTGCATTCCTTAGCATCTTTGTTTGGTTTCAGTATTGGCACTATAATTGATATCTTCCAAATCTTTGGTAGTTTACCAGTTTGCCATGAAATGTTCAGTATTCGTAGGAGTTGATTTTTAGCTTCGTCTCCAAAGTGTTTAATCATTTGACCAAAGATAGGAGCAACTCCAGGTGACATCTTGGATTTAACTTTCCTATTGATGAATTTAGCTCATTCAGTGTGAAGTCTCTCGAGTAAATATCTTGTTGATGGTAATTTCTTGCTTGTTTAACTAACTTGTTTATATTATTTTTCAGAGTCCTGCCTTCATTCGTATAGCTGAGTCTGGAAGTGCTTGAAAGATATTCAGCAATTATGTCAGCCATCTGTTTGTTCGTTCTCGCTGTTCATATCGGTTAGAGTATTGGAATATTAGTGTTGGTTTTAATTGTTTTATAACACTAATTATATTCCAGTGATGGCTTTCCTTTTTTGGATCTATTTCTTTCGCAGAATTCTGCCCATTTTTCTTGTTTGAATATCCAAATTTCTTGTTCTATTTTGTGACTAATTTCAATGAGTTCCTTATGATTTCTTCTGTTTTATTTGTTTTAAGAAGTTCATTTTTATTATCTCTCTCTGCAATCATTGCCTCGATATTGTGGTCCTTCCAGTAAAGTATTCACGGGTCTTTACGTCTACCTCTAGGTATCGATACTTTTGCAGCTTTGGATGTATTCAAAGAGAATTTTTCCAATTTTTGTCAATCGTTCTGTGATTTAATTCTTCGTTGCACAGTTCTTCAAGCTTTTCTGTAATTTTTTTCCCCAGTGTTCTTCTATTCTATTGGAAATTCTCAATTTTGAAATTTAGGGTTGTTAAAATTGGTCTGTGGTCACTGATTGCACTTTTCAGAATTTTCCATTGTGTTGTGGGTGCGATGTTGTAATTTATCGCTGTGATGTCTATTGCGGATTCTGTGCCTGTGGACTTGGATAGATAGGTGTTCTTTTCATTATTTAACGGCGTAAGGTCGAGGTCGGTTAGCATGTCCTCAACCTGCTGACCTTTGTTATCCTGGACAGGTGATCCCCAAGTTGGTCTTTCGGCGTTAAAATCACCAAGTATGATTGCGATATCCGAAGACGCTTCACTTAATGTCTCTATCAGGCCTGTATTGATTCTAGTATTATCGTAGTGTTAAACATTTATGATTGGAATTGTTTTATCTGTAAGATAGATTTCTATTGCCTGAGCTTCTGTCGTGCCTTCTCTAGGCTTACTCTGATTATAGGCGATTTCCTTAAATTTGATTTCTAGAGTTTTAATCAAAACGGCAAGTCCTCCATCGAATTTTCCCGGTCTGTCCATTCGTAGTGTTGTATAATCTTTGATATTGAATCTCAGATTCTGATTCAATTTTGTCTCCTGAGGACAATTAATATGTACATTGTTGTCACAGAGAAGACAAGTCAGCTCTTTATTTTCCTCTGGGTACCATTTATATTGAGTTGTAGTAGATTGAATTGTGTCCTCGTAGTAGATTTCTCATCATGAGCTCGAGCTGCAGCTCCTGACGCGGCGGTTACCCCGGACGCGGTAGCATTACTGGAGATATCAGTTTTGCTCTTCATTTGAAAATGGGTGCCGTTGCAACGTTATTCATCTTGGAAACGAACCAGAATTTGGTCAAATATTCCAAGGGTCCAGGGGGACCGCAAGGAGGTGTGGTCGGACTTCTCCCCTTCCCCCTGGAATGCCGTCACTACAAGATAAAGCACTCTTGGTGAATATTTTTAATTGTGATTCAGAATCTGTCACTGAAGCTTTACGAGCGTTTCGTTCCTTTAAAGATATTCGAAGCGGTAAATGACCAATGAGTTGCTACTCTCTAAAGCGATTGATTAAAAGTTTTGAGGAAACTGGATCTCTGGAAGCAAAACCTCGGATTGGAAGACCATCGACATGCAAGTCAGTGGCTGTTACGGTTTTGCAGAATGCTGAAGCTATTGAAACGTTATCCACGTATGGAGAAGTAAGTGCTAGACAAGTTTCTCGACAAACGGGGATTTCGTATGGAACAGTTTAGAGAGAACACACATTTAGAATTTTTCTATAAAAATACTCTAACAAAATTCAAATTTTTCACGAGTTGAAAGTCAGCGATTTTGAGAAGCGTCAAGAATTCGCTGCATGGGTTTTCCGGCAAATTGATATTGATGAAAACTGGCTGTCAAATGTTCTAAGAACAGATGATGCTCACTTTTATCTAAAGGGAGAATTTAACATTCAAAACTGCCTCATTTTGGCAACAGAAAACCCTAGTATTTTTACAGAAATACCACTTCATCAGCCCAGAGTTACAGTTTTGTGTGGGTTCACTTCTTCTTTTATTATTGGGCCATTTTTCTTTGAAAAAATAAATGGAAGAACTTTTAAAACCGTTTTTGTAACTGGTGAACGTTATGTTCAACTTTTGAGAGTAAAGGTTATTCCCATATTGCAGGACAGACAAGCACTAAGCGAAATAACATTCTTGCAAGATGGAGGACCTCCTCATATCTCCCGCGGTGCTAAACAATTGCTGAACGATTACGTTCGGTAAAAATCGTTGGATAAGTCGCCACTTTATATACCAGTGGCCTTCAATATCACTAGACTTGACGCCTTACAATTTCGGTTATGGGGGTACATTAAGTCGCGTTTTTATCGATGCCGGCCTACCACATTGGCCATGTTGAAGGCTTCTATCAGATGGCACGTTTTATAAATTTCAACTATTTAATTGTGACCATACTGTCATCTATCGTCTGCAGGCGGTGTTTGAAAATGAAGGGCGCCACATTGAGCAAGGATTGTGACCTAATACAAGAGAGAAGGCAGTTACCTCATGTGTTATATTTTGCAGCTCTTTGTTTTGGGTTATGGGAATAATAAAAGCTGTCCTCACTTCTTGACTCTTTTTTTTTTCTGTGAACAGTAATTTTTTTGTTTGTCATTTGCCCACATCTTATATTATGTCGTGCAGGCCAAAGTGTTATAACTTCTCGAATAACACTGGTATACACAATTTTACCCCTTATGTTTAGTTTATCGCTTTTCGCTCATTAGAAGAAATAGCATAAGGAATATTCTCTGTATCCCCCCCCCCCCCCCCCCCCAACTTTAGAAATTTTGCTCAAAAAATAATACAAAATGATATTACTAACACTTTTTTCAACGCAAAAGGCCGATTTAAAAATTATTTTTTTTTGAGGGGATACATTTTCAAAATTATGTACAGTATAATAAACAATGATAACATTTGACAAACCCATAGGATATTTGGGATATTTGGAATAAAGTACGAAAAATATATTTTGTCACTCCCCTCTATATTTCATTTGTTGGATCATGACAAATATCCAGTTAAATAGTCAAGTGTCGCCAATCAGTCAAGAAACTACACATTCCTTATTGCAAGAAATCCTATTAGTAGTGCCATCATAATTTTTGGTACTATATTAACATTTCAAAAATCGTGTATTGATATCAGTAGTTATTTTCAAACATTCAATCTATCTCACAAAACTCCATCAAAATATATATTTTTTTGCTACATGTTTAATTTGCATATACCTATTTTACATATCTCAGATTGTATTTAAAAATCGTTAACCATTTCTTCTAACTTTTGGCGAAATGGTGTTTTATTAATTTAGCATTTGGTATTATTAGGGTTCTTTCCTGGTATTCAAAAAGGAAAAATACGTGTCGTTCAGTTATATTTTTCAATTTATCAAACAATTTGGCCGCTGAATCGCTGATTCTGGTAGAGCGCCATCTAGCGAATAAAGTTGTAACTAAAATCAATTTCGAAATTTTCATTATTTGTCATAAAAAAATCCCATTGCATCCTGAACACAATGGTGTTTACCGCATTGCTCTAGCGCAAATATTCGCGGAGTTATTAATTTTTAAAGTTGTGCGGGACTTTTGGATCACCCTGTATAAGCAGAATCGTCTAATACAGTATTGGAACTCTAAAAAGCGGTCTGGTAGATTTTTTTTGCTTATTCCTAGTACACGTGGTACAGGCCATGATAACCATGGTGGGTAGAAGTAGGCGACTGCTTTTACTGTAAGTGCACCACATGTCTGCACATGTGAAAAGCAGTTCGACTTTGCACTTACAAAACCATGGTCTGGTAGATTAAATTAGTGAAAGAGCTGGGAGGATTCATCACCAGAGACCCTTCCAATATATTTTTGTCGTACTAAGGGTAGTAGTAGTTTGTTTTATGTGTAAACTAGCGGACCCGCCCGGCTTCGCCCGGGTTTTACCCGAGTGAATGTTTGTCTAACGAACATTTGTTAAAACAATTCTCTTTAAACTTATAAAACGTACTCGGCTTCGCCCGGGGTTTTACCCGAGTAAAGGTTTGTCTAGCGAACATTTGTTAAAACAATTCTCTAAAAACTTATTAAAAAATAAAAAAGATATATTTTGATAATTTGAAACTCGTAAATTTGAATCTCTCGATAAAGTGAACATTTTTTCCCGGTCCCTGTGTGCCTTGTCATCCTGAATTTTGTCTTTCCTAATTTTCTACATTAGAAAATCATAGTTTTATCTAGTGAACATTTTTTCCCGGTCCCTTGAGAAATACTCGATAAGTTGAATAAAATCAATATTAATTGGTTCCCTCGGTAATTGGAAGTTAAAGGAATAATATCTTCGCCTTGGAATTGTATCATTATTCTTGTCGCAAATAAATTGCCGTGTCATCCTGAGATAATCTTACTTTTGATAAATAATATTTAAGATAACAAACTTAGTGATAAGAAAACTTGTTATCATCGTCACAATGGGGGCGCTGCTTGCGAGTTAAATCTACAAATCTGCAAATAACTCTAAGGATATTCAAGATATTCATGAAATTATTATTCAAAAACCTTCCCGGTGATATACCTAATAATATCCCAAAATTTCACGGCGATTGGATGTATGGTTTTTGAATCTATAGAGTACAGACAGACAGACATTCAATTATATATATTTAAGATAATATAAAAGAGTTTTAAAAATTGTAAAAAAAAAATGGCCATATTTAGGTATTCATTCCATTCCGGATTAGTCCGCGTAAAAAAAGTTCTTCAAATGAAAAAAAAAGAAATAGCCAAAAAACTAATCAAAATGCAGCCGAAAATTTTCCTCAGGTTTATAAAAAGCGACATGCAAAATATGGTACCAATTGGTTCAGTAGTTTTTGAGTTTATCGCGAAACAGACAGACAGACAGAAATTGACTTTTATATATATAGAGAGATCTACTCTTCATTGTTGGCTTTTTATCTTACATTCATTCTTCATTGTTGACTTTTTATATTACATTTACTCTTCATTGTTTGCTTTTTATCTTACATTCACTCTTCATTGTTGGCTTTTTATCTTACATTCATTCTTCATTGTTGGCTTTTTATATTACATTCACTCTTCATTGTTGGCTTTTTATCTTACATTCATTCTTCATTGTTGGCTTTTTATATTACATTCACTCTTCATTGTTGGCTTTTTATCTTACATTCATTCTTCATTGTTGGCTTTTTATATTACATTCACTCTTCATTGTTGGCTTTTTATCTTACATTCATTCTTCATTGTTGGCTTTTTATATTACATTCACTCTTCATTGTTGGCTTTTTATCTTACATTCACTCTTCATTGTTGGCTTTTTATATTATATTCACTCTTCATTGTTGGCTTTTTATCTTACATTCATTCTTCATTGTTGGCTTTTTATATTATATTTACTCTTCATTGTTGGCTTTTTATCTTACATTCATTATTCATTGTTGGCTTTTTATATTACATTTACTATTCATTGTTGGCTTTTTATCTTACATTCACTCTTCATTGTTGGCTTTTTATCTTACATTCATTCTTCATTGTTGGCTTTTTATATTACATTCACTCTTCATTGTTGGCTTTTTATATTACATTCACTCTTCATTGTTGGCTTTTTATCTTACATTCATTCTTCATTGTTGGCTTTTTATATTACATTCACTCTTCATTGTTGGCTTTTTATATCATATAGAAAATCATAGTTTTATCTAGTGAACATTTTTTCCCGTGTCACATTGCCGTGTCATCCTGAGATAATCTTACTTTTGATAAATAATATTTAAGATAACAAACTTAGTGATAAGAAAACTTGTTATCATCGTCACAATGGGGGCGCTGCTTGCGAGTTAAATCTACAAATCTGCAAATAACTCTAAGGATATTCAAGATATTCATGAAATTATTTTTCTAAAACCTTCCCGGTGATATACCTAATAATATCCCAAAATTTCACGGCGATTGGATGTATGGTTTTTGAATCTATAGAGTACAAACAAACAGACAGACAAACAGACAGACAGACATTCAATTTTATATATATATATAGATAATATAAAAGAGTTTTAAAAATTGTAAAAAAAAAAAATGCATCGGCCGGGAATCGAACCCGGGCCGCCCGCGTGGCAGGCGAGCATTCTACCACTGAACCATCGATGCTTAAAAAAATGGCCATATTTAGGTATTCATTCCATTCCGGATTAGTCCGCGTAAAAAAAGTTCTTCAAATGAAAAAAAAAGAAATAGCCAAAAAACTAATCAAAATGCAGCCGAAAATTTTCCTCAGGTTTATAAAAAGCGACATGCAAAATATGGTACCAATTGGTTCAGTAGTTTTTGAGTTTATCGCGAAACAGACAGACAGACAGAAATTGACTTTTATATATATATATATATATATATATATATATATATATATATATATATATATATATATAGAGATCTACTCTTCATTGTTGGCTTTTTATCTTACATTCATTCTTCATTGTTGACTTTTTATATTACATTTACTCTTCATTGTTTGCTTTTTATCTTACATTCACTCTTCATTGTTGGCTTTTTATCTTACATTCATTCTTCATTGTTGGCTTTTTATATTACATTCACTCTTCATTGTTGGCTTTTTATCTTACATTCATTCTTCATTGTTGGCTTTTTATATTACATTCACTCTTCATTGTTGGCTTTTTATCTTACATTCATTCTTCATTGTTGGCTTTTTATATTACATTCACTCTTCATTGTTGGCTTTTTATCTTACATTCATTCTTCATTGTTGGCTTTTTATATTACATTCACTCTTCATTGTTGGCTTTTTATCTTACATTCACTCTTCATTGTTGGCTTTTTATATTATATTCACTCTTCATTGTTGGCTTTTTATCTTACATTCATTCTTCATTGTTGGCTTTTTATATTATATTTACTCTTCATTGTTGGCTTTTTATCTTACATTCATTATTCATTGTTGGCTTTTTATATTACATTTACTATTCATTGTTGGCTTTTTATCTTACATTCACTCTTCATTGTTGGCTTTTTATCTTACATTCATTCTTCATTGTTGGCTTTTTATATTACATTCACTCTTCATTGTTGGCTTTTTATCTTACATTCATTCTTCATTGTTGGCTTTTTATATTACATTCACTCTTCATTGTTGGCTTTTTATATCATATAGAAAATCATAGTTTTATCTAGTGAACATTTTTTCCCGTGTCACATTGCCGTGTCATCCTGAGATATTCTTACTTTTGATAAATAATATTTAAGATAACAAACTTAGTGATAAGAAAACTTGTTATCATCGTCACAATGGGGGCGCTGCTTGCGAGTTAAATCTACAAATCTGCAAATAACTCTAAGGATATTCAAGATATTCATGAAATTATTTTTCTAAAACCTTCCCGGTGATATACCTAATAATATCCCAAAATTTCACGGCGATTGGATGTATGGTTTTTGAATCTATAGAGTACAAACAAACAGACAGACAAACAGACAGACAGACATTCAATTTTATATATATAGAAGAAACATTCGTGCTTTAATTTATTATATGTTGCATATGTTCAAGGGAAATAGAAATATCCGCGTTTATACAAGAGTATATCAATAAAAAATAAAAAACATGATATATGAAAGTCATAAATAAAAACAATTAAAGAATATATGTGTTTAGATAGAAAAATTTTAATTTAACTCTGTGATTATATATTTTAAAGGAAAATAAAGAAACACATTATCTTGCAACAATTTACTTTCCATAAAAATGGCGACCAAAGTCAACAGTTGCACCAAGTACGAGCCGTAATAAACCCGTAAATAAAAATTTCAGGAATAGATTAAGCCATTTAAAATTTACTCCAAAATTGAGATATTTACGATGATAAATGTTTATCTCAAAATGGGTTAGAAAATTTTAAAATGGCATAGAAAGTTTGGATGATGCGATCAGAACAAATTCGCTGATGATGCAACCATCACAGCAATTGACGACATTACAAAGGAAGATTGTAACATTTTGGCGCACTAAAGTTAGATATCCTGAACTTAACATTAATCATGTGGTAGTGTCCAAAACTCGTTACAAAATATTCTCAAAGTATAGAAATAATATCTGCGCAAGATGGATACCTCGGCTGCTCACAAAGGAAATGAAGGAAAACATCTTAATACTTGCAAATATCTTTTGGTACGTTATGAAATTGATAGTGTAAGTTTTCTTGATAGAATATATTGACTGGAGATAAATACACTATCATCTTCCTCACTCAAAGAGATCCAGTGCAGAATGACATTGTTAGGGTTCCTCGAATCCCAAGAAACCAAGGATGGCAGCTTCTGTTGCAAAACTACTCTTGACTATTTTTTGGGCCAGTGAAAGATACATTTTGAAATATTATCTTCCTAAAAATATCAAACAATCAAAAGGCACAGTTTATTCTGAGTTCCTTGAAAAAATCAAAACCGAACATTCCTTCAAAAAAAAAAAAAATAAAACGTGAGTTTGAAAAAAAAAGGCCTACAACATGATAATACGGAATTTAATTCAAAATATCATAATTGAAAACATTAATAAATTAAATTTTGTTAAAAGGCTTGTGTGTGTGTGTGTGTGTGTGTGTGTGTGTTATTTAAGAAAAGGAACTGCTCGACTGCTTGTATATAAGTCTATACCAAGCCCTTTCTTTCTTCTTCCCCCTTATTTGACACATTGTAAATAACATTGCTGATTATTGTTATTTCTGTATATACCCTGTTCTACTCGGAGAATCTGTATAAGATCAAAAGGTCTTAATAAAGCTTTTTGTTGTTGTTGTTGTTGTAAATTAAATTTTGTTCTAATCTATTACCTTTACTTCATGATTTAGAGCCATGCGTTATTATTATTTATTATTGGACACCTAATAAATTTTAAAGGAGATGACTTTAAAAACTAATAAAGAAGATACGTTGCATAGACTGCTTGCCTAACATTCATAAGATTTATTCCTTAAGAAAATTTACAAGCTCCCTGATCTATGGAAGAAGTGAAGAGAAATAAGAAACGTCTATTATTATGATTGAAAATAAATTTGTTCTTTAGTTAAACATAAAAAACTCAATACTCTATTGATCTCTACCCTCCCGTATAATATGTTCTTCAGTAACCCCTGCTATATTCATTGATGATAATTTATATGCATATTAAAAAAATATATTTTGAGTTTTTTTAGTTTATTTGATATATTTTATTATATAGTAAGCGCGCTACAATTTTTTGTTGAATTTGATGTATAGAGATAGATTAATTTTATATAGGAAAAAAGTATCATATATATATTTTTAATAAATTGCAAATTATTTTTTATAAATTGCAGAAGACACTGGTAATATCTTTATTTACGGGGCTGCTAACCAAAATAAATGATTTTTGAGCCCCAATGGCAGCATAAAGCGGAATATATGAAACCACTATAACCAGGCTGGAGAGGCTAGGGACAGGATCTCCGTCAGGAAAGAGGCAGGTTAGGCCGGATTGGGTCCGCGGAGGTCAGGAGGCAAGAAAAAGGTGGGAGGACTAGAACTTTGCAGCTCTAGCTCTGGCAGTTGGGCAAGACATTGATCTTGCCTCGTGGTCGGCAGAGAGGCCCTTGGCTGAGCAGTTGGCGCACTTGGCCGTGCGCGGGTTGGCGAGAGTTGGACAGCTTCGGCCTTGGTGGTCACTAGAAGCGCAGTGGAAGCAGGCGACTGTAGCCTTAGTGCACCTATCGGCGTTGTGGCCGTAGCCACAGCAGCGGTAGCAAACGCGGGATTGCAGAAGACAGTTAATAATCCCATTTATATAAACGTATTATTATCTAGTATGAATTATTATATTCTGAATCGCAGAATGTTTTTCTTCACACACACAATTATACATGGCAAGACAATAGAGAAGCAAATATTATTTTTAAAAATATATTTTATTATTTAATTAAGTACAAAAAATTATATATATACAGGATATAAATTATTAAAAATTTTTTTTTTCAAAATAAACATAACAAAAATTATAGGAACCATTAAGGGAAAAGATGATTATATTAAATATAAAAATTATTATCCAGCAAAAATAGTTTCGGCCACAACATACTTATCTTGAGTATCCTTAGAACGAAAAAGATGGATATTAAACCGGAATTTTGGTGGAAGAGACGAAATCAACATAGGAATGATGATAAGAACATGGAGAGTTAGCAGAAGATAAGTCGCCATAGTAGCAGAAGATAACATCACCACATAGCTACTTGACGACGTCGTTGATATAAGAGAAGCAAGAACGATGCAGAAGATGGTCTGAATCACCTCCGGACCAATCCATCCAGTTGCATCCGAAATATTCTCAATATAAACAATATGCAAACAGACTGTAACAACCATTGAAACAACAGGACCTAAACAACCAAGAAGAATAGTAATTCTAAATGGTTCAGCCATTAAAAAGAAATAGGCAAGTAATCCCGAAAAAATGGTAATCAAAGAAACACTACCAATTAAACAGATCACAATATCAGGTGCAAAAAGTATTGTACAAAAGAATGTAACTAAAACAGAACAACCCACAGATAACAATGTAATTGGTAAAACTGAATTAAATCTCTCCAATAAAGGATAATATAAATTATATACAAATATTGGTTGAAGGCCATTATGCAAATTTACAATCGCCCTTAAAGAATTCATCGTGTGAATAGAATTATGCGGATTTCGAAAATCAACATTTTTTAAATAGAATCTGGAAGCTTCAATGATATTATTATTTATTTTCAAATCCAAATTGAATTCTTGACCTAACGGAGATTCCAGAAAGACATCTTGTAGGCATTCCATAAAATCAAGATTACGACATCTAAACTCATTCTTTCGAAAATTTAAATAAGTATAAAGCCAAGAACTTAATCGTTTACTATATAAACCCGATGGTATTGGAATTCCTAATTCAGTTAGAATCTCATTAAGAGAATTTTGAACTTTAACTGAAGAGTAGTTGAGAGGACGATTAATAATAACTTGCACTCTGTTAAGATGATCATGATAGAAATCTGATTCCAGCATCCAGAAGTTAATATCGAAATCACTGAAATAATAAGAAAGAAGCGGTGTGTTATTATGGTACCCATACACCCTGAAACCCAAAAACAAAGACATGAAGAAATACAGAATGAAAATGATAGTGGCGACGATCTTCCATTTGGCCTTGAAGAAGATTAAGGAGAAGATATCTCGAAAGAAAGTAACGAGTAGATGTTCTTGATTATCTTCATAGGCATTGGGATGTTTCTTGTCTACACCCCCGGTACACCAGAATTGGTAGCAGTAGCTTTTATCAGCTGAAACACACAGAATACATTTTGAATATTTCAACAAGTTTCTGTGGAGAAGAGTTTCTTTTAATTTTTATCAATTTTATTTAATCACAAAGGAATCAAGGGTTTAGTTTCTTTTTTTATTTCTTTTATTTCTTGAGATTTCGGGCTAACATTCCTTCAACACGAAGATTCTGAAGTACAACTTGAAGTTGTATCCATGATGATAGGTATGGTAAGTTCAGGTTATGTTCAATGTAGGTTAGATTCATGTTGGGCTTAGCAAACAAGGGAGCTAGTCCAGAGAGACCTCCCGCTTTTATCCTTTGATAAAAAAGTAGAGATAGAATAAACTATAAAAAACGGGACACAATTGAACATCTTTAATAGATCGCTATGGTGGAGCGGTAAGGTAAGAGGTAATGCTACGTGGTAACTCAGGCAAATCAGTATCACGAACTCGATTATTGTACGAGTCACTCACAAGCTTTCGTAAAGCCTCTCGCATACTCTTTGCGCCTCTTTTACTCAATCAAATGGCTTGGAAAGTCATTTCATTACGGATGCGTTATATAGGGAGTTGTCTGGTCGAAGATTGATATAAACCGTCCATTTTTAACCGTCACGAACCGGGTTCGAATCCCACATTGAACATATTTTTCTCAATAAATTTATTTATGCTTATGAGGTGATACAGCAGCGTATTTACAATTAGAGAGGAGACAAAATGAATTAAATCTAGAAAAAAGAAGTGAGGACATATCGGTCATTAAAGTCTGAGAGGCAAGGCCTTCGGCCAGTTCAGGGCTTCCGGGGTGACAGAATGGAGATTGGAGATTCCTCCATTGAATTTGTACAGCGGGCAGTCATCTAGTATATGGGACATTGATTGTGGGACGTTGCAGGCACAATTTGGATCTTTGGTGTAGCCCCATAACTTCATCAGCCGAGTCCGACTTCCAAGTCGTTCCGCCAAGAGATCAACACCACAGAGGTCCGTACGTCTCTTGACCTCACGGACAATACAGCAGCTACATTCTCAATAAAAAATCGTTGCAATGTCCCCCGATATTTGTAAAGGTTCAACTCTACCAGAGAGAACAAGTATCCAAATCGAGCTCTGGCATAGTTGTAAGTGCAAAAGTTAAACTGCTTTCCACCATCTGTAGGCATATGGCGCACTTGCAGTAAAAGCAGTCGCTAACTTTCCTTCATGATTATTATAGTCATGGGTCAACAAGCTGCTGGCTCGCGAGGCACATGCGGCTCTTTGGATGTGAAGCTGCGTGTAGTACTCACATAAATAAAAACTTCATTTATCTGAGTACTATTATTATTAGTAAATTAAATTTAATTGTCATCTATCGTTAAAATTTTACACAAATAAATTTACTGGCAATGCGTTTCTTTTAAATATCATCAAATATTATCTGTACAGTAGAGTACTGTATACATACTGTACGCATACTGTAGAGATACTATTTATTGATATTTAAAAGAAACGCATTGCCAGTAAATTAATTTGTGTAAAATTTTAACTATTTATTATTGGCAAGGAAATAATGTGGCTCTTTAAAAACTTTGAAATTTTGTAAATAGTAATTTTTGACTCTTCCAACTCAAAAGGTTGCCGACCCCTTATCAATACCCAACGTGTATGTATCAGGAATAATAATAATAATAAAAGATACACTTTTAATATTTGAGTTATTCCATATATAAGTTCACAGAAACACGATACACGTTGTTAAAGATAATTTTACATTCTAATGAAAGGTATGCATACCTCTCTTTTATATATAAAAAGAGATAAGATTGATCTGAATACTTTCATCTAAAGCCAGAATAGAGACTGACGATGTAATTAAATACTCTTCAGCTATCAATACACCAATCAATCACAATTCACATATCGAGGTCATCACCAGAGAGTAAGCTTTCTATTCAAATATATCTAATTAACTGATTTTTCAATAACTTGAGTTGATTTTGGGAAGGACAAGCCAAGGTTGTCTCAGTGTAGAAAGCTTGACCTTGTAACTAAACATGGCCATCGAACTTGAGCAGCTTCTTTATCAGCAATGTAGGACTTAAACTGACTTTCGCCATAAGTCCATGAACTTGACGTCCAGCCCTGGATAGGGAAAAGTTTCAGAACGGTGTGTTTAAAATTCAAAGTGAGTTTCATTGGCTCACTATCGCTTTTTGAAATCAAGAACATTGAACTCTTGAATGAGAATGGCTTTTTTTTCGAAATAAAGTCTGCAACTTGATGTTTCATCTCAGAGATAAAGAGATTGGATTCTGGCTTTTTTTTTTCTTTGAAACTCTAAAGTTGTTTGACATTCTAATGAAAGGTATGCATGCCTCTCTTTTATATATAGAAAGAGATAAGATTGATCTAATTACTTTCATCTAAAGCCAGAATAGAGACTGACGATGTAATTAAATACTCTTCAGCTCTATCAATACACCAATCAATCACATTTTCTATGAAAGATATTATATGGGGAAATCGTACTGGTATCAAGAGAAATCGGTGGACGAATGGTTTAAAACCCTCGATTCCCGACCAGCCATGAACCGGGATCGAATCCCGTATTGTATACTTTTTTGTGTGAAGAATCTCTTCATATTTCTCATATAAATAACATAAGCTAGGTTACTCTTTCTGAGCGGTACCTAATAAAGTTATTTTGGAACAGGTGCTGGTATCAAGAGAAGTCGGTGAACGAGTGGTTAAAACCCTCGATTCCCGACCAGCCATGAACCGGGATCGAATCCCTCATTGTATACTTTTTTGTGTGAAGAATCTGTTCATAATTTTCATGTAAATAACATAAACTAGGTTTCTCTTTCTGAGCGGTACTTAATAGAGTTATTTTGGAACAAGTACTGGTATCATGTTAATAAATTAAGATAGATATCTCCTAATCGTGTAAATAAAGATTACTGATGGCTTATTCCATCTGTCGGAATAAATATAAATTAAATCGTTGATTTTAATTAATTATTACACAGAATATTGGACAAATAACCTTTCTTGATATATTAAGAAAAACTAACCCTGTTTCTGGAGGTTGGCTTTCGTCAGCAATATTTGGTCCTTATTCTGTAATAATTAGAAAATAAACGATTACTTGTTATTTATTCAGATAGATGGCGCAAGCTATCAACAGATTTGCATGGTCAGGAGATGTTTTTCTTAATAAGTTTAATTCGTTAATATAAACGACGCTGGAATTTTGAGAATGATGTTTATACTCTAATATGAATATATTGGTATTGGAAATTTATTCAATTTATAACATTTGAATGTTTTTATTTAAATAGAATTGTAATTAAATTAATAGAATATATTTAAATAGAATATGGTTTATATAAACAAGTTCATGAACCTAATTTTATTCAGGATAATGCACTCATGGACAAAACTTAAGGAAGTGGCAAGTCTTTAATATCGCCGCGGTGTCCATTTTTTTTTAAGGAGACATAGGAAACTTTATTCACACTTGGTTTTATCGTGTGTCTTCAATAAAGGTCACTGTGTATCAAATATCTTTCAGAGTTATTGTCTGAATACCGATATACATGATAAAAGATACAACATGCATAAGGTTTATCACCTGGTATACAGTTTAAGAGCAATGACTTTTAAATTCAAAGTGAGTTTCATTGACTCAATTTCTTTCCGAAATTCAATAACATTGAACTTTGAAAATGATATTTTCAAAATATAATTGTACATGTTGTGTTTCACCCTGGATAGGTATTTGGCGATGATTTTCTTTAAATTTAAAAGGTTGTTGGCTTAAGTTGAATTACTTAATAAAAATGATGCTTGAATTTGACCATGATCTTAGTATTTTACTATGAATAAGATTTCGAAAATGTATGCGCATTTTATAATGCTCATTTTGAATTAGTTTATTTTTGGTGGTGGGATGTTGGCACTAATCCATCGTACGCCATGATAATCATGGTGGGCAGTGAACGACTGTTTTTACTGTAAGTGTACACTGTAAGTATAAACATATAGAAATGTAGCATATACTGTATGTAGCATATAAAAGCAGAATGATCCAATACAGTACTAGAGCTCTAAAAAAGCGGTCTGGTAGATTGAATTGGCGAAACCTCTGGGAGTGTACACGACTGATGAGCCAAGCCCTCCCAATATTTTTTCATCGCAGTAAGGATAGTAGAAGTTTGATTTATTTGTGAAAAGAAATACTCGCGTCTTAATGTCTTCATTCGTTATATTTAGAAAGCAGTTCGAATATTTCACTTACAAGTGTGTCTTTGCTCCGTTTGGTTACTTGCAATCACTGGTGGAATTGGACTTTTGAAAGAATTGGAAGTCATTGGAGTAATTTTTCAGAAAAAGAAAGTCTAAAGCGGGATTCGATTTTAGATCGTTGCTGTCGAAAATCAACGGTTTATACTTCTTTTCCACCAACCCTCAGTTTATTTTTGAAATAAAGTTAATTGTAATCATAGAATGTGAAATTTCAAGTATATGAAACAGGTTACCTCGGATTATAGTTTCAGAACAATATGTTGAAAATTCAAAGAGAGTATCATTTAGTTTAGTTTCTTTCTTAAAACATTGAAATCGTGAGTAAGCAAGGATTTTTAAAACTAGAATAGCCAACTACCATTTCCTTAAAATGTAAAGGGTCGTTGGATTATCTTTTTGTTGTTTTAAAACATCAAAATATTTCAATATGCCGTTCTTCAGATCTTTATCAAAACCTATGTATAAAATGGATAACGTTATATACGGGAATTCTAAAAAATAATTTCGAACTAGGAAACATAGCGTAATAAGCTGGCCATCATTGTAACAACGTCGCATTTTGACGAAAACTCGGCATTAACCTGAATATATATTAGTAAATTAAATTTAATTGCCATCTATCGTTAAAATTTTACACAAATAAATTTACTGGCAATGTGTTTCTTTTAAATATCATCAAATATTATCTCTACAGACCTTACTGCAATGATATGAGTTATAACTCATGAAAATTTTATTAACCTGAATGTCTTATATTTTCCGGGCAATCTTCTACAATCAGTTAATCGTGTTTAAATTATTAAAAAATATATTAAAATTACATTCTATTAGTTTTTGAACATAAAAAAAAAGGTTTATCTTTAGAAAATATATATTCACAAAAGAATCGCAAATACAAAATCGAGCTTATGATTATTTTCATTTTTATTTTGATGGTGACAAAAGGTACATATTATTTTAAATTGTATATATATATAATATATAATCTATAATGAAATTATTATTATTATTTTTAAACATATATTTTATTTTCATTCATTGACTGTTATACATTTTTTAATATACCACTTTGAATATTGTTGTAAATATGTAGAGTTAACCTACCCATTTTTTAATTCACGAATATAGGATTCATTTTATAAATTCTATATTACTGTGAAAATATTTAATGTGTAATTCTTTTCAAGTAATTGAAAATAAAAAAGAACTACTTGATAAGTAAATAATTATCTTTACTTTTTCACGACTGCACCTCCAATTCTTTATCATTCAAACATCAAAACATTATAATCATAACATATATATTATTGCATATATACTTCGCATCATTCAAATCAAGTCTATTTGACGTTTTAATATATGTCTGTACTTTCGAAACCTCAATGTGTTTCATCCTATTTCAGCCAAAGTCTGAAATGTCATTAACATAGCTACCTTCCTTTAAGTATGTCAGAATTGGAATGAGTTAGTTTCAACATAGAGCAGTGAACTTCATGTTTTGCCTAAATAAGGTTTCAGACCGATTGTTTTTCTAACTTTAAATCTAGTTTAGGGATTAACTTTAAACAAAACTTTGCCTATATAATAACCAATAATAGTTAAAACCAATAAATAAACCATCATTAATTTTTGATTAAGCTTAGGTATTAAAACAGCAATGGAAATTTCAAATAAACTAGTCTTCTTCTTTCTTATCTTAAAGCCATGATAATCATGGTGGGTAGTTAGCGACTGCTTTTACTGTAAGCGCACCACATGTCTACACATGTGAAAAGCAGTTCGACTTTGCACTTACAAATGTGCCAGAGCCCCGTTTGGTTACTCGCACTCGCTGGTGGAGATGGACTTTTGCAAGAATCGGGGGCCTTTGGAGCATTTTTTTAAAACAGAAAAAAGTGTCCAATGCGGGAATCGAACCCGGGTCGTAGTAGTCGAAAACCAAACGGTTTAACCAGCCTTCCACCGACTCCCTAAAAATAAACTAGTAAATATAGAGAAGTGTTTCAACCAAACAAACTGTTTGTGGGCGGTAGAGGGCCTTGCAGCGATAGCTTGGAATCCTTGCCACTTCCTTTGTCTATAAGTCTGGTTAGTATTTAAGTTTTGGTTTGGCAGAGCATGGATTGTATCTAGATAGGCCAGGTGTTGGTGTTTTTGGGGGTAAAAAAGAGAAAATGTTACTTAAATTATTTTAAATGTTATCTTTATGCATAAAAACTACAAAAGTAAAATTTAAGAATTATATATATATATAAGAAGAAAAACAAAAACAAAACATAATCAAGAAGGCACTAACTCAGTTGCCAATTGTTAATCCTCATAAATGCTAGCTAATGTTATCATCATCAATTTATATTTATTCATATATCTATATAATTTATTTACATAGAGAAAAATTCTTTGAATTAATATACCTAACACCAGGCCTTTTCAGCTGAATATTACCCTTGAATTAGAGCCGTTCGATTCTTTATAAAACCTTCTGACTACGTGAGCAACATCAACCCTCTTCAACTAGGTAAATCTCCTAACGCTATTTGATTGGAGCACGGACTCAAAGAACTAGACCCGCTCAATGACCTACTACAAGCATACTGGTTTTATTTGTCCAGCTGGCAGTTTTATGCAATTAAAATTTTCATATTTAAATAAAGTAACAAAATTCACACAATAGGCGCGAACAATTTGCATACCATAAAACTTGGCATATGAACGCACAAACGCTATCTCATAGAATGAATGATTGAAAAATGAAATGTACTCAAAGCTCGGAAATCATACAAAAATAGTTACAGAAGCCTAAATATTCAGATTCCTGATTGAATATTTCCGAATTTAACTAATTTTAAAATGCATCACTTTCAAAATCTAATCATTCATTACCGAACAACAAGAATTTAACACGAGTCAAATTCTGGTTTTTTTTTCGAACCCTTCTAGATATATTTTCTATTTAACTACTGTGTATTTTTAATTGAATATCTATATAAGGTATTACAAATTTTATTATATTTTTCTTTTCAATAATATAACTTTAGTATTAAAAAGAAATAGACAAAAATGTTCTCAGAATTTGCAGGAAATAACAATTATAGACCAGACAGAATGTAAAAACTTACCAAGGCCAACAACGCATACCTGATTGACATTTAACAAAAGAAATATGGCAAAGAAATCACATACCAAAAGACATACTATGAGGATAAAGATAGGAAGACGCCTATTATATGCAAATATACTTATTTTTCTTATTTAATTATGTTAATTGTAAAGTGGTTCCTTTTAATATATGCAAATAACATTATGTACATATAGGAAGAAATACTACACCTCACATTAAAATATATGTCATCAGAAAAAAATTCTCAGGAGCATTGGTAATGACCTTGTATATAGCAGGTTAGTAGTCGGTTTTGAAAATGCAAGAACATGACCGAGAAATTATTGGGTTTGTGATCAATCAGTTCTATTAATAAAATAGCTCAGAGTTCTATCAGAAAGGTCAACTTCACCTTTTGTCTTGGTTCTGTACATTAGCCTCACACTGGGGGTAGGTGGAAGGATGGTCTAAACCGTTGGTTTTCGATCGCTACGACCCGGGTTCAATTCCTGCATTGAGCACTTTTTTCTAATTAAAAAAAATGCTCCAATGGCTCTCGATTCTTTAAAAAGTCCAACCCCACCAGCGAGTACAAGTAACCAAACAGGGCTCTGGCACATTTGTAAGTGCAAAGTCGAACTGCTTTTCATATGTGTAGATATGTGGTGCACTTACAGTAAAAGCAGTCACCTACATCTACCCACCATGATTATTATGGCCTGTACCACGTGTACTAGGGATAATAATAATAAAATAATCTTCACGCTGTTAGATCTGTTGAAACAAGAGATATATAAAACAATATATTATCCAATCTCTAAATTTACCTAAGCACAAATCTCGATTTCATAAGAATGTTTGAGAATTGCATTTGTTGTGATATTTATAGAAGAGCTTTGAATGGTAAGGTATGCTTGGGAAAATCTCTCCACATAGAAATTCAAAAACTATCGGCCTAGCAGGTAAAGTATAAATATCTCAGAATGTTCCAAGTATCCACAGTCCAACCTCTGACAAACGTGATGACTGAACAGATTCATTTAATTAGAAAGTAAGAAGATCTCAAAGTTAAAACGGACAGATCCTATCTACCCTCGCGATAGATAATATAGCATGCTATCGGGAAAGATTTATCAGGAGAGTCTACAAAGCAACAATAATTCGCAGGAACAACAATCACCGAAGATGGATTGATACAAGATCAACAATGGGATGAGTGAAACAAGTAGAAAGATCATCCACAAGACAGACCACAGCTGAAGACAGACAACTACATCTACTGATTGGGAAAGACAATGTGCAGGTTGGATAGACGTGAGATGAGTAAGTCAAACACTACAACCTTGCAAACTTCCCAACATTTAAACGACTACTTTTGTTTTCTTCTAATGACTTCTCTCTGAAGAAGACAACAATAACTGTCGAAACATTGATATATTTTATTACCTAGAAGATTGTAGTCGCAGATTTACTTATAAATACTTCGACAGGTTTACCTTGGCCGAAAATTAACAGATACGAACAGCAAATCTGATGACACTAATTAGACATCGGATTATGAAAATGATTCAAATCATAAGACAAACACTCGCTTGAAGATAAAGTGATATTATAAAAATATACTGGTAAGGGACTTTATCAACATAGGCCAAGAAATCAGTAAAAAACCCACAAGATTATTGGTTTTATTCGGCTTTCTTGGTCTATATTGGTAAAGAACCTTACCTGTAATAATTACCTGAAGAATAATGCAAGTGAAGGAGTGACATAAGACATAAAAATGCAAATAACAAACCACAAAACTAACCACCGTAATGGTACTTGTCTTAAGTATGCCATGATCATCATAGCGGGTACATGGTGAGTAATAAGTAACGGATTTTACTGCAATTGCGACATGTAGAAAGCAGTTCGACTTTTACACTTACAAAATGCCACTGTTCCGTTTGGATATTTGCACTCACTGGTGGAGATGAACTTTTGCAAGAATCGGAAAGACATTCAAGCAATTATTTTTCTTGAGAAAAATGTGCCCAATGCGTGGTTGTTTAAAAACTGACAGTTTATACCTACTGATCCACCAATCTTTTGTATTCCTTCCCTAACCAACGTGGGATTAGAGAACTAACTCGGCAGACTTACCGGAAAGAGACTTGGCCAGGATAGGTTTACATGTGACCGCATGGAGATGGTCAGCCTCCATATTGGCGAAAACCCAGAGGAAGGCAGATTGGAAGGTGACGACATAGAAGAGATGCACGAGTCGGGCCACACAGAGAGCCAGGGCCAAGTTACGTAGTACAGGGATAGGCAGGAGAGCGGCGCAGAGACCATACATCAGGACTGACGCCATGGAGGCAGCTAGGAGAGTAGGTCCAGATATCATCCAGGTCCAAGAGAACCGTTCCTTGATGGCAATCTTCAGGTCCAGAGTCCTCCATGTTGTGAGGATCAAGGCAGAGTCACCCAGACTCATTACTGCACACATGCTCTTGTCAGATCCCTCTACATTGCCCGATGGAGAGATGGAGAATGCTTACGCAGCCGTTCGTAACTTAAATCACTAAAATGAAAATCATCGTGAACATAAGCGTCAATAGGCCAATCAATAGCCTTGATGGCTTCCACTCAACAAATTTCTGGATATTAATGAACGTAACATCAACCTAGAATCCCACTATATCTTCAACATAGGATACGACAGTTCCAAGCAGCAATACATCACATCTAGTTTTGATATACATACTATGTAAGTTACTGTGAGAAAAAATAATAGACACACTAATATTGAACTAATTTTAAACATAATTTTAACCTCAAAGCAAATAACTAAAGAAATTAGAACATTCAAAAACACCCCTATATACAATAAAGGTTTCATTAGTATTATCACAGATTTAATATCATATATATTGGTTCATTATATATACTGGATTTTGGTGCATTATAAAATGTTCTTAAAATATAGAAATCCATATTTAAATCTTTAGATAATATAAAGTCATATATTGGATTGATTAAAAGATTTATTTGCCAATATTTCGGTTGGCTAAATTCACTATGCGACGCTGAGTTTGTTTATACACAAATGTAATGCCTTGACAAAGGTTGGCGTTCAGCCAAACGAAATATTGGCAAATAAATATTTTATTCAATCCGATATATGCCTTTTTATTTTTTATCTAAATATCATAAAATGTATTTACAAATGTTTGTATAACAACTTATTGTTGTCTTTTTGTAAGCCTTAACGTTTGGTAACAGCCCTGCATCGACATTTACCAGGTATAACACTTGGTGTTGGAATAGTTTGGTCAAGACCATTCCAACAGTCCATATCGATTCTTCAGAGCCTATCCAGCGTCTCTAGTTTTCTATAGATTTAAGAGCTGTTTTCAGCAAAACTAAAAGCGCATAAATCCACAGAGGTCATGTCTGGGGATTAGGAAGGGATGAAATTAAAAGGGGCTGAACGAAATTCCGGTTTGATCCATTTTTGCTCCTGATATTGAGGTGTTGAACGTAATGTATCACTCGTGGCTTTATCCTTGTGTTAACCACACGGATCTTAAGTCACTTGGATACAAAGGTGGGACATCAAGGTCGAATAAAAGGTCTAAGACAAGTCTTTGGGAGATTTGAAAATTTATCTTGACATCCGAGTCCGCCTTATTTACCGAAGCTTCCCATTATAGCAGAAACCTACAACGATCATGAATTCCTTTGAGAAACTTTCCTTGCATTGCTTTGAGCCGGTTCTGAAAAGTTCTAATTTGAGATTAAAGTTGTTTTCATATGATCTACAAGAATTTGTAAATTTAGTTTACTGTGAAAAAATAGTACAAATGTGATACTGTACTGGGATAAGGTGCATAAATTAAGAAAAAGGCATCTCCTCATCGTGTTTGTACTATTTTTTCACATTGTGTCGCGGTCTCACGCAATTCTGCCTTAACTACCCGTTTCATGATTTTTCAGGATGCCTTAATGACCAATTTTTTGGTCGTTGAGGTACAGCTTGCACCACGCTGATGAGGGCCAATAGCCCGAAACGCGTCCGTGGTTAGCTTTTCTTGATTAATCAAGAATGGGTATTTGGCCAATTCTGGAATAATTAGAAATCAACGAGAATAGTTGATATTTATTCCGATAGATGGCGCAAGCCATCAGCAACTTACAGTTGCACGATAAGGAGATGCCTTTTTCTTAATTTAGTTTACTGTGTAATAAATTGATAAAGAGGGAGCAATCTCTCGAAATATTTTGAGAAAAGAAAAATTGTTTTTTTTTTCTTTACAGATCCAGGTACGCCCTTTTTCCTATAGTAAATGGCACGAGGTTGGTTCTTCCTTTAATCACCTGTCATGTATTCTCAGGTCATGCAGGTCTTGCGTTCCTTGATATAGAGCGGCATGAGAACATAATTTTCAGCATTTTTACTAATTTCAAGCCGATTTTTCTCTTATAATATGGTTAACAGTAGAAAATGGTACGTTGGGTTTTTGCGTAAATGTTCCTTTGAGAAGGTAGATTCTCTCTGACAAACTTTTTCCTTTATCTTTCGGTTGGAATTATAAAGTTTTTCAGGAGGACTTTTTTTCAAAGAAACATTTCGCTTAATTTCATAAAAATCTAAATTTTATTTATTTTTTTCCCTTACTATTTGAATGATTGTGAACTTAGTAAAAGCATCTTTTCTCATAATTTTGATAAAAAAATTTAAAGCGTATTTCTCTTCAGAGAGTATGAAAACCTAATCTAATGGTGTACAAGAAATAAGCTAAAACTAAGCCCGGAGAAAACCGGCTTAATACATATGCACGGCAAACAAAATATTCCAATGGGAACTTCAAACTTCATAATAACACCAGTAAAAGAAGTAAACATTTTAGGTATAAAATTTTCTAATCACAGAATTAAGTCAAAAATTAACTTCACACCCCACATTAATGATATTCTTTGTAAAATCAACCGTATGAAAAATCTGTTATTTTCACTCTGTGGGAAAATGTGGGGATTGGATGCTAAAAAAAGATTAATTTTATATAAAACTCTTTTCAGGCCAATACTAACCTATGGATCTGAAATATGGTATAAATTTATTAATAAAAGAAGTAAACAAAGATTAAACTCTCAGCAATATCAGATTCTTCTTTGGGTAGTGAGAGCCTATAAAACGACCTCATCAAATTGTATTCATAGTTTGGCAAAAATACCTTTTCTCACGGATCACATAGAATCGTTGATAATAAAATACGATTTGGCCAATTTATCAAAAGAAGAAATTAATGTATTCGGACCGCATGCCCCAACTATAATTCACAACTTCATAGAATCAAGAATGGCTGAAACAATAGCTAACACTAATGAAACATACCGAAAATTTTTCCCATTTGGAATTCCTTTTTATTTTCGTCCGAATTTTTATAACTCACAGTTCGTAACGGGTCATGGTAATTTTGGAGAATTTTTGTCGAAAATCGGGGCAACGGATGATCCTAGCTGTTTCTGTGGAAAAGACAACCAAGACTCAATACATTTATATTAATAGAATGTCCGATATTTCACAGCTTCAGAAGTAATCATTTTTATCCCATCGAAGAAATTTGCGAATTTGTATATAACAAAGACACTTATGTAAAATTCAATAATTTTTGTAAATTCATTTTGGATTTTCTCTTCTGTTTGAGAGGGCCATCGTTTTAGTTTTAATTGTGTTTTTAGTCGGTTATTGAGTTGTATATAATGAATTGTATATAGGTTGCTAAAATAGTTTATTTTATATTTTCTCTTCTGTTTGGGAGAACCATCGTTTCAGTTTTAATTGTGTTTTTAGTCGGTTATTGAGTTGTATATATTGAATTGTATATAGGTTGCTAAAATAATCCATTTTAGATTTTCTCTTCTGTTTTAGAGTGCCATCGTTTAAGTTTTAATTATGTTTTTAGTCCGGTTATTAAATTGTATAAAATGAATTGTATATAATCTGCTAAAATGTATTTAGGCGCAAGTATCCCGAGCTGGGATATCGCGTCCGATATGTCAAATAAAAAAAAAAAAAAAGAATATATATTAAGGTATTTCGAATATTCAAAAATGGTTTTTAAAATGAAATATAAATAAATGCTCTTGTATTTTTAACGAAATAATAATTTAAATAATTTGTTTCTTTTGAGAGCTACAGCGTTGCAAAATAGTTCTTTTTAATAAATGGAACACCCACATATCTAATATCATTAACAAACATGTTTGCATAGAACTAGTAGTTTTGATTGATATAATTTGCGGAAGTTTTGAATTTTGAAAAATGACACCTGTCAGAGATATTGAAGCAATATACCGCCATCTATTAACAACTTTTGGAAACATTTTCAAAATACAAAAGTCGATTTATAATTAAACTAAATTTGATCACCTTATTAATTATATTTGATATTGTTCTATAAGATTATTATTATAAAATAATTTATAAAACATAATATATTTATTATATAAATGTGCTTTTAAAATTTTTAAATTTATATATTAAAATGTTATAATACCTTGATAAAGGTTGGCGTTCAGCCAACTGAAATAGTGGTAAAATAAATGATATTTTGATCCAATATATGCCTTTTTAATTAAAAAAATATATATATATATCAAAACGTCAGAGAGAGAGATTGAGATTGAAACTGATTTATTACAATGTCCACAAATAAGATTTCATAAGGTTAAATATAAAATAAATATAAATATATGAATAAATTAGATTAAAAAGAGAGAGATACAGTTCTGAACACGAAATTAGCCAAAACACTGCTGCATTTTTACCCGGGTGAATGGTTTTTAAACTTTGGCAAAAACCGCGATAGTATATAAAAATAGCACAAAAAATTGTATTAAAGTCAGAAGGCATAAGAAAATGGCATCACTTGATCTAGGAACTAAAGGTATTTGGCTACTTGCGACTTTTTCACAATTCATTTGACGTTTAACAGTTAATACAAAGCAATAACGCGTTATCTATATATAGCAAAGCGTAACATTAAGACTGGCCTTGTCCCCATTGTTTGTGGAAGAGCATTGCTCGATGCAAATATTATTTATAATTCTACTGTCCTTAAAGCTTATGTCCATAGTTTTCTTTAAGACCATTTCTTATATTCCATTCTTCATTGTAGCGAATAAGCAGATTGATCCAATACAGTATTAGATCTCTAAAGAAGCGGTCTGGTAGATTAAATTGGTGAAACTGCTGGGAGGGTTCACTACTGATTGAGACAAGCCCTCCCAATATTTTTTCATCGCAGTAAAGACAATAGAAATTAGATTTATGTGTGAGAGAAGCATTCGCGTATTAATGTTTCCATTTGTTTTACAGTTATTTAAAAACCCGTTTACGTAAGTAAAAACTTGAATCCCAAAACACATTTTACCTGAGGAAGGTGCCAGCGAGACGCCTAAACGGCTAGACAATACATAATATTAAAGATTGTGGTTGAGATATAATTATTTTGATTTTTTAAATCGACAATTAGTGGATATTTATTCCACCATAGAGAACACAAATTACAGAAAATCATAAGACGCCCCAACTCTTTTTAATTACATTAATAAAAGGATTTTTTATTTATTTTTTCATGCGAGATAAACTCTGAGAGAAAAATGACAAAACTATAACAAGACTTAGAACAAAACACTATAAAGGAATGCCAATGCATCCAGATGGCACAAGAACCTATAGGACATGCAACAACTGTCCTGGTGTGGAACTAACACCTACCCACATATTCTCATGCCCAGCAATGGCCGCAGTCTTGCAGAAAATTGACATAAACCCAGAGCAGCAGCTTTAGACACCCAAGATAGTGGACATTGCTGCTGCTCTGATAGAGATGCATGGAGACATCTGAGGCTCTTCATTGGACACAACAACAACAAAGGAATTTTTCGGGCAAGCCTTTCTTCAGTCAGCTAAAGCGTTAAACCAGGCAATGGAACGAGATTGTATAGTATTTTTTGAAGAGGAATTTATGTAAATATAGGATATAAGAATTTAAGAATTTGCATAATATTGAATAATTTTGAAGAATTCTGTATGAGAGAACAGGTTAATGAATTTAGTTAATATACAGTTTATTATCTGGTAATTCACGGCGACCCAATGTCGTCCATATCAAAGTGGAAAGTGTCAAACGAATTAACTTTTAACAATGAGTAACAAAAGTCAACATTCGTATGCTTTGCACTTTAAAACGACAGTGGATCGTCTAAATATCAGACAATAAACTTCATATTAAAGGTTGACGACTCCATCTTCAATTAATTCCCTATATAATGTTTGTTTCTCAACTTACTCATAAGGAAGACGGGCACCAGAAGAAGGATTGCACTCAATTCAGCATTCAATGCAGCCAGGATGCCAGATGCAGTGCCGGAAGCCATCAAGGAAATCAAAATCCCCAAAGGAAAGAAGAACGGCTTGCTACGAACCCAATCTTCCATCACACCTGATATCATTCCTGCAAATACCAAGACGCCTGCAAATATTATAAAAGAGATTGTACACGTCTTGAGATGATGTCCAAAAACATCTCTTTTTCCTGGAAAAGACAATATCATACATTCCAATTCCGTAAAATGAAATTTTTTCAAAATTTCCACCAACGTACGTTGCCATTTATGTAATATATCCAATTCATAATCAATATTTAGGTAATAGTTGAGTCCAATTCTTCGTGCATATTGTATATAGCCGTTTGAATCGATTTGTACATGTCCAAGACCTTCACCTAAATCTAAAATCCGAGATGTTTTCGGATCAAAATGTAGTGGATATTTCATCTTATAAATCCCATTACTTATATCATCCGCATAGGGTAATAAACGAAGAACATCATTTCCATCGCATTCATAGCCATTTCTTGCACAAATATCATCAAATGTGAATTTAGAATCATTATATTTGACTTCAAATTGATGTATTAATATATTCAAAAAGTTTACCTCATGTAAAATGGATTGTCGAAGAACAGATTTGTAATCTCTAGCTTTGACAATCACACGAAGAAATGGTGTAACAGATAGTTGACGATTTTGACTGAAATTTGAGGAATAATTCATTGGAAATAACTTTTGAATCATTTTAGCATCTTCTAAAGCTTTAGAATGTTCTGGAAGATATAGATAATCTTCACTGTCAATAAATTTACCATATTTAAAATAGAAAAACACAAATCCTAATGTTAAAAGTATTGGAAGGGCTATAAAATAAAATGGCAAGAGTTTGACTAAATTTGCTAATTTCCCAAAATATCTTGAGATTATATAATTGAGAATATCAATTCGCATTTTTATACAATTTCTTATCAAAATAGAATAATTTTCTTTTCAGTTTTTAACGTTTAAAAAGATATTTTCCACTGATAAACATTAAATAAATTCGAGATATGTTTTTAGCGCTATTTTATAAATATACTTAAAGATATATAAAAAAGCGAGGCAATGGTTTTCCTTGGAGGCACGTGGTTTCATGCCCATGTGGAGAAAAGGTTAGAAATTTAGTAAACTTGGTAGACCTTCTAATATACATAATTCAGAATTAAGAAAATTGTGATATACTTTTAGAAAATATCTAAAAACCTTCTGCAATAAGAAAAAATAGTACAAATGTGATATTGTACTGGGATGAGGTGCATAAAATAATAAAAAGGCATCTCCCTATTGGAATAATACTGGAATAATTAAAAATCAACGATAATAGTTGATATTTATTCCGATAGATGGCGCAAGCCATCAGCAACATTCAGTTGCACGATATGGAGATGCCTTTTTCTTAACTTACGCAATAGGTTTCTCTCTTTATTAACTTTATTAACATCCTATAAAACGATATCCAAAACTCAGAGATATTTGAGTCAATACATTTCTAACATCATATCAAATTGGCTATATACAAGGAGAACGGAGAAAAAAAGACAAACATACAAAAGCAATTCAATCAAAATTTCTTTCCCTCTCTTTCCCAGTTAAAAAGACAGTTGTATATATATCTACAAAATTGATTAAAATTTTTATATGTTCTTTTCTCATCTACGAATCCATGTAGCTGTCCGATGCCACCAAATTTTATTTCATCATCGTTTTGCCCCTATAAATATTGGTTAAATAATAAAATGACCACATGACAATTGACAATTAAAAATGGTTTATTGACATCTAGTCAACGGTCAAGAGAGAGTTTACAGAGTTTAAAATAGTAGATAAAATATATATACATCAGACGAGGTCATCTCCGAAGGTACGTCTGGATCCTATCAGGAGCTTAGAATCGTCTTGAGTTCAGACAGGCGAGTTATGGAATCCCCAGCATGCTCGATGACTGTGTTGAGGAACTTGACAAGAATAATCTTGTGTTTAGGTAAGGTATCCGCGAGGAAACTCTCCGAAGATGTGTGTACAGGACCGCATACGCGACATCATTAATGGTCGTCCCTCGGTTATATCGGGGCCTAAATGACCACATGAGGATTAGACATCGTGTACAATAGCTCCTAACTTGGAGTATTCCACATCTTGTTTGTCTGAACACTTACATAGTACTCATCAACCAGACCAGCTGAATCCTGGTCTTTCTAATCTATTTCGTGGATATATGAACAGATTGATATCGTAAAATTACTTCTAAACTTCTAGACACGCTATATACAATGTTGTAAATATTTTTACCATTTTATTTTCTATATAAATTATATTTTTATTAATAATTTTTTTTCTCTCTCATAGATGAACTCTGCGACGTCGCCTTTGAGAAGTCCAGATGGCGCTTATGTAAATCTAATAATCAATTGTTGTTTTTCTTAAGAGGGAGAAAGTAAGGATTCTTTCTTTTTCTTTTTTCTTTTTCTAATTATGTAAATTAACTATATTTTATTAAATTAGGTATTTCTCTGAAAATTGAGGTAATCTAATTTCAAGATTCCTCAAATTTGTATTACTATTTAATTTGTAAAAATTTTTGACTATAGGATAGCCTAATAAACCAGTCAATAGTAAATTTTTTTTTGACCTCATCTTATTAAGAAGGCCTCGACTACTCAATAGACTCACCAGAACATTAAAAAAAGAAAATTAATATATCTATATTTATGTATATAAATTTTTTACATTTTAATTTGATATATATTTTCTAGATAAAAATTCTGCGAAACCTAAGCCGCCAGATAGCTCCGCTTCGCACTATATAAATCCATTGTTGTTGTTTAACTTTAAGTGGCTCATTTCATATATATATATATATATGGAAAAACAATAGAAAAAAAAGCTAAGTGGGTCAGGTGTTGATATTAAAAATAAAGAAGGCATCTCCTGACCACGAGCACATGTGCTTTTTTTAGTGGCAGAGCGCCATCTAGTGAAGCAAAAATAAACTATACGTTTATTTAGCTTGTTCCGTGATATTTGGCCAACCCAATTTCTTGATGAATCAAGAAAAGCCATCCACGAACGCGTTTCGCGCTGTTGGCGCTCGTCAGCGTGGAGTAGGCTGTAACCACTGCGACCAAAAATATTTTTGGTCCCAGAAGCTTTCTGAGAAATCAAGAAATATTGTCTTTTCATGTGTTAATGTAAATTTGGCCTTAAATACCCATTTCTTGATTCCTCAAGAAGCCTCTGGGACCAAAAATATTTTTGGTCGCAGTGGTTACAGCCTACTCCACGCTGACGAGCGCCAACAGCGCGAAACACGTTCGTGGATGGCTTTTCTTGATTTATCAAGAAATTGTGTTGGCCAAATATCACGGAACAAGCTAAATAAACGCATAGTTTATTTTTGCTCCACTAGATGGCGCTCTGCCATCTAAAAAGCACATGTGCTCGTGGTCAGGAGATGCCCCTTCTTTATTTTTAATATATATATATATATATATATATATATGTAAAAATAAAGAAGGCCTCTCTTGACCACAAGCACAAGTGCTTTTAGATGGCTTTTTAATATCAACACCTGACCCACTTATCTTTTATTTTTTTCTATTGTTTTTTCATATATATATGTATATTAGATAATAAAAAGAGACATATTGGATTGAATAAAAATATTTATTGGCCAATATTTCGGTTGGTTGAACGCCAACTTTTGTCAAGTCATTACACAAAATGTAGATGGAAATTTTGCTGGAAGGAAATTGATCGAAAAAAGTATAGGGCTCCTCTCTCGTCAAATTAAACGTCAAAACTAGACGCCATCTATTGATCATCGCCGCAAACTATCAGCCTCAGGTCGATGACAAAGCCACAACACCAAATTTTGCAAACTGTGAAGCGTCCACCTAGAAACCATGGTTTCGGGCTAATGGCCCTCGTCAGCCTAGGGCGGATTTTATTCCATGAGATCCACACGGGATCTAATGGAATCTTAACAATCTGCCAAAGAGGTGTTTAGCTGGCAAAGTGGCTAGACCAAATCTATGGCCAAAATATAGATAAAAAATTATCCGGGAAGAAAGGAGCATGGAGCTCCTCATCTCCCGTCAAATTAATTAATTTCCTGGACATGAACTTATCATACAGTAATAACAATATTACAACCTCTATATACAAAAAACCAACACATACAGGAACTTATTGGAACTTTAGCTCACAGCACCACTTCAGCCAAAAAGTAGGATTAGTAAAAGCTCTTATATATAGAGCTTTTACACTCATTAATGATACAACTAAAAGAAATATAGAAATTAACAACATCAAAAAAGAACTAATCAATGAAGATTTTCCCATCAAATTGATAAATAGAATAATAGAAGACATGAACCAAAAATATGAGAATAATACTTTAATGCAAAATCTAAAGTGCAAAAACAAAGAAGCCAAATTTATCTCATTGCCATTATCTCAAACAATATCTCAAACAGATTGTTTTTAATATTTTTAATACTTTTAAACTGTCGCTTATAAATATAGCATCTCCTTCTTATTCATGTCAACACCTGATGAAGGACGGGTGAAGTCCGAAAGCTTGTGTACAGCTCAATAAAGAAACTCACCACTTTCCTCTTGATCTCCCTTTTACACTTCAAACGTGGCTATATCTCTTCTACCATTGCCATTTATAAACCAAAAGTTTGCAAGAAATTTTACTAATATATTCAAAAAGTATGGAAAAATAAACATTGCATGGAAACCATGTAACCCTATCTCACAATACCTAAACCAGCACAAGAACACCCAATTAACAGAAAGAGCAGGTTTGATCTATGAAGTTAAGTGTGAGAAGTGTGATCAAAGATATGTGGGACAGACATCCAGAACATTAAAAGAAAGGATGGAAAACCATAAATATGCTCTGAAGTGGGATAGAATTCAAAATTCTGCTCTTGTAGAACACAGAAGGGACACAGGACATAATAAATTCAATTTAGAAAACCCAAAAACACTGGATTATGAAAAAAATTATTACAAAAGACAGTTCAAAGAAGCCTTTTTCATCCAAAAGACATGTGCTTCAATTAATAGAATGGAAGAAAGGGGAAATATAAATGATATTTACAGATATGCCTTTAATTATATTTTTAAAAATTCCACTTTCAATTCTAAGAAGAATATTTCAAGTTGACTTAAAACTATTTACCTTATCTGTTATCTTGTTTAAACACTTGATAACAGGACTATATAAGAACTTCGCAGCTAGCTCTCTACCTGTGCACACCTTTGCTCTCTTACTCTTGCTCCTGCCATGGCTCCCTCTAGGAAGAAGAAGAAGGAAGCCGAGAAAGCCGAGAAGCCCCTCGTAACCCTCGCCCAAATGGAAAAGGAGAACGAGGAGGCGTTGCTACCCTTCAAAGATTTGTTTACGGACCCTAATCAAAATCAAGGTACCTTGTGGAAACTGTACGCCGCCATGAATTGGCTCATCAAGTTGCGGAACGGGCAGATCAATGCCCTCCTTGCTGAGGTGGAGAGCCTCTCTGGTATCCTCGCGTCCTTTAAGGAGCTGGATGAAGATGCCAACAAGCCCCAGACTGACTGCCACAGCACCCAAACAAGCCCTCCTCCCTGCTTACAGGAAACCAGCTCCCAGACTGACCCCATCAAGCCCGCCACTCATGCTGCAACCAAGAGGAAGCAGCCTGAAGCTCCCAACCCCCCTGCCAAGAGATCCAACCTGAAAGGTCCAGCAAAACCTGCGCCTTCCCGCCCCACCAAGCCTGCGGCCGCCCAAGTGGTCCTCCATGGGGAAAAATCGGCGGCCCACACAGTGGTCATCTCTGATGACCCACAGGCCGACCCACGGGCCATGCTCAAAGCTGTCCGCGCTGCCCACACTCTACCCCAAGGCGTTTGGGCCTCCCTGCGAACCAAAGGGAAGCTTGTCCTCCACTCCAGCAACCCCGATACCATCCCAGCTGTCACCACCTCCCTGGCCAACAAGCTGTAGGCATGAAGGTCCGCCAACAGAAGGTGATCCTGCCTCGCATCTGCCTCTTCAAAGTGGATGAGGAGACTTCCAACTCCACCATTGAAGAGACGCTGCTGGGAACTCCTGCTGTCAGCCAACTAACTGGGGACAAGGTGGTGCGCGTGGCGCACCGTTCTGCAACCAGAAACGGGACCTGCACCGCCTTCATCGAGGTGGACCTCAACACCTTCAGAGCTCTGGGCATTCGCGGAAGGATCGTGGTGGATGGAGTGATCCTCAACTTCGAGGAGTCCATCCGCGCACGAATCTGCTTCCGCTGTTGTGGCTTCGGCCACAACTCCGCCCAATGCACCAGAGACCCCAAATGCTTCCACTGCGGTGAAGGCGGCCACGATGGTCGTTCCTGTCCCTCCGCTGCCGACCGGCGCACTTCCAAGTGCGCCAACTGCTGTGCCCAGGGCCTCTCAGACAAGCACGAGGCGAGAGCCTCAAGCTGCCCCGCCTTGAAGCTTAGAGCCCTCAAATTCTAGGCTTCCAGGACCTCCTGCCTCCTCAACCGGCCTCCATCCTGGCTTCTCACCCATCAAGGCGCTGTTTCCCTGACCTCTCCAGCTTCTCCCCCCTGCGATGACACCTCCACTGCCAGATCCTTGGATCCCTTCCCACCAGTTCGCGACCTGCAGCCATAGTAGGGCTAGAAGACCCATTTTTGTGGCCAATTAGCCCGGATTCTCAACAACTCGATGTTTTTTTATGGTCAGCTCCATGATTGCCAGCTAGCTCTCTACCTGTGCACATCTCTGCTCTCTTGCTCCTGCCATGACTCCCTCTAGGAAGAAAAAGAAGAACGCCCAGGTGCCCCTTGTGACCCTCGCTCAACTGAAACAGGAGAACGAGGAGGCCCCTTCAGGGATGCCATGACGTCCTCTGGTCCTGGAACCCTGATGCAACTGTACGCTGCTATGGTCGGTTTCATCCAATTGCGGATCGGGCAGTTCAATGCCCTCATTGCTAAGGTGGAGAGCCTCTCTGGCATCCTCGCGTCTTTTAAGGAACTGGATGAAGATGCCAACAAGCCCCAGACTGACTGCCAAAGCACCCAAACAAGCCCTGCTCCTTCCTGCAAGGAAACCAGTTCCCAAACTGACCCCACCAAGCCTGCCACTCCAACTCCAGCCAAAAGGAAGCAGCCTGATGCTCCAAACCCGCCCGCAAAAAGATCTAACCTAAAAGGTCACACAAAACCTGCGTCTTCCCGCGTCCCCAAGCCTGCGGCCGCCCAAGTGGTCCTCCATGGGGAAAAATCGGCGGCCCACACAGTGGTCGTCTCTGATGACCCACAGGCTGACCCAAGGGAGATCTACAAGGCTGTCCGCGCTGCCCACACTCTACCCCAAGGTGTTTGAGCCTCTCTACGCACCAAGGGGAAGCTGGTCCTCCACTCCAGCAATCCCGACATCATCCCTGAGGTGACAACCTCCCTGGCCAGCAAGCTAACGGGAATGAAGGTCCGCCAGCAGAAGAAGATCCTACCAAGAATCTGCCTCTTCAGAGTGGATGAGGAGACCTCCAATTCCACAATCGAGGAGACCTTCCTGGCAACCGCTGCAGTCAGCAAACTCCCTGGAGAAAAAGTGGTGCGCGTGGCGCACCGTTCTGCGCCAAGAAACGGGACCTGCACCGCCTTCATCGAGGTGGACCTCAAGACCTTTGAAGCCCTGGGCGTTCGCGGAAGAATCGTGGTTGATGGTGTAATCCTCAACTTCGAGGAGTCAATCCGCGCCCGCGTCTGCTTCCGCTGTTGTGGCTTCGGCCACAACTCTGCCCAATGCACCAGAGCTTCTAGGTGCTTCCACTGCGGTGAAGACGGCCATGAAGGCCGCGCCTGCCCCACCATTGCTGACCAGCGCACCCTCAAATGTGCCAACTGCTGCTCAAAGGGCCTCCCAGCCAAGCACGAGGCGAGAGCCTCGAACTGCCCCATCCTGAAGTCTAAGGCCCTCACGTTTTAGACTTCAAGAACCTTCTGCCCCCAACTCCACCTGCCATCTTCTACAGTATTCTGGCCTCTGCAAGACTCCTGCCTCACTGCTCCCTGGCGCTGCTTCCCTCCTTTCCCAACGACTCCACCATCCCTGCGAGACACCTCCTGCCGCCAGATCCAAGGATCCCTTGCCACCTGACATCGCGTCTGCAGCCATGATGAGTGAGAAGGGCTAGAAGTCCATCCCATTTGGACAATTAGCCGGAACCCAAGTCAAGTCATGTTTTCTTATGGCCAATTAGTCTCAACAACAACAACATGTTTTCTCATTTGGCCAATTAGCCCGAAATTCAAGAATTCATGTTTTCTCATTTATTCTTTTGTCTGATGATGGTGACAATGTTGTTGCCGAAACGTCACACACTAATAAATTATTTGGATTAGGTCTTGTTTTCTTTTATTAAAAAAAGTATATATACGAGTGGGATATTTATAACCCAGGTTCCTGAAGCGCAGAGTGCCAACTACCCGGTGTATACATAATACAAAATGTATTGCATTGACAAAGGTTAGCGATTAACCAACCGAAATATTAGCAAAACTTTTTATTCAATCCAATATATGTCTTTTTATTATCTAACGATTTAAGTATGGAATACTGTACTTTGGTAAACTGAGAGACGCCCAACTGGAGATCATTTATCTATTTATTATCAAATAAGACGCGATATCCTTACAAGGGATGCTTGCGTCAAGAAAAAACACCAAACTTAGATACTACGAGTATATTACATAAACAATTAAATAACCACATGGTTTGAGTAGAGTTTAAAGAAGAAAAGAAAAGAAAGGACATCAAAATCATGATTTAATTTACAACCAACTAATGAAATAAACACAAATAAACATTGGAAAATATCCCGCATGAGTTTCTTTTAAACGAAAAATCGAAATTTATTTTTTAAGGAGAAATAACGACCATTTCTAACCTTAGACATAAGGTATGAAAGAATGAATTGTGAAGAGTAATGATAAACGAAAAAAAAACGGAAAATTTTTATTTTTTCTGTTTATCATTACTCTTCACAATTCATCCTTTCATACCTCATCTCTAAGGTTAGAAATGGTCGTTATTTCTCCTTAAAAATAAATCTCGATTTTTCGTTTAAAAGAAACTCATGCGGGGTATTTTCCAATGTCGTTTTATAATCATAAGCCGCATTTTATTGTATTACAAATAAATGTACCTAGTTTGGCAATGACGATTTCAGATCATGGGTTCGGACTAATGACCCTCGTCAGTCTAAGGCGGAGTTTCTCATGGTTAAAAGAATACCAAATAAATGTATTGACTTAATGCATTGATTAAAAGGATGTCTTTTTGCACTTAAACTATTAATTTTGTTTTGAAAATAGAGCAATCCATAAATAAATCTTCAATTAAAACGCCATATATTGGATCAAAATATAAATTATTTTACCAATATTTCAGTTGGCTGAAGGCCAACCTTTATCAAGGTATTATAATATATTAATGTGTTATAATACCTTAATAAAGGTTGGCGTTCAGCTAACTGAAATATTGGTAAAATAAATGATATTTTGATCCAATATATGCCTTTTTAATTAAATAAATTTTAATAGTTATTTTCCTCATTTCTCGTGATACCCATCCCTCTAAAAATAATCTTTTATTATTAAATTCTATATTCCTATGAAATATCTCAATGTCATTCCAATCTGGCCTATGTCCTGAATATAATGCATGTTCCCTAATTTTGCTTAATGCCCTTCTCCCCATTAAAGCCTGTTGGTGTTCTTTAATCCTGGTATATTTTTAATAGATAATTTTTAACGATTTTCCAAATGTTTTAATTTTTGTTCGCTCCTGACGAGGACAAAAGATTTTTGTCGAAACGTCGAGACAATAAAAAAGATTTACTGGCCGAAATATCTTTAATTTAAAACCAAATAAATTTCATTGTCAAGATCCACTATGGTGATTTAATATGGTAGCAAAAACACATTCTTTAAATAACTTTAATATATCTTTGTTTTTACATCAATCATACATATGGAGGATTGTAAGTATTAGTATAATACAAGAGAAATTTTGATTTACGTCAATAGTCAAATATATTTTTGTGATAGAAGAATAAAGTTGCTTTATTATTTATAGTTATAAGGCAAAACTATAAGCAATATTTAAAAAAGAAGGTTTAGGTCTTTTTATATAACATTTTTCAATTATATTTCACAAATGTACAAATATACAACTAGTTATTTATTCCAAAATGCACATATTTATTCACAAAAAAATGTAACTTTAAATACAATTTCAATACATTTTAAAACATGGACTTTATTATTTTACAATTTTTCAAATTACTTCTCATTACATTTTATTTTATTTTTTATATTTTATATTTATATACAGCAACCTTTCTACAGATTTTTCACCTTTAAGATAACATTTTACATTTTATTATCAAAACATTTTATACTTTATAAATAGAAACATGTTACACTTTAATAATAATCTATCCTTTTTTAATTGAAGTTTTGCGAATTTATCTAAAATTCTAACAAATATATTGAATATATTTTCAAAACTCTTAACTGAAATACTTTTATACTCATCAAAATCTAAAAAAATTCCAATTGAAATTAAAATATTATTATTAAAGTTGGTATTAAAGTTCAAAATATTTTCTTAAAAAGGGGTGCAAAATATTTATACATGTTTAATATTATATTACTATTTCTACATATTTGTAACCATTTAAAAGGTCTTTCTCATTTACAATGTCTGAAGTACTATTATATACATGTGTAGGAATATATATTTATTTAGAAATATGGACACATATAATAGTAAAAATACAAAAGAATTACTTCCTTGGAAATATATAAATTGTTTGATATCATATTTTGATTTATTTGTAAAACTAATTGTTAAAAATGATTATTTTGAACAATGAACATTTGTATTTATTTATTTTTATTTAAATTATAAATTCTAGGAAAGTAAATTTGTAAAAAATACATACACACTTTCTGTAATAATATATTATAGAATTGATAACATACTAAATATGATTAAGTATAAAAATAATTCAAATAAAAATTATAAACAAATCAAACAAATCAAACAAACAAATTTCTATAAATGATACAGAGAAATAATAAAATAATATCAATAATAAACTACTCACATATATTGTATTATTTATTAAAATTAAAATAGAATGTCAAAGAATTTTTTTTAAATTCTACTCGGTGCGGTGTCAATAAATAAGTTTAGTACTTCTGTTTATTGAATTCCAATAAGTATTATGTACATGTACGTAACGGAATAATAATGCTCCCAGTCCTTTTTTTTAAACAAAATGTTAGTGCTGTCAAGAGTTGTTTTTATGTAAAATTATTTCGTACAATTTGAGAGCTTAGTAAGAAAATGGAAAAATTATTGCAGAAGGACTACTTATTTGTTCGAAATCAGATTCTGATCAAGGTTTTCTAGAAGAGATCTTTACTGTTGATGAAACCTATTGTTTCAAGCATTAGCTATTCAAAGAGATAATATAGAATGGCGGTTAAGAAGAGATGCTACGTGAAAAAAAAAAAGAAAAAATAAAGAGCTACGTCAGAATCAAATTTTGATGAAACTCAGGTTAATTTTCTTTTTCGATAAAATATTTTTCAAATAAAATATGAGCAATTCAACAAGGATTTACTTTTGACCGAATTCCTACCAAACGATCATATATGCGCGCCGCTGCCAGACTAAGCGTTTAAGTAAAGTTATCAAAGACAAGCGTCCAGAACTTCTGTTTCCAGAGTGGTGTTGTTGCAGGACAACGCTAGATAACACATGACAGAAATTACGCTGTACAAATTCAATGGAGGAATCTCCAATCTCCACTCTGTCACCCCGGAAGCCCTGAACTGGCTGAAGGCCTTGCCTCTCAGACTTTAATGACCGAGAAGTCCTCACTTCTTTTTTCTAGATTTGATTCATTTTATCTCCTCTCTTATTGTAAAGACGTTGCTGTATCACCTCATAAGCATAAATAAATAACGAAGCAACCTATTGCAAACTTTTAAATGAAAATTAGATAATGTTCATCATACAGTACTGATTTAAGTTCCTGTGACTACCATTTGTTCGGTTGGAAAACATTAGAATACGCGGGCGTCTTTCGCATCAGACGATGGGATGGTGGCTTATGGAGATTGTCTGTATTCACGCCCAAGTACCTTCTTTGATGCCAGGATTAATAAGCTACTCATATTGAGGGAGACATATGCTGCTGTTAACGCCGATTCTAAACTATAAAGTGAAGTATTCACTATATTTTATTCACTTCCATCATTTTATTTAATTAATTATTATCTAAATCAAAATACATAAATATTGCAAAAATATTGAAAAACAATTTTCTTCCATAATGTATAAAAATTTAAAAATAATAAATCAAATAAATCATTAATTGTATTATATGAAATAAAGTATAGAATAGATCAAACTATTCTTAGTTATATTTATATATTTTCAAAATATAAGAAAGTGTATTTCAATAATTTATAGCGTGTGTTAACAATAAAATTAATATAATGCACTGCGGCCTGTAATGGTAAAACGACACTTGAAGTTACACCGCATGAGTTACTTTTCAATGAAAAATCTAAATTTATTTCAAGGTGAAATATTGACTATTTCTAACCATTTTGGATGAGGTATGAAAGGGTGAATTAATGATAAAGAGAGAATAAACAAACAAATAGAATATTCATTAAATAGGTATTAATTAAAGGCTATAAAATATATGTATTTTGTGGATATGCATATTTAATATAAATAACCTTTTTTTTAAATATTGATTTAATTTTGAATAAAATATATATTCATACAAAACATGTACTATTTATAAATTTATAATGATATTATCAAATATTTTGAAAATTAGACAATTAACAAAAGATATTTAAATAAAATTAATATTTATGCATTTACTTTATAATTTATATATACACCTAAACTTTGTACTCAAAATATTTGGCTTTGATATTTTTCTTCTTTATTTTGCGAATAAACAAGAAACTTTGTTAATTAAAATATATTTAGCATTTTTATCATATACCGAAAGATAAAATGGTTATTCTATGAACATATTTAAAATTTAATTTTATCCCGAAAATATAATTTATATTGATATATTAAATGCATGCCGTATTTATTTTAGATAATCTAATATAAAATGATGTAATAAGGAAATTAAAGATGGGTATACATTTTTTAAAAAATATATATTTTACAAATATTATAAAATTATCTTGTTTGAGATCATGTCTATGAGATAGGGAAACTCAGAAAAAATTACCAATATTCACAGAACACAATATGAACAAAACCTTTTAAATATTCATGGTTTATTGAATGAAAGTCGTATTTATAGATGATTCAATATATATATATATTCGAATCTGATAGAATATATAAAGGAGTATTAATTTTTTATTATTTTCAAGTATAATCTTCAAAAATATAAATTAATATTTCAAATAAATTCTAATTTGTATAAAATATGCTTCATATTTGTTACAACATTTATACGATGAACAAAGAATTTAATTTCAGAAGACTAAATCATATTTTGAAATGTAGTATACGTTTGCTATATACGAAACTATCCAATATTTTAAAAAAAGCAGAAATTTTTATGATATTTTAAAATTACACACAATTTTTAGGAAAAATAAAAATATTTAACAAAGGTTACTTAAATTTGAACATTATATAAATATTTTCGTCCTATTTGAAAAATCAAATTAGTTACAAAACATAATATACTTTAATATATAGTATAGTTTTAAATAATATATAAATTTTAATGAAGATATTTGATACTATGGTTTGTCTTCGTTTTTTTTTTAAATTATAACTTTATATTATCTAATAGATTTTCCTTTCTGTTATATAAAGAAGGAAACGTTCTTTACTAACTCATTCTTTCTGAAAAAAAATCTGTTTGTGTCATAATCAGTGATATTTACAAAATGGAATTTAAAGATTTTAATCATGGAAATTTGAAATATTCTAAAAAGGTTTTGTTTTTATAATCACAATATTTTACATCTAAAATTTACTACAATCTACAATTTAAATTTAGTCAATTTGGGGCAGAAATCTTTATTTTTCTTAATCTATATAAATATAATATGTAAAATATCTATATTTACAATATTTTAAATTATTTATATGATTTTCCTTATATATATGGGGGAAAATGCATATACGTAGATCTAATGTGAAAATATATCTTCTAAAAATGCATATTTCATTATTTTCACATATTTATCTCTACTAGATGAAGAGATTCTTTACTTAACTAAATCACATACTATATGAAACTGTCTACGATAAAATTTCATTATTATTATCAATTAAAACCTTTTCTTTCATCATCGCTTCTTTTTCTGGTAATTCCAAGTGTGAGGGTAAAGAAGGCGATTTGCCACTTCGTAAGCGAAGATTACCAAATATGGTAAAGAGAACAGGCAACAGAATCATACTATGAAGTCCAGCAAAAAGCATTACTAAAGATATCGTTTTTGCTAGAACACTAAAATTATATGATGGGGCAAGAAATAAAGGCAGAACACCTATTATAGTTGATCCACAAGCCTGGAAAATGGGTAAACCTACAAAATACAATGCATTCGTCATTTTTTTATTTGGTTCTTTAATATCTGTTGAAACATATGCATATGCAATATGGGCTGCATTATCAACCGAAAATCCAACACACATAATCAGACATACTAAAGATGTTGAATTTAAGTTAACACCCCATAGGGATAAATAACCCATAACACCAATTTCTATTGAAACTATAGAAAAAGCAACCCAAATTGAACATGAAATTTCAGGTATAAAAAAGAAAGTTACAATCATCATAACAACTGCTGTTACACAAACAGCTTGTAATGTTAAATCCCATATCATAACATACATATCTAAAAGAAGGAAGAAAGGATTATAACTATGAGCTTTAAATGGCATAGAATCAATGAGACCTTGAACATCTTGCATTGCATTCTTTAGACCAACAGAATTCCGTGTTTGATTTGTTTGAGTAAAATACCTGGTTGCTATAATCTCAGTATAATTATCGTTAAAGATGATATCTCCCTTGTAGCGACTTGCTGGTGGGAATTTGAAGAAGACAAACCTCAGACAACGGATAAAATCAGCTTTGTTGGTTAGATTGAAACCACGAGTCCAGAATCTAGATCGGGGATCCTCGGCAAATTCTCGGAATGCTCTCAACCAAGATTCAGTCAGAGAGGAATCCGCAATGTACCGACTGGATTCAAGATGCTGAAGCATATATTCAACATCAGCTTGAACCTTTGGATCTGAATAGTCGAGACGCTGATCAATAACAATCTGTATTCTTGCAAGATGCTGATTTAGATATGCTGTTTCCTTCAGAGTGAAATTAGTAGCGTAGGAATCATCACCAAACAGATCCGAAAGTTCAAGACCTTCTTGAATCTGGGAACAGCCATAACCAGCACCTGCAAGGTACAAGCCGAAAACCAAGATGATTATGCATTTCACCCAGCCAAGAGATAAACATTTTCCGAAGACATCCCTGAAGAAGACCATTCCTGCATGAGCTTTGTTGTCAAGAGGATGATCAGGATTGGCAGGATCTTGTCCACCGGTACATAGAAGCTGGAAGAGCTTGCTGTGATGTCCTGCACATCCGTCAAAATCCGTTAACACTTCTCACATTGAGACATCACATTCCTAAATATAATAGTGGGAAGCATTAAAGATAATGTGAAAAAAATATATATATCACGCTGACGAGGGCCAACAGCCCGAAACGCGTACATGGCTAGCTTTTCTTGATTAATCAAGAATGAAAATTTTGCCAATTCTGGAATTATCAAAAATCAACGAATAGTTTATATATATTTATTCCAATAGATGCGCAAGACATCAGCAACTTTCAGTTGCCCGATAAGGAGATGTCCTTTTTTTAATTAAAGAAAATGTTTAAAAATAAAAAATAGAAAAAAGTCAAGTGTTGATGTTAATAAAAATGATTTCTGTTTCATCAGATGGCGCTATGCTCTCTAAAAAGCGTATGTGAGCGGTCAGATATTTCTTTTTATTGAAGAAAATATTTTGAAAAATAATAATAATAGAACCGTTATGAGAGAACGTTCAGTTGAGTATTTTTTTAAATATTTTACCAAGATGGTCTCATATGGAAAATATAGCTGATTAAAACAGTCTCTCGTGAAAGATTTGGCTTTGTTTTTCTTCATTTATGGTTATTTATATATGGAGACAAAGGTACTATGGTTACACAAAGACATTTCAAAGATAGTTTTCTCTCTCTATTAAGATAAATTATAAGTTTAAACATGTGGTGCGCTTACAGTAAAAGCAGTCGCTAAGTACCCACCATGATATTCATGGCCTATACCACGTGTACTAGGGATAAGCAAAAAAAAAAAAAAGTTTAAAGATGTAAATGTTTGGAAAAATGGGTAAAAAAGATAAGCATATCTAAATAGATTCACTAAAATGATAAATAAACTGTGTAGTACTCTCCATGTTAGGAGTGGTTGCAAATCGCGTCTGTTCCTCATGTCAGAGGCGGCCATTTATTTTGGAGCTAAGTCGGCCTGTCACTGAGTAATGCTCCCAGTCTTAATGACAAAGGCAGACGCATTTTACTTCACCCAATTATGATGGTTGTCAAACAGACACTATCAAGGGTCACAACTTCATACCCTAATATGATTGAGTGGAGATAAGAAAGAAGAAGAATAAGATGAATAAACTATGTAAAATGATATATTTGACTCAATAAATAATAATTTTTCTTATTGCAACAAAGTCGGAATAAATTACGTAGAAAATGAATTCCTATCAAATACAAAGGTATTAAGAAGGTTCTGCAATACGCTTCTACCCGTGCATCCATGTGGGCACAAGTTCGAACTTATTGATCCCTGTTTATATTTGAACTGCAGTCACATTTTCATTTGCTAGATGTTATTATTCTTTGAACTGTGGAATGATAAAATGATAAAAATGTCTACTTGGAGCAAAATTGAATACCGAGCCAATTTTGTGATATAACTTTGAACTTAGTTTGGGCATTGAAGAATGCTTGCAAGAAATGACTCTAGTGATATGTTGACTGAAAAAAAAAAATTTTTTTTCCAAATCCATATTCTTATTTTCCATAGGATTATTCAAATAATAATCTGTATATATTTACCATGTGTATATAATCTTTCTCCATTTTACCCCTTTGTATATTTCCCACTTTCATAGATTTCTCCGTCTTGTAACCCCAAGGAGAATCCTCTGTAAGACCTGTGTGTCTTAATAAAGGTTTTTGTGTGATATGTTGACTGCCTTAAACCTTTATAACTTTCTAAAATATTTAGAGAAAGGAAAAACTCTCATAAGATCAATTATTTGGCAAAATATCACCCAGGAAATGCTTCTTACATACGAATATTACTATATTTCTAGTTTTCGAGCTTTAAAATGCCTTTCTATAGAATGAGTCTTGACTATCCTATAACGGTTTAGGACGTAAAGAATTCTCTTGTAAAGTTCAACCAGCAATAAACGCGCCTCGGAAGTTCCTCACTGGCTACGATATCGCCTCTGCGCAAAGCTCTTGTAAAATAATTTTATTGACATCTTGTCAATACATGCAAAGTACACAGTCTGCACTAATAAAAAAAAGATATAATATGGATTATATTAACTATGTACATGAATATGGCGCCTCTGCCACCGCTGCAGAGTTTGGTGGAAAATCACCAGTGGGTCTCCAGCGACACCACGCATTTCGCGAACTACGAAGAATACGTAGATCGCGTACTTCGCCGCTGAGGAGATGGTGATGGCGTGGTCCTCGAGACCAACTGGAAAGATTGTAGAAGGGCGTTAAAACCCGAAAGCTAGAATTATTAAAGATAGTATTCAAGGAACACATCCGTTTGTGATTTTATTGCCAAATAAGTAGTACATAGGGATTATAGATTAGATGAATCCCGTGGAAACTTTGTGTTTTCTACTTCCATTAAGATTCCATATTCATGTGCACCCTTATGCGACTAACGGCTCTAATGAAAAGCTCATTACGTATTTATTAAATAGGAACATAAAATTAATTTGAAAAATAGTACAAAAGTGAATTTGTACTTGGATCAGGTAGATAAATTAAGAAAAAAGGCATTTTCTGATCGTGAAACTGAAATTTGCTGATGGTTTGCGCTTTTTATTCCGATAGATGGGGGGTCGGTGGAAGGCTGGTCAAACCGTTTGGTTGTCGACCACTACGACCCGGGTTCGATTCCCGCATTGGACACTTTTTTCTGTAAAAAAAAAAAAATGCTCCAATGGCCCCCGATTCTAGCAAAAGTCCAACCCCACCAGCGAGTGTAAATAACCAAACGGGGCTGTGGCACATTTGTAAGTGCAAAGTCGAACTGCTTTTCACATGTGTAGACATGTGGTGTGCGCTTACAGTAAAAAGCAGTCGCTAACTACCCACCATGATTATTATGGCCTGTACCACGTGTACTAGGGATGAGCAAAAAAAAAAAATCCGATAGATGGCGCAAGCCAATAGCAACTTTCAGTTGCACGATCAGGGAATGCCTTTTTTTCTTAATAAAATTAATTGTCAAAATACAAGAAAAATCTATGCAAAATTACCTTATTTTTCACTACTATCTATTCCGATAGAAATGTTCAGAATGTCTGGAACATTTCCGCGAACATATCGACGGTATGGTTGGGTGGATGCCTCTGACCCCTAAAGACAAAGATAATATTATCAAAAGGAGTACGATAAGTTGACAGGAAGTATTCTTTCTTGCTTATTTTCTTATCTCTTCTTCGTAATTGGTTTTGATAACGAATGATTTGTCAATGCCTTGTTTGGTTGTTAAGGTATGGCCTGCAAGACGTAGTGCCTGGAAAAATTACAGGATTGGCTTTTCTTGATTTATCCTTCAGAAAAAAAAAAATATTGATTAATATTAATGAATAAATAGTAATTATTGCTTTTTATTTCTATGATAGATGACCAAAGTCTTCAGCAAAATTCAGTTTTACAATCAGGAGATGTTTGTGTCATGACAGCAATAACAAGCCTTTTTATTGGGGGGCCTAAGCCCTATACATGATTCGCCCAGGTGCATAATTGCTTAGAAAATATGATTTGTTTATTTATAAGTGATGGTTCATTTACATATGGCTCTCTTTTCTCAATGTTTCTTCTCTAATCATGAACATTTCTATCCATTCTCTAAAATCTTTCTTATAAACTTATCTCCCATAGAAGTGAGACAGTAAATTAGAATATATTCTTCAGTTTCTCTGCTCTTTTACAGGTACTGGTCTTCTGTAGTGCCATGCTTCTCTTTATTGAACTGTTCTCTTTGTTTATTCATACCCTCCCATCTTATCCATCGGTCCAATTACCTTACATCTACACACTTTTATAGAATTGGAAAATATTCTCTCGCTCACCCCGGGTATATACTACTAAAAAAGTAAAAATCCTAACAATTATAACACCATAATTAGATTATAAAACTATCAACAATTTACAGGTTTAAGCACGAACATCTCATGTTTACATAGGTAAATAATAAAGAAATTATTGCAGCATAGGAATACATAATTTTGATAGATAGAGACCATTTGGGAAATTCATTCAGAGACATAGGTTTCTTGTATAAATGTTTTAATATCGGTTCGCTAGCTTTCTTTCTTTGACGCCCTTCTACAGGACGATTAGTGATAAGAGAAAAGTTTGATGTTAGCCATCAGTTCACTTGTAGAAAGACGTCAAAACTTCAGATCCGATAATACGAATATTTAGGCAATAAATGTATCTCTGGATGATATTTCCTAATGTTATTACACAAGAGTTTGAAATTTTCGAATAGATGCAGATACTATGCAAAACAGCAGCAACAAAGACTAATCAGCAAGCCATCAGCAACTTCCAGTTGCACGATAAGGAGATGCCCTTTTTTCAGAATATGACAATGTTACTCTACTGGCTATAAAGCGAGATACCTATCAAAAGAGGTATTAAGATATATATGATAGGTAGAGATACAAAGAAGAACAACAAAGACAGAATATGGCAAGAGATAATGTCAATGTACCGGATCTGTAGCGATATACCTATCAAAGAGATATCAGGATACATTGTATTATATTGAATACATTGTATAAATACTTGTATCAGGATACGAATTTGGCAGGTAGATATACAAAGAACTACAAGAAAGACAGAATATGGCAAATTATAATGCTATTGTACCGGCTCTGGAGCAAGATACCTATCAAAGATATATCAGGATACATATTTGGTAGGTAGAGATACAAAGAACTACAAGAAAGACAGAATATGGCAAATTATAATGCTATTGTAGTGACTCTGGAGCAAGATACCTATCAAAGATATATCAGGATACATATTTGGTAGGTAGAGATACAAAGAACTACAAGAAAGATAGAATATGGCAAATTATAATGCTATTGAACCGGCTTTGGAGCAAGATACCTATTAAAGAGCTATATTAGGATACATAATTGTAGGTAGATATGGCGTGGAGAGAGAGATATAGAAAGCTTCACGATTTTGCGTGTCATCCTTGCGCAGGGGCCATACTAATCTTCTCTGTATCGTTCCTATTGTAGTATATGTACCGTCGAACAAGCGTGAGAGAGAGAGAGAGATAGAGAACGTAAAAAACAGAGATAACATTGTAAGATATCAAAATTCGAAACTATTCTAAACGTGCAAGATTCTTTTTGAAATTAAACAATTTCTACTGCCCTAACTGCAATGGAAAAATTAAAGGGAGGGCCTGGCTAATCAGTAGTTTTTCCATTGAAGTAAGGTCAGTAGAAATTGTTTAATATCAAAAAGAATCTTGCGCGTTTAGAATAGTTTCGAATTTTGATAACAGATGGCGCGCTGGTGCATTATATTGTAAGGTATATAGAACGATACTGTACCTGCTCTAGATCGAGGTACAGCAGGCCGACATGTCAGAGCATGCAGGTTGTTATGTTCAGCCCGGATACAGTAGGTCATGCAGCCACCGAAGAAGGTGATCTGGTAGATATATGTGAAGAGGACGGCCACAGCGGTGTAGAAACAGAAGATACGAGCAGCTTGGAAGGGGGGTCGCAGATCCCACGAGGAAAGATGTCATGTTGGTCAGGGAGGTGACAGTAATGGACACGCCGGCGTGTTTGTAAGCTTCGGACAGTCGTTTCTCCAGACTCTGGGACCGCTCAGTCCGTCGCCAAGCTGCCAGGAGGACGAATGTGTCATCCATTCCAATACCTGGACATCACATGTCAGCATGGGGACAATCTCACGGCGATGTCAAACATTGTCCTACTTCAGACCCTCTAAATAAATGCACTTAAGTATAGCATATATAAGTAGAATCGTCCAATATAGAATTAGAGCTCTAAGAAGCGGTCTGGTAGATAAATTGGCGAAACTGCTGGGAGGTTTCACAACTGATTAGCCAAGCTCTCACAATATTTTTCTCATCGCAGTAAGGATAGTAGAAGTTTGTTTTACATGTAAAAGAAACATACATGCTTTAATATGAAAAAACAGCGCGAAACGCATTCGTGGAAGGCTTTTCTTGATTTATCAAGTAATTGGGTTGGCCAAATATCACGGAGCAAGCTAAATAAACGTTTAGTTTATTTTTGCTCCACTAGATGGCGCTCTGCCATCTAAAAATCACATGTGCTTGTGTTCAGGAGATGCCTTCTTTTTTTTTTAATGCTTTAATATGTTTTCATTTTTTATATATCGAGAGATATTGCTTATTGCTTCATATTAAATACAATGTCGTTAAACCATTAGAACTGAGAACAGATCTTGAGATCTGTTTCCTTTAGTAAAATTTGGATAGACAAATTAGCTGTCGAACAGAGTAGAATAAGAATTTTCATTGACTCTTTACATAGAAAAAAAAAAGATTAAAATAATTTTATAATGTGCATAATTACCTTTTAAAATCCTATTTTAAATTTATTTTGTGTTTAAATCCTTTTTTTATGTTCAATTCATTGAAAAAGCCAATGATGCCCAAATTGATTTAGTATAAAACCTCAATAAAAATTAATATGTGAAAAAAAACCCGACAACAATGGATCGCATGTAAAGAAAATCAGCAATAAAAATGATTAGCTTTTCTTAATGTATCCTTTGTTGGCAAACACTTCGCAATTAAAATTTAAGAAATAATTTGTAGTAAAATAGAAGTTTGCAAAAATAAAAGCTACGTTAAAAGCATCGCACATTGGCCCAGCCGACAGGATACGGAAGAAAAACAAAATGGCGGGAAATAATAACGATCGTTTGCAAAAATTCAAGGGCTCTAAATCAGCAATTAAGCCTGAGTCGTGGATAATATTATATATATATATATGAATCAGAAACAAATTATTTTAAAAAGAAGATAGTAAAGTCAAAATATTATTTATTACTTGATAGAATCAGCATTTGAATAGTAAACAGATTATTTCAAATCCTGTATTAAAAATAGAAACTGTAAAAATTGGTACAAAGATTTGGTTCACAATGCAAATCTCAGCATCACATCGAAGATTAAAAACAAGAAGAACGAATTGGAAATTTATTATCAAGATAAAATTCGCCAGTTAGATCAAACCCATCTAACAAAGTAAGAAAAATGCATTTATTAACAAACGGCGAACTTCCAAATGATTGGAAGGATTTAATTGTGATTGTACAGCCAACTGACATCACGAAATGGTTTCATATCTTCAATTGAACGAAATAGTTTTGAAGATTTGTTGGTTAGAAGTTTGTTTGGAAAAGCTACAGCTATATCAACCATTTTTCCCCGACGTTTCAGTAACTCTGTCATTCTCCTCAAGGGAATATGATTGTTTCTGATTCTGTTCCTGAAACTTCGAAAATAAAATAAGAATTGATTGATAAAGCTCAATATTTTCCTGAATAAAGTATAACTTCAGTTCAGTTTAAGCCTAAAAATAAAATCAATCTCAAAATTTAAAAAATAATTATTATGAAAAAAAAAAAGGTTCTCCCCCACACACTGGTGTCCAATATGTTCGAAAAAAAGGATAAATATTGAATCAGAGATTATGAATATTATGATCCGAATTATATAAAGAAAAGAATAGATTTAATCATAACACATAGTTCAGGGAAACAAGTGTGAGGAGCCCCAGAATTGGTGATTGTAAACACTTTGACAAATATTCCTACACAAGGTTCTTTAAAAATCATCAACATAAGTGTTAAAATTTTACACAAATAAATTTACTGGCAATGCGTTTCTTTTAAATATCATCAATTATTATCTCTACAGACCTTACTGCAATGATATGAGTTATTGAATGAGAGGGCTTGGCTCATCAGTAGTGAACCCTCTCAGCGGTTTCGCCAAATTAATCTCTAGACCGCTCTACTATTGTATTGGACTGGTTTTGTTATATACCCTGCATTTTCTATGGAAGACAGATTAGGGATGTTTAGTGAACTATGGACATAAGCTTATAGTTCTGAAGAGGTACATACATATAATTTCAAGGTATTGCATCGAGCAAAGCTCTTCCGCAAAATATGTTTTCATAACCAATATATATTAGTAAATTAAATTTTATTGCCATCTATCGTTAAAATTTTACACAAATAAATTTACTGGCAATGCATTTCTTTTAAATATCATCAAATATTATCTCTACAGACCTTACTGCAATGATATGAGTTATTGAATGAGAGGGCTTGGCTCATCAGTAGTGAACCCTCTCAGCGGTTTCGCCAAATTAATCTCTAGACCGCTCTACTATTGTATTGGACTGGTTTTGTTATATACCCTGTATTTTCTATGGAAGGCAGCTTAGGGGTGTTTAGTGAACTATGGACATAAGCTTATAGGTCTGTAGAGGTACATACATATAATTTCAAGGTATTGCATCGAGCAAAGCTCTTCCGCAAAATATGTTTTCATAACCAATATATATTAGTAAATTAAATTTATTTGTGTAAAAATTTATCGATAGATGGCAATTAAATTTAATTTACTAATAAGTGCTAAAGTAAATGGAATTCCTGTGCAAGCATCTGTCAATACTGGAGCAACAATATCACTAATTAATTGGCGATTGTACAAGCGAACCAATCTTCAATCAAATTCTGACATTGACATCAGTCAAACCGATGGTGTTAACAAGACATGTGGAAGCATTCAGACCAATGTAAGAATAGATAAAACAAATTAAACCAGCACCTCTCCACCATGTTGAGGACGAAAAATACATTACAAGATGAGAAAACAGAGTTGGCATCGCTCGTGGATTGCCAAGGAAAATGATAGACTAAGAGTACATCTATCCCCCGATTTACACGGTAGATACGTTTCTGAGAAAAACGTGTAAATCGAGGGATAGGTGTATATTAAACTGTCAAATCTGAATAGGTGTTCGCCCCCTCATGAATCATAGCCTCCCAATATTCTTTTCAACATAGGTAGTATAGAGTAGAATATCGCATTTTAGTATAGTGCGATAAAAAAAAAACTTATTTGGAAAACCGTGTAAAAGCGAAAACGTGTAAAACAAGTACCGTGTAAATCGGGGGATAGGTGTATATGGTGGAAATATATCAAGCCTCCAGGGATAGGTTTCTTTTTAATTTTTATTTGCATATCTCTATAGCTTTCGGACATAGAATCCTTTCTACAGAAGAAAAACCAAGGGCTTCCATGCCCGAAAGCTAGAGAGTTTTGTGAATTGAAATTTTTCAAAAAGAAACCTATCCCTAGAGGCTTGATATATTCATCTTAATATTAATACAAGGGATAATTTTATCGAAGACTATATGGGTAAAAACATGTTGAGAACGGAACTAACATTACAAAATAAGAACTCGGAGTTGGTACAGTATAAGGGTTATTCAGGAAGACGCGGCGATGGAGCAAAGAATTGTAAAAGCATGCCTAGGACGGAAGAGATCCTCACAAGGATTAAAAAAGAAAGTTGATACCATGGATATATGAGTTAGAATTCCCAAGTTGATGCGGTGGAATGGTTATCCAGGAGGGGAAGATAAAGAACACGTATAAGCGCCTGTTTAAATGGAAGAGATATCTCAAGGTTAAGTACACAGGATTATTATAAAGGATGCGTTATCAAGATGGGCGATAGAGAAAGAGTACAATGGTAAGAACATGTTTAAGATGAAAGAGACATTTCAAGGCAATGTACAAAGAATTAGTATAGAGGATGAACTACCAAGATGGGCGATTAGCACGGAAGATTAATGGAAAGAGCATGCTGAGTTTGGCTGTTACCCAAGAGGACGAAGGGGATGACCAGGTTGATGCTGATGAACTCCACCCCCAGAAGCAGCATCAGACTCAGTGCCGCCCCTACAGCCATCGAACTCGACAGACTTCCCAGCAACCCCAGCAACGGCTTGCTCTGTACGCAGTCGAACATGGTGCAAGTCAGCACACAGAAGGTCATCAGGATCAAGATGGCAAACGAGAAGTAATACGGCGCCTTCTTGGCATCATTTGACAAAGTCTCTTGCAGCGTACTAGAAGCATATCGGTATAGATTGACTCGTGGAAGATCAATTTCACCAAGATATTCTATAAATTTCTTTTCCCATTCTTCTGATAATTTAGAATCGGGTTTCATATAGTACATAAGTCCGATGACCTTCGCAGATTTTACTTTACCTTCCGAATCCAATTCAACACCACCAAGAACATTTCCGTAATAGTTAAATTCAAATCCATTCTTCTCAATAGGATATCGTATATTTCCAGCTTTCAACTTTTCCAATTTGGATAAAATGACATTAGGATAGCATTCATTTTTGGTATTACGTGCACAGATATCTCTATAGGATGATCCATTAATGGAAATCTCTTGGATTAACTTATCAGCTTTCAGAACATCCTGAAGTATCTCATCCCGAAGAACAGATCCACCATCTCGTGGTTCTACAATAACACGACCAAATTTGCCGAAGCGAGTTTTGCGTGTGGGATCTGTTACGAGTTCTGGAGGGAAGCGATCTTCAATGGCTGCACGATCTACTCTTGCTCTACCGTTGAAAGGTGAGTAGAGGTATTCTGGATCATTGTTAATCTCCAGAGGCATCTTGTAGATGAAGACTGCCATACCCAGGCTTATAGTCACTAAGGCTGGGATGCAAATAAAGAGCAAAGGTCGGGCGACTGTAGCTCTTGCCAGACGCTCGAAGAAAGCGCCCACAAACTTCTGAACTCCATTCAACTTCATCTTTCTGCACATGCACACATGCCATTAGAACATTCCACACATCTATAGTGGACACAGAAATGGGAAATTTATATAATTTTTAGATAATATAAATGCATGTATTGGATTGAAAATTTATTTGTCAATATTTCGGTTGGCTGAGTGCCAACATTTGTCAAGGTATTAGAACGTATTTAAGAGGTGACCATCTAAAGGTAGATAGCTCGACGAATTGCCAATATTTCTACATAAATATCATATAAACTTACTATGGATAATTTCAATTCTAAAACTGTTGGATATTGAAAATTGTTTTTTTCAATTGGTTGTCTATGACCTTAATGAAGAAAAAGAAATCCAAAAATATAGGCTTTATCTTTCAAACCTCGTTAGAGTTATAAGTTACAAAAGGTCATTAGTCAATATGCAAATATTAAAATTTGTATATCTGTAGTATGAATTTTATAAATATGTTTTTCAAATAGATATCAACATATATAAGGCATCACATTATATAGCTAATGACATATATTCCCGATTTTGTCTCAAATTCTTTTATTTATTTAAAAATGAAAAAAGACTGAGGTTTAGAAGAATCTTATTTTGATTTACACCATTACAAAATATTAAAAAATGTTCTGAAAATTAGAAACCATTTTAGACGCGTAAGATTCTTTTTGAAATTAAACAATTTCTACTGCCCTTACTGCAATGGAAAAATTAATGAGAGGGGCTGGCACATCAGTGGTAAACCTTCCCAGCGGTTTCGCCAGTTTAATCTACCATACCGCTGTTATATTACATTTTTCGATCTTCCTTATATAGTGATACTGATGCTAGACTCTTGGAATGGGTGTAGTTTCTAATTTTCATAACAGATGGCGCGCTAGTGCATCGTAATAAAAAAATGTTCTACTAGATTATATTGTAGTGTAGTTTATTTGTCCTATGTTTGTTTACATAATTTTGTTCTAGATTTTTATTTGCATATTTGGTTTGGATTGTCATTTCTATATAAATTTGCATATCTTCAAATTTTAGGGTAGTCTGTTGGTACCGAAGAATAAAACTTATTTCTATTTTTCTCTTCTGACAACTTTTTTTTTTTCTAATAAGACAATATTAATATCTTATAATGGTGTTGATAAAGTAAAATATCTCCGAAATCTCACTTTTTTATTATTATCATTTTTGCTTTTAAATAAATAATTGACGCATTCAGAAATTCAAGTTTCAAATATTCGTAAATTTTCTTATATTTATCATATGTATATAACTTTTTATAATTATGGTACAAGGGTCACTCCAAATGTTTTTGTAATTAATATTAATTAATTAAAATATTAAAAAATAAATTATACCATTAGAATCTACATGCATTTTTTACCTAACATAAACATTTTCATAAAATAGTAATAACAATGACTCATAGAGGGCGCGACTTTGTTTACAGCGTCAGCGGTAATTTCTATGCATTGCATCAGACACAATGAAGTTGAGAAAGTTTACGTATGAAAATATATAGTAATATATTAAAAATAAAAAAGGCATTTCCTGACCACGAGCACATGTGCCTTCACATGCCTTCAGGAAATGCCTTCTTTATTTTTAATATCAACACTTGACCCACCTATCTTTTATTTTTTCTATTGTTTTTCATAGTAATATATGTCAATATATACACTATATTTTAATATATGTAACATAATTATAAAAGTGTAACAGTCCCAAAATGTAGATACAATTTAACTCGCCAGTTTGGGCATTATTTAATACAAAACAGGATAATAAAGTGTGATTGAGAATCCGCCGGGCCAAAGACAGGACAAAGGGTTACAGAAGTCGTTAGTTTGTTTTACCCCACCTCCTCCATCCCGACCCGACCGACAAACACATTAGTGGGATGACATTAGTTCAGCTTGTCCTCTCATGTAGAACACACCCTCCTGGACCTTGTCAACGTCTTCGGCGATGACCTCTCTCTGAGGTGACATCCAACCTGTTTCATTCTTTTGTGTTACCTATTGACGCTTGAAACCACTGGCTTCATGACTGCATAGTGCCTGCCTACACCAACAATCAGTAGACAGGGTATCCTTGTCATATATATATTTACTTCATTTTTAAAAATAAATTATGAGATTATTAATTGAAAAATTGAAATCTCTTTTTAAAAATTCAACATTTTGTAACAAAATCTTATAATAAGCTCCAATCCCCATATTTTCAAGTAATAATATACCTTGATCTACAGGTTCGATACCCTAATATAATTGAATGAAGATAAGAAAGGAGAAGTGATATATAAATACTAAATTATGGTAAATTAATTTTTAAAAACTTTCGTTTAAATAAGACGTGTTTCTATAGTAGATTCTGATTGGGTAGCTTTTTTTTCGAACCAAAAAGAGACCTTCAACACTTTTCTTAAAACAATGTACACGCTTTTCAGCCATCAAGTCTCAAATCTGAAACTCTCATTAAGACATGTCATTTTAAAAATTATGTCTAAACGGATATAAAATATGCACAGACCTATCGTATCATTTAATTTAAATAATCAAATGAGGCGTAAACACATTAAAACTTCTAGTTTTGAAGAGCATTTGCTGGTTTGAAGTTTGTTTGGAGAAATATCACTACATCAACCAGTTTTTTTATTTAGATCCTGACGTTTCAGTGGGTCTTTGTCATTCTCTTCCTTCCCCTGAAGAGATTGAAACCACTTTTATTAGATCGTTTATATAGGATTATTTTATTGTATTTGCATCACCTAAGGAAAAAGTGACAGCGAGTTACTGAAACCTCGGAAATTAAATTTTAAAAAATAGTTAATGTAGCCATCTATAAATACTTCTGTTATTTTTCTTATTAAATAATTTATTAGAAATAGTATAAACACATTTATTTTAAACAAAATAAAAAATATCAGAACTTATAAAATAAAAGAAGTTTATTTACCTTCTTTAAAAATATTTACATAAAAGCAATTTAACAAAACAAATTTAATCCAAAAATTAAACAATCACAATTTACATATCTCTCGACAAAAAGCGTTTACTCTAGTCCTAGTCAAAACCCAATAAATAAATATATATATAATTTAATTATTTTTATACGTCTGCGTAACTTTAAGTCCATTTACATCAACTTCTAAATACATATAGATAGTCACATAACAATAAATACAATGATTATCATGGGCTGTGCTACGTATATGTACACGGGATTATGTAACAGCAATACTAATGATAATTTATAATACAATATAATGCGGCTTATGATTGTACACTGTGGGTTCGTTTCTCATCCCTGGACACTTTATTTTTCCGTTTATCATTTACTCTTCATTATTCATCCTTTCATACTTCTTCCCTAAGGTTAGAAATAATCGTTATTTCTCCTTAAAATGAATTTTGAATTTTCGTTCTAAAGAAACACATGCGGGAAATTTTTAAAATGTCGTTCTACTAATGATAATGGTAAACAATGACGTGTTTGTATGATGAGGATTGAAATTCTTTAAAGCTATTTCTTTTTATGACCGTTAGAACCAATTTACAGAGGCCTCTTTTTCTTTGTAACACATCCCACATGAAGAATAAACTTTTATTATTATTATTATTATCTCAATAGTACACGTGGTAGAGGCCACGATAATCATAATGGGTAGTAGTTGACGACTGCTTTTAATATAAGTTCACCACATATCTACACAGGTAGAAATAATTTCAACTACTTTCAACATTTACATATCTACTCATGTATATATGTAAAATGTAGAAATCAGACTTTTTATACTTACAAGTGTATCAGAGTTCCAGTTTTATTACTTGTACTTACTGGTAGGGTTGAACTTTTACAATAATCGAGGGGTTATTGAAGCAATTTTTGTATTCAGAAAAAAATTCCCAATGCGGGATTCGATCCCAAGTCGTGGTGGTATAAGATCGATGGTTTATACCATTCCTTCGCCGATTCCCCAGAATAAACCTTCCAAATCAGACTATATAAGCCGAATGAACACTACAATAGAAGGTATCAATCAAGGTATTCAACCTATCAAACAAGATACTGAAGGAGGACTTGAACCAACCCGATCTAGAAGATATGTACCAAACTTCCGTTAATAAATTATACCTTCAAATTCAAAATTCAAATAATCCAATCATACAAGATATTCTACAAAATAAAGGAGATATCAATCCCCGATTCCGACGACCCGGCCCTGACACTTAGTCAAGAGCTCATCGCCCAACAGCTGACCTCCTGCAAGGTCCGGGGGGACCACCTCTACTCCACCAACTCGCCATGTGTAAATAGCCAGGACAAGGTGAGCTGTGCTCGAATGTAACACCTGTAAATTGCGACGAAATAAATAAATGATAGAAGGTAATTCCTCGATTAATTGTATAGCGCTGAAGCTAGAATACTGAATGTGGAAGAATTCATTAAATCATTCATCACTCGGTTTCGAACATATCTTTCCATCAAGAGATACACAGAATTGATGTGAGCAACAAGCTCATCAGTTGTACATATAAAGCCTTTTTCTTGTCGCTACCTTTCTCTCAATGTACCAGTTGAAGGACAAACATGGCCGAATGATTGTAATGAATGATTACTGAATAAAAGAAACACTTCCCATCTGTCTTCATATCCCAGCAATACAATAGTTGTACCGATCTGGTGGATTAAATTGGGAAATTCGCTGGGAAGGTTAACCATTAATGAATCAAGTCTTAAATATTGTAACAAAGTATTTTTTATTTTAGCAGAGTATTATTTTTTATGTTTTTATTTTACTATACTCTGTACACTTACCTCTTTTGCTTATCTTTTGTTTATCATTCATAGTTTGTTCTTGCCTGAAATAAATTGTCTCATCCCGAAGTTGGCCTTCCCTAATTTTCCACGGAGCAATATTCTTCATCTTCATTTAACCTTTGTAAGAATTTGTCTTTGATGAATAAAAAAAGAAGTAGCAATGAATAATTTCATACTCAACATGGTAATCTAAGAAGTCGCCAATTGCATATTTCAAATGTATTCATTTTCCATACTTACGTTAGATTTTGGCCAATTCGACTGATTTTAAAACTTTAACGTAGGATTATGAAAAAGGCATCTCCTTATCGTGCAACTAAAAGTTGCTGATGGCTTGCGCCATCTATCGGAATAAATATAAACTATTCTCGTTGATTTTTAATAATTAATTAATTATTAAGTTGATATTTATTCCGATAAGTTGATATTTATTCCTATAGATGGCTTGCACGATCAGCAACTTTCATTTGCACAATAAGGAGATGCCTTTTTCATAATTTATGCACCTTATCGCAGTACAATATCACATTTGTACTATTTTTTTCACATTTAAGGTAGGATGTTATGAAATCGAAGCTGCCTCTGTACTGATAAGGGCCATATTCCGAAACCATAGTATACAGGTTGGCTTTATGTCTGAATTCTCCAAAACTGGTGTTGTGGATTATTCTTTATCAATATGCCATTCCGTTTTTTACTGGGGTGATAAACCAAATACATTGTGTTTTAACACTTTCGACCCGAAGGACGCGCGACCTTGCCGATTTTGCCTCAAACCAGAAGGACGCGAATTTTCGATTTTCAAAATTAAATATAAAATCGCTGGCGGTTGACACGAATTCGAGTCCACCAGGATCTTGTCCCTTCTTGTCTATCTATCAGTGGGTTGTGGGGGATGTCAGCTGACCTAATGTACTTGTAAAACTTCACGTGAGACCGCAGCAGCTCCTATTGCCTGTCTATGCAAATGTGGAATGGTCTGTCCTCAAAGTGTTAATGCATTTTTAAAAAGAGAGGTGCAACTTTGGTATATTATGATAAAAATATAGTTAAAAATCTAAATTATGTTATATTTATTATATAAGTATTATGAAAATTAGAAACTATTTTAGAGGCGTAAGATTCTTTTTGAAATTAAACAATTTCTACTGCCCTTACTGCAATGAAAAATTAATGGGAGGGCCTGGTTAAGCAGTGGTGAACCCTCCCAGCGGTTTAATATAGTCTAAAATAGTTTCTAATTTTCATAACAGATGGCGCGCTAGTGCATCATAATATAAATATTATATTGAGATATAAATTACTCTCTTGGATTAAACTTAAGGAACTTGTACCTTTTAGCAAGTATATCGAGATACAGACAATAACTCTGAAAGATATTACAGTGACCTTTATTGAAGACACGAGATAACCAAGTGTGATAAAAATCCCTTCTGTCTCCTTAATAAAAAAAAATTAAAAAACGACCGGCGACATCAAAGACTTTCTACCTTCTTAATACGATTATTTTCATTACTATAATCATTAGAGGATCCGTTACTCGGAAAGAAATGTCAATTTCGAAATTTAGGTTTCGTCACACCACCCTGGGGCCATTCTCAATTGTAGGAATCCGTTAAGTGACCTTGGCTATGAGCTACTCTACGTATTTTCTGGATTTCTCTTTCAGTGAAACCTCCTATTAGCGACCCATATAATAAGCGGCCACCTCTCAGAACAACTACGTTTGTAAAATGAAAATTGACCTGATATAACCCAACCTCCAATGAGCAACTACCTCCTAAAACGACCACATTTGTATAATAAAAATTGATATAATGTAACTCAACCTCCATTGAGCGATTACCTCCCAGAATGACCGCGTTTGTAAAATAAAAATTAACCTAACCCAACCTACAATGAGAGACTACCTTCTAAAACGACCACGTTTGTTAAATAAAAATATTTGATACATAGTGACCTTTATTGAAGACACACCAGATAACCAAGTGTGAACAAAATTGACTCTGTCTTCTTAAAAAAAAAAATAGACAGCCGGTAACTTTCCACTTCTTTAATTTTTGTCCGTGAGTTTAAAATTTCGAGAGATTTCTCCCTGTTCATTAATTTATCGAAACAAACATTTGGAAGTTTTTTGTGCAATAAATTGTGTGTGTGATAAAGGAATGCCTATATATACATTTGGACAAAGAGAGTCTTGAAAATGTTACTATATAAAAATATCATATTTATGATTATTTTTTTCACTTCTGTGACATTCGTGTTGTGAAATTTACTTACCGTTCTATCAGATCTATATTAATTGAGGAAACTAATTTAAAATTAAAGGAAAACTCGATTTTTCCTGGTTTTTTAAACCATGCGTGTGAAAACCTCTTCTCTTTGTATTTACACAATACCAGTCTGGTAGTTCAAACTGGCGAAATGGTAAGTGGATTGATTATTGAACCAAATCGTTCTCATTATTGACCTTGTTATCTATTTTGTTTTATAAAATTGTATTCAGGCGAATGGATTAAAAGTATTTAATCTGAATTTGGATGAGGAAAACGAAGACTACAGATTTCGTACACCTCTTTTAAGCATATCCCTGAAAAATCTCCAGACTTGGCCCCTGTATGAAAAAGTGAAAGTTGTATAACCTTATGATTTTGCTTTGTTTTAAAAATGAATCGATGTTGGTTCCATATGCTTGAATTGAATATTACACCTTAGTCTATATATTTTATTGCTTAAAAAGAAACACAACAAAACAAAAAAAGAAACTACAATTGTAAATAATTTGATAACTAACTAAAAACATCCCCAAAATGATGATGATAAAAATTGAATATGTCTGCCAGAAAAATGCTTCTAAGAATTAAAAAATAAGAATAATTACAAAATTAACATATAAACTTCAAACAGCCCCTATGGAATTTTGTGATTTTGGCTCGGTGAAAACTGCTCTTAGATAGATTTCTAGAGAAGCTCGAAGATGCTAGAGGGTCTCTGGAAAGTTGTTAAGGACTGTTGGAATAGTTTTGATCAAAATATTCTAAGACGAAGCCTTATTTCCTGGAAACATCGAATCAGGGCTGTTGCTAAACGTCAAGGCTTATACATAGAAAACAATAAGTTGAACAAACATTAAGAACGCGGCTGATTCCACAATCGCCTTTTCAGTGATACGCTAACCTATGTACGGTAGAATCTGGACACTGGACATGTGTCGAACCTGAAGGCTGTTGTTGGGTTCTACGCTACCTGGAGTATAGGAGTTCCATCGATACTTCCTTCCTGTGGTGAATCTGTATAAGTTCGGTGGTCTTAATAAATCTGTAAGTGTATGTGCGTGTATTTAATCTGAATATTGTTTCCCAATTGAGAGCATACTCATCTTTTTGCTTCTCTAATGTTTCTGCCGATAATGTGTTCTGTAAACAATGACAATACAAACTTTCCGTTTTGTTTAGTTATTGGTCTGTTGTTTTACCTGGTGATATGGCCGAACTTTGGAGATATATAATGTCATATAGATAATGTCTCTCTCTCCATTCTGTTCAGTTACTGGCCAGTTGTTGCATTTGGTCCGACATTCGGTGATATATCATGTGGTGGTTCTATCCATGGTTAAACTAATTCCTGAAGAAGTCCACTCCCTCCCAAATTCTGCGATGGTAGTTATAGGCCTGGAAAATAGGTCCTCTATTGTCAGTTCTGAGCATGACAAGATATGCTTCAAGATATATCATGTCATATAGACAATATATCCCTTTCTCCATTCTATTCATTTAATACTCAGTTCATGGCCAATTATTAGCCGAACTTTGGGAATATAATGTCAACCATTTGGAGATTCTTTTATTTCCTTCTTATTCTTTCAGGTCATGTCTCTTAAGACAACCTCTAATATGAAGTTTTACCGTAATTAGCATTTAAATGAGCACAACGAGTTGTTTGTAAACATGAAAATATATCGCGTGACTATATTCCACGATTTCTATTTACATAAGAAACAATATGTAGCAATATCGTAATTGCATATTTCCCATGTACAGAAGGTCAATGTGGCAAGCCGAACGATCAAACCAGATTAGAAGGCCATATCCTCTAAGATAACGTTTTTCTTATGAGCTACTGTACGGGGAATAACCACTCCATGTTCTCTCCTACAATGGCATTTCCGGGAAGTTCAAGTGGGAAATTGGCCTTCCTTGTCATACGTTTTTCCATTGTCACAGAGAGTGAAAATGTCGCCAGCAAACACATGGATCCTCTACTGCTCTTACTGGTTACCGAATGTTTTACCTCTCTCTGCGTTAAACAAAATTATCCATAATAATACTAAGAGCGAGTAAGGAAGTAGCTTGGTCAAGATGTCTGCTAACATCTTTTCAGTTGGACAGTAGTTCAGAGAAAGAAAATTATTAGAAATTAAATCCTTGATGAAATAAAACTTTATATCAATATGCTTTGTCCTAGCAGTTACTTTTTCTGAATTTAGTAATTTTATACAACTCTGATTATCTTCATTTAAGATAACAGGTTTTTTAATTTCAAATCCAAAATCTGACATCAGCAAGTCAAACCAAATTGCTTCTTAAGCGGCTGTTGCTGCTGCCACATATTCTGCTTCTATCGAAGAAAAGGAAACTGAGTTTTGTTTTTGGCTAACCCAGATTAGTTCCCAATTTATAAATATAAAGTATCTTTTCAATTTTTTTTTATATTGAATTGTCACACACACAACAAACTTAACCATGAATCTATCGCCAAATCATTTATTACTTGAATCAGATTCACAGGAAATCATTGCAGCTAACAAAATAGAGATGTTATCAGAGTTTCAATCGTTTCTGTGAAGAGACGCACTTTATCCTACCATCCTTATGAATTAAAGACTCTGTCAAAAATAAGTTTTCAGCAAAATGATAATTGAAAAGATACCTTTACCTGGAGGTTTGATATTTTTATTGAATATTCATACATGGGATTCTTTTATTGAATATTAATATATGGTTTGTTCAAAAGTTCATGTTTTTCTTAAAATGTTGTTTCTCTTATTACTTGGCGAATAATATACAGGGTGCGGTAGATAAGTAATGAGACTCAGTCTAGAAAAACAAATTTATTGATCCGATTTGTACAAAACGTTTATATTCTTCAAAGAACTCGCCTTGGGCGTCGACACAACGTTGCCAGCGTTTTTTCCAAGCTTCATAGGCCCCACTGTAGTCCGTTGAAGTTGTATATATATTTTTGCTTATCCCTAGTACACGTGGTACAGTTCATGATGATCATGGTGGGTAGAAGTAGGCAACTGCTTTTACTGTAAGTGCATCACATGTCTACACATGTGAAAAGCAGTTCGACTTTGCACTTACAAATGTGCCAGATCCCCGTTTGGTTACTTGCACTCGCTGGTGGGGTTGGACTTTTGCAAAAATCGGGGGCCATTGGAGTATTTTTTTTTTTTTCAGAAAAAAAGTGCCCAATGCAGGAATTGAACCCGGGTCGTAGTGGTCGAAAACCAACGGTTAAAACCATCCTTCCACCAACCCCCTTGCGAATAATATTATTACGGCGAATATATAATAATACATAATACAATTACTTTATACATAATACAAAGACAATATAAAATAACGGCGAATAATATTGGTATTTTGTTTTTTTTTTTGCAAGTGTTTACGAACTTTTGGCAACCTTATAGTACTATTCTAAAATTTAATTCCTTATATCATATATCATCTTGAAAAAATCATCCAGGAATTGATTTCTTGTAAAAATCATTATATTATCGGGTTTCAAGCTTTCAGGCCTTGACGCCCTATAGACGAAAAATTATTGGTTTATTACAATAAAGAGAAATTGATCACTTTAAATGATATCATTGCTATTGTGATATCTTCGAACCGTCTGATTGGTTATAATTGCGACTTAATTTGATAATAGTAACGTTATCAGTTGGTGATTTTGGAATAAATATCAGACGATTTCAGTTGTACAATCAGGAGATGATTTTATATGTTTCTAATTTATCAACCTGATCACAGTAAAATTTCATAAAATATTTTCAGTAACTATATCAATTATTGATAAATAAACTGAATCTATATTGATGGAAAACTTCAATTATTTCTGAATAGAAGTTTTTCAATTATTTATACGCCTTGTATGTTAGGTTTGTTTTGTTATTGTACCTATATAAAATTTAGCCTTATTATCTCAATATTGATTTATGTATCACAAAAAAATTAAATTTAGATGTTGCTAGTGAAAAAAAAAAAAAAAAAAAGATTGGAACAGGCAAAACAGATCCTCAGCTAAAAGAAATCGAATTTTTAATTTAAACAAGGCGAACATTTCGTTTATCGATTTGATATTTATTTGTATCAAATTTCGATAATAGTGGTTGATTGAGGAGTGGTAGAAACTGTCCATTCTAGACAGCCAGATCCCGGATCCAATCCCGCATTGGACACTTTTTTTCTGAAGAAGATTTGTTTCAATGGCCTCATATTTGTCGTATATTTATATTTTAATAATTTTAAATCCACAGATTATTATTCTGTAATATATTGTATACATCGTAATATTTAACTTATCATCATCATTCTGTTGTTGTTGACTTTTAATTCTTGAGTTTGCATCAACTATTTTTCTACTTTTGAATCAACCTATATATATAAATACAGCACAATATTCTTGCAAAAGTCCAACCCCATCAGCGAATGCAAGTAATCAAACAGGGCTTTGACACATTAGGAAGTCTAAAAGTCGAACTGTATTCTAACATGTGTAGACATATGGTGTACTTACAGTATAAGCAGTCGCTAACTACTAACAACCGTTACTCTTTTGGCCGGGGGGTTGATGGAAAGGCGGTCTAAATCGTTGATTTTTGACCGCTACGCCCCGGGATCGAATCCCGCATTGGACACTTTTTTTCTGAAGAAAATATATTCCAATGGCTTCGTATTCTTGCAAAAGTCCAACCCCACCAGCGAATGCAAGAAATCAAACGTGGCTCTGGCACATTTGTAAGTGTAACAGTCGAACTGCATTCTAAATGTGTAGATATGTGGTTGTTGTTGTTGTCGTGTCCAAAGAAGAGCCTCAGATGTCTCCATGCATCTCTATCAAGGCAGTTGCAATGTCCACTATCTTGGGTGTGTAAAGCTGCTGCTCTGGTAGATATTTGTTGTACTTACAGTATAAATAGTCGCTAACTACTATGGCCGTGGGATCGGTGGAAGGATGGTCTAAACCGTTTGTTTTCGACCGCTACGACCTGGGATCGAATCTCGCTTTGGGAATTTTTTTCTAACAAAAAAAAAAAAAAAAAATTCAAATGGCCTCCGATTCTTGCAAAATTCCAACCCCCACCAGTAGTAACCAGGGGGCTCTGGCACATTTTCAAATGCAAAATTCGAACTGTTTTTCACATGTGTAGACATGTGGTGCACTTACAGTAAAAAGCAGTCGCTAACTACCCACCATGATTATAATGACCTGTACCACGTGTACTTTGGATAAATAACTTTAAAAAAAAAACTAAAATGGCCTGTACCACGTGTTCTAAAGACGATACTAAGTTAAAAAAAAAACGATTTCGATAATTGTTCTTTATTGGACAAATATTGTAGCACGGGTTTCTAAGTACTAAAATTTAAAGAATAAGACAATAAAAATAATGTATTGTAACAAGGAAATAATATACCCATTTCTTCTATAATTCGAACAGAAGAAAAATCTAAAAATTAAGGGAAAGATAAAAATCCATTCTAAAAGTTCTAATGTTCCAGTAATTTCCCTGATATTATCACACAAGTTATCTCAATCAATCTTACAACACTCTGATGAGAAAGCATCCCCTCTGAAAGCCAATTTGACCTTGGACCACATTTCCCCCCGTGGAACATTGCGTGAAAGTTCCTCCTATTTACAGTACCTTTCAACATCTTCAACACACGTCGTTTTTTTTTTTTTTTTCAAAACTCTTAAACATTTTGAGCTGTGATCCTCAAACTTTCTACACACATACGGTACACACACTTCCAATCTCCCTCTCAATTTTTTTTTTTTACTTATCCTTTTAGTCTAAATTAGACAAGATCTTGGAGGTCGTGCTCGTAAAGAAGCTCAAGAACTCTTCTTGGTTCTCTGTACAGGGATCTTTTGTCCTTTCCAATGCAATTTAGTAAATGTTGGGGAGTGGCCTCTTCGGTTTTGCACCTAGTGTCTCAAAATAATTATAATATAAAAAATAACTTATATAATATATATATATTTTTTCTGCCCATTGAATATATACAAAAGCATTTTTAAAACTTAATTCTATTGATGTTATGTGGCGCTGAGTTTGTTATTGACACACATTAAATATGTTATAATGCCTTGATAAAGGTTGGTGTTCAGTCAACTCAAATATTGGTAAAATAAATGATATTTTGATCCAATATATGCATTTTTATTTAAATATTTATTTATTTATTGGTCTATTTTAAAAATGATATATGTTTACAAGTATTACATGTCAAACTACAAGGTTATCCCAAAAAGTTCGTAAACACTTCCAAAAAATTGAAATACCAATATTGTTCGCCGTTATGTCTTTGTATTATGTATAGAGTGTATTATGTAATATTGTTACGATCATTTCTTTAATTCTGTCGCTGGTAAGCCACGGAATCACAAAGCAAACTCAAAAGTAAGTTTTATTCAACACACTGTCAAATAGCAAAAGCCGACAACAACTATATGCTTTATCTATCTTACTATAGACAGTCAGCCTAATAATAATAATAAAAAAACTAATTCTCAAATATTTACATAGACCCAAACAAAAAAAATGAATTAATAGAAAACTAGTTAGAAAATTTACATATCTACAAAATAGTTGAATTAAAATACTTTGTGACAATATTATGTATTCGCCGTAATAATAATTTTCGCCAAGTAATAAAAAAACAACGTTTTAAGAAAAACACGAATTTTTGGGACAAATTTATAGATAGGGCGTTGTTGTCTTGTGTTATATTGATGCATGTGTTGGCACCTTCTCTTCACACAGCTACTGTATATACAAATATCTTCAACAAACTCTTGCTACTGTAGATTCCTTTCTCTTGATACAGGAAATAAAACCTTATATCTATATTAGATATATTAGAATGGGTATTGACTTGGAATATACATGGATAGTGCTGTGAAAACTGTCATACTTTGGCTATACTTTTAAAAATAAGTTTTCTAATATTTAGAGATTTTAATATATAAATATAGGAATATATAAGAATAAAATAAATCTCTAAAAAACAGCCCTTAAATTTTTTCTCCACTTTTATTGAGCTTTTAGAAAAGTACTCTTTTCTAAGAAGGTTTTTCGCTATTTTTTAGATCTATTTTATTTATTTTTATTGTAGGGATACATACAAGTATGCACCATTGTCTATTAATTGTATTGATATGCTCGTCTGAAACCTAAAATGATGATAATTATGAAAGATAAATGATAATAGTCAAATTCATCATTGAGGTAAAACTACGATAGATGTTGTTCTTGATTCGTTCGTTGAATGGGCTATTTTTCTATCTTTCTCCCTATTAATTCATTCATATTCATTTTATCTTTGAAATTAATCATGTGATTTATGCGAGCGATAGAGAGTTACCCAGAAATATTTGAATAAGCGAAAACTAGATCTTTATGCAAAGGACCAAAATTGGTCTTAATTATCGTGAAGATAGAGGCTGCCTGGCCGGCATTCATATTTCTTGTAATAAAAGACACTTCGGCCAGTGAATCTTTTTATTGTCTCGACGTTTCGACAAAAATCTTTTGTCCTCGTCAGGAGCGAACAAAAATTAAAACATTAGGCAAAGCGTTAGAAATTATTCTAAGGCTGCAAGGGCGTTCTCACGCGATATTCGAAATTTTGTACAACATCTAAAGCACGAGTCAAAAACAAATATTTAACTCACAAAAGACTATGATCTTTTAAATAAAGTATTTAAATATTTATAATGAGAAATTACAAAACAAAAAAAAAATATATATATATAAAAAATCAAATAATAGTTACAAAGATTTTACAATAGTATAAATAAATCTATTTCTATTATGTACAATTTATACCTACCATTTTAACTAATCTTTAAATTTAAAAACGAATTGTACTGTTGCGGAATATCTTCAAATATATTTATAGATCTTTTCCCCATTTCCCGTGATACCCATCCCTCTAAAAATAATCTTTCTTTTTTAAATTTTATATTCCTATGAAATATCTCAATATCATTCCAAGCTGGCCTATGTCCTGAATATAATGCATGTTCCCCAATTTTGCTTAACGCCCTTCTCCCCATTAAACCCTGTTGGTGTTCTTTAATCCTGATCTCTAAATTACGGCCGGTTTCTCCTACATAAATTTTGTCACATTCTGTGCATTTAATCCCATAAATCACATTATCTGGTTTTGTTATGTTAATTCTATCTTTCATTATGTTATTTCTAGTTAAAAATTCCCTTTTTGTCCCCGTGCTATACCAAATATTATATTTAAATTTTCTCAAAATTCTAGATATTTCGTTGTCGACATATCTGATATATGGAATTATTATATTATTGTAATCGTCTTTATTCCTATTTAAATTTGGCCTATCTATTTCATATCTTCTTATCCATTTGTTTGTAAAACCAATTGGATAATCAGATTGTTCTAGTTCTGCTCTAATTTTCATTATCTCTTTTTTATAAATATCTCGGTCTGTGCATACCTGTTTGGCTCTTTGTACAAGAGATTTTATCACCTGCCTTTTATGTAACATAGGATTATTGGAATTTAAATAGGAATAAAGACGATTACAATAATATAATAATTCCATATATCAGAGATGTCGACAACGAAATATCTAGAATTTTGAGAAAATTTAAATATAATATTTGGTATAGCACGGGGACAAAAAGGGAATTTTTAACTAGAAATAACATAATGAAAGATAGAATTAACATAACAAAACCAGATAATGTGATTTATGGGATTAAATGCACAGAATGTGACAAAATTTATGTAGGAGAAACCGGCCGTAATTTAGAGATCAGGATTAAAGAACACCAACAGGGTTTAATGGGGAGAAGGGCGTTAAGCAAAATTGGGGAACATGCATTATATTCAGGACATAGGCCAGCTTGGAATGATATTGAGATATTTCATAGGAATATAAAATTTAAAAAAGAAAGATTATTTTTAGAGGGATGGGTATCACGGGAAATGGGAAAAAGATCTATAAATATATTTGAAGATATTCCGCAACAGTACAATTCGTTTTTAAATTTAAAGATTAGTTAAAATGGTAGGTATAAATTGTACATAATAGAAATAGATTTATTTATACTATTGTAAAATCTTTGTAACTATTATTTGATTTTTTATATATATATATATTTTTTTGTTTTGTAATTTCTCATTATAAATATTTAAATACTTTATTTAAAAGATCATAGTCTTTTGTGAGTTAAATATTTGTTTTTGACTCGTGCTTTAGATGTTGTACAAAATTTCGAATATCGCGTGAGAACGCCCTTGCAGCCTTAGAATAATTTCTAACGCTTTGCCTAATGTTTTAATTTTTGTTCGCTCCTGACGAGGACAAAAGATTTTTGTCGAAACGTCGAGACAATAAAAAGATTCACTGGCCGAAGTGTCTTTTATTACAAGAAATTTATGCAAAGGGTTTCTTTATATTGAGATGTTGCAAGTTTTCAAGTAAATTTGATCTTCTTCGGGCAAATAATATTGTATATGAAAACAAAATAATATTTGTTGATGTTGTTGTCATGTCCAATGAAGAGCCTCAGATGTCTCCCTACATCTCTATCACAGCAGTCGCAATGTACTTTATCTTGGGTGTGTAAATCTGATGTTCTGGGTCCATGTCAATTTTATGCAAGGCTGCAGCCATTACTGGACATGAGATATTTTTTAAATTAACATTTTTACCAATTATAATTTTATTTATTTTTGTTAAAAGATCATTTTGTCATCATATATAATATTATTTTCCTGTTGAAAAGCAAAATTTTCTTAGAAGCTTAGAGCGCTCAAATAAAAAAGAAACGCTTTGCTCAAGACTAATTCTCTCATTCAAATTAAGCCAATATATAATCATATATGAAGTATGTAATATAACGAAGTTTAGATATTTCTCTCAAAACTCTACTTTTGGCAAATTTAAGTTGTGGTTCTTTCTTCATCTTCACTGTTATGTACTGAGATGATAAATCAAATGTAAAGTTTTAATGCATTTTTGAATGTGCCACTTTTGGTATATATATAGAGGGTGTTCCATTTTTAAAATAACGAATTTAGTGCTTTATTAAAAATAATTTATTAATGTTTGTACAACTTATTGTTCTTTATATGTAAGCCTTGACGTTTAGCAACAGCCCTGCATCGATGTTTCCAGGAAATAAGGCTTTTTTTCAGAATATTTTTATCAAACCATCCTAACAGTCCTTAACGAATTTCAATAGACCCTCTAGTGTATTCAGTTTTCTAGATCTAAGAGTAGTTTTCAGCAAGCCAAAAACACAAAAATCCATAGGGGCCAAGTCTGGAGATTTTGTAGGGATGTGCATAATGCCGGTTTCATCCATATTTTCGTTCAGGTATTGACGTGTTGAATGTGATGTATGACCCGTGGCTTTATCTTTGTGCAGCCACACGGTTCTATAGCTTTGCGCAGAGGCGATATCGTAGCCCATGAGGATCTTCCGAGTCGCGATTATTGGTAGTTGAAAACTTTACTCAAACGGATCTGTATATATACATGTACCGTAAGAGATACCTCTTCCTTAAAATACATTAAAACAACCTGTAGGTTGGTAATTGTCTCAATTTTCCAAATCTGGTGTTGTTACACATTCCTTATCTTCAACAATGTGTTCTGTACCTGGGCGATAAAAAAATGCATTGTGCTAACGTGTTTTAAAGGGAAAGGATCCTCTTTATGTACGTGAATACCATGCTCCTTAAACTTTATATTATATATAGTAAGTTGGCGGGCCTCTGGCTCATCAGTAGCGAATCCCTTCCAGAGGTTTCACCTATTACAACTAATCGAGAGTAAGAGAAATCTTGTTTAATGATTTGAAATTTAGACTCGTTACAACAACAATGGCGACCATTTTCTTTAAAATATTTTAAAAGTTTTTATTCAACCGATCCTCTATATATCATTCTAGAAATAGATTTATCCAATCATCCAAAGTACAAATATAGTTTAGTTCTTCACGCAGGGAACGACAAAATCAAAGATGAGACGAAATCGTGATTCAATTTGAAATATGTTTGAAAGAAAAACATATCATTGCCAAATCTTAAAAATAACTTTGATATTATTTTATTAAAATTTGATCGCATCAAGAATTTGATTATCAATAACAATATATCTTAAGCGCCGGTTCTGTCCTCCCTAGAGAACAGTAGTCTTTGATTTCCAGACGTAAGTCTGGTCATCTACGGACAATGACTTTCCAGAATGGTTGCAGGGTTTTCCCACTATGTACTAAGTGTCAACCTGCAACCCCAAAACACATTATTGACTGTATTGACTCATCCATTGATGAGCTCTACTCTTCCCCGGCAGACACCATCAAAAGTCTCAAGCTTTACAAGCTTGATACCTTAGTGTGATTGAGTGGAGATAAGAAAGAAGAAGAAGAAGAAGAAGATATATCTTAAGAAAGAACAATGGCTTATTCCATGATATGAAGAAGAAATCATATCAGACGATAAAATATTCAACAAAACAACTTTTATATGGCTAATAATAATGATAATAGATGCAACATTTTCTGTTATTATTTAGAGAATAAGTGTAAGAAATAAATTTGTGAATAAAATTTACATATTGGGGAAAAAGAAATGCAAAAAAGTACAAAATATCAATATGTTGCGATCATGTTTTGAAGCTATCTTTTTTTTCAAATCTTCGAAGATACAAAAATGCTATCAAAGAACAACAGTTAATATAGAAGTAAAGGTCAAATAAAAGATCAAGGTAAGAATTCCTATGATTTTTAGAATTAAGAGACATTTCAGCCAGTAATTGTTTTTTTTTATATATATAAACATTTATTAGCCGAAGTGTCTTAGAAGTGTTTATAAGAACTATGAATTGTGATGCATTAGCGCGCCATTTGTTATTAAAATTCGAAACTATTATAGATGCGTATGATTCTTTTAAAAATTAAACAATTACTACTGCCCTTACTGCAATGGAAAAATTAATGGGAGGGCCTGGCTCATCAGTGGTGAACCCTCCCAGCGGTTTCGCCAGTTTACCCATACCAAGAGTCTAGCATCAGTATCACTATAAAAGGAAGATCGAAAATGCAATATAACAGCGGTATGGCCAGTTTACCCATTCCAAGATTCTAACATCAGTATCACTATAAAAGGAAGATCGAAAAATGCAATATAACTACGGTATGGTAGATTAAACTGGCGAAGCCGCTTGGAGGGTTCATCACTGATGAGCCAGGGGCCCTCCTATTAATTTTTCTATTGCATTAAGGGCAGTAGAAATTGTTTATTTTTTAAAAGAATCATAGGCGCCTATAATAGTTTCGAATTCTTAAGAACTATGAATGTCGGCCAGACGAACTCTATCTTCATGACAATTCCTATGATGACATTGGAGCTGTCACAGTACACCACAGAAATATAACTCTGGTAGCAATCTCATATGTCAATTCGGTGGATTCTGGTCACCTCTCTATAAATCTCTCTAATGACTTTGGTCAATCATTGATTCTACTTCTTAATTTGTTCATAATTGTTCTCTGAATTGTTCTCTTTCCCACTTACCAAATCCAGCCAGCCAATTCGAACTATTGGAGGAATCACGTGATGTAAACTGGATCATTTGATTGGTAAATTTGACATAAAACAATATAATACCGGATCATGTATTTTAACTTAATCTGAACCTAAGCATCTATTTAAAAGATATATTCATAGTAATACCTAATATCAATAAGTAGGGTTTGAGATAATCACGACGTCAGGTGTTTCAATTCATGAAATATAGTCTTTATTATTTAAAAAATTACAGAATATTTTCTCACAATGAATTTCTTTTTATTTCAAAACGCTAGATTTCAAGCAATAATCGCTCTTCAAAGGGCTTAATAAAATATCGACTATATCTTACAATCCCGTTGAAGAGTGATTATCGCTTGAAAGGTAGCGTTTTGAAATAAAAAAGAAACTCATTGTGAGAAAATATTTTGTAATTTTAAAACTTTTTTTCACAATTTTATCATGAATAGTCTTTAATCTCTCATTTCTCGAGATACAAAATATGGAAAAGGTTTATTCGACTTTGTCAAATATGGTCTTATTTACTGATCTAAATCCACTAGTTGAGCATTTAATAAATGTACTTATACATTCAAATCTACAAATGCTGCATATATATATAAGTCGGTGGACGAGTGGGTAACACCCTCGATTCCCGACAGTCATGAACCGGGATTGAATCCCGCGTTAAAAATTGGTTAATATGTGAATAACCTTCACATATTATTAATTATTCAATTATCATGAACTAGGTTGCTCTTGCTGAGCGGTACCTATTAATGTGATTTGAACCATGCTGCATACTTATACAGTATAACCTTTCTGTGAATGGCAACACCTTATTGTAGAGCCAAAGTGTTCTTTAGAGAGAGATGTCCTCTTACTGAAGAAAGTTTCTAATATGTAAAAATGATCATTTTGGCGATGAAATCTGTCCTTTGTAGAGAGAGGTCACCTATAACGGGAGAATATTCTCTCATGAAAATTCTACTCTATAACGATAATCAACATTTTAAATTATAAAGGTAAAAAAAACTTTAAATATATTGCCACGTGGAAAATTAGGGAAGACAAAAACTTCAGGAGGAGACAACAATTTATTTCAGGCAAGGATAAACTATGAATGGTAAACAAAAGATAAGCCACGAGGGAAATTTACAGAGTAGCAAAATATAAACATAAAAATGATCACTCTGTTAATAAAAATAATAAATTTAATAAATAATTTGTTACAATATATAAAAATCTCTATATCTATAAATTTATAAATATATTTAGAATATTTTCATCTTTGACTTAACCATTTGCATCAAGGAAATGAAGAATGAAGCATTTTTGCTATCCCAGAAATTCCTAATTCAACAGTACTCTAAAGCACAAATCCTCTTCTATAGTGGATGAACTTAATCCTTCCGTTCACAGTTTCCGGCAGATGTCGTTTAAGCAGATTAGAGAAGGTTTAAAGTGAATTACTTCAATGACGGATTAAAACAGTTCCAGGTGTTTGATTCATTAGAACTGTCTGGTCAAACATATTAGCATCAATCACCCAATATGTGTTACAAGTGATTATAAAAGGAAAAATTACAATACCAAACAGTACGAAACTACTTCTAAAATGGCTTAGAAACTGTCAGAGACACCTGAAGCATTCTTTAACTGGTTTGTCCTCTACTGCCCTTACCAACGGTGTGAAAAGGATGGCCCAAAAGAAAATTCAAATAGGTTTAAAAGATGTCTATATAGAGTTACTGTGTATCAAATATCTTTCAGAGTTATTGTCTGAATCCCGATATACATGTTACAAGGTACAATATCCTCAAATTGGAGCTATAATACTGTATTGGACGGTTCTGCTTATATATGCTACACTGAAGGATGGAATAATCGAAATGACAATTAAAAACAGTTTATTTAAATCTAGTCAACAGTAGGGAGAGAGGTTACAGGTTAAAATATGGAGAAATATTTACAACAGACGGAGCCCTCTCTGAAGGGACGTCTGGATTTGATTAGAAATTCAAAGCCGCCTTTAGTTCGGACAGGCCGTTGCGAAGTATGGAATCCTTGTCCCCGAGCATGCTCGGTGACAGTGTTAAGGAATTTGACAAGAATGATCTTGTGTTCAGGCGAGAGTCCCGCGAGGAAATGCTCCCTAAGATTGGGATACAGGACCACAAACACGGCATTGTCTATGACAATCCCTCGCTTATATAGGGGCCTCATCGGGAATCATAGGGAATCATTGAAATGGTATTGAAGCAAACTATGGACATAAGATTTTGCCTTAAATAACCATTTCTTGATTTTCAGTAAGTTTCTAGGACTAAATATTTGGTCGTAGAGGTACAATCTGCATCATCACGCTGAAGATGTCTATATAGAGACGATAATATTATACGTAGTAAATTTACATTTTAATTCCAATACACATAAGGAAAAACATTTAATTTTGAAATCGCTAGTATAACCTCCCATGAATGATTTCCTTCTAATGAGCGACCCACTTATAGAAATTTAAATAAAACGATCGGATTAAACTTCCAATGAGAAAGGACCTTGAGAAGAGAGAAAGGTTATCCATGTTTTGTAAGCCGTCACTGTGGTGTAAGATTTAATTCTGTCTATCAAGCCAATATTCATTCATTTAGTCCCGTTGTCAAGGGCACTTCTCCGCCAACATAGACTCTCCAGTGATCTCTTCCTTTATCTGTATGAACTGAGGTTAGCAATCGGTTTTGGTAGTTTATATCTAGATGGTTGTAGGTGTTCCTCGTTTCCTAACCTCTTTTATTCTATTATGTAAAGTCTTGTCTGGAAGTCTTCTGCCAATAAACAACAATGCAGCAAGGCTTATTTTATATAAAAAAAAGTATAAATGCTTGCGCGTATGTGTGTTTGTTTCCCTTCCGAAAATAATCCGATAATATTAGGAGTGCCCAGATGAAATATCTGAAACGATATCAAGATAGGTCTGGAAAGAGTCACTTTCATTATTTCAACCTCGCGGTAAATAGGTAAATAAGTTCGCGATAGTTGGCTTATTTGCATATTTGGTTTATATTCCGCATCCGTTTTCCAATATTTGACCTGTTCGAATGAATCCTCTTGACGGGACTTAGGTCTAATAGGAATCGGTATCATTGTTCTTCTTTTTTTTTCACTGTGTGGAATATGCAGATTAGTATGATAGCAGGCTGATTTGCATATCCATTGTTCAGAAAATGATAACACTGTATATATAATAGGTTTAGTTTTAATTCTATGCATATGTTGAAGAACAGATATGAATATGAAAAACTTTTTTGAAATATATTAATTTAAAAGAAACGTTTCCCCTCAGATTTTGGCGTTTTTTTTAATTAAGATAAAATTTATTGTTTTATTCTACGGGTGTTTTAATTGAGAACGAAAGAGCGATTGAATATTGTCATTTTGCTAAACTCGAATATCTTGAAAGAAAAACCTTCTGGCACTTTGAACGACCCGTGTGTGTGGTGTGAATGTGTAATACATGTCTATGTGCGATTTGTGTGTTGTGTGTGGTAAGTGTATGGAGTGTATATGTATATATGATAATTTAAACCAATAACCCTATATTATGTAATTTATAACAAGATTGTCATGTTGTATATAGAACTAATTATAAACTATAACTAATTATATGCATAATTGACATGTCTCCTTGCATCACCAAATGTAATGTACTGAGGATGAACAAATAAAAATATATAATAGATTAAAAGCTGAGTTAAGAGCCAGAGAGAGAATCACAAAGTAACTTCTAAAGATAGATGGAAGCCAACAGACTGGTGCCAGTGTCGATTTACGGACACGTGCAGAAAGGCAATACTTCCTGGTCCCCTTCCTGGTCCAAAAAGTGGTATAAATAAGACCGGCCTTAGCAACAGAGTTAGTCAGTTCCAGTCAGTTCCGGTCAGCGTTACCCCTTATCGCCGGTTGTCACCAACTCATCGACCATGTAAAACAGTAAGAAACCTTCTCGATCTCCATCTTTGCTCTTGGCTCAACTTTTTATCTATTCAAGGAACTTTCCTTCTTTCAACTGTGTCGCTTCGTTTTGTGTGTGTGGACATTCCCCAGCTTTTCCACTCTGCCTCGACCACGACTGCCTGTACTTTGTGAGAACTGTTAAAGGTCCTACAAGGTGCAGAGAGGCACTGGAAAACTCTCCACCCCTGACTGTCCCTCGCGGTTACTACAGGTTTGACCCTCGGTTGCCACAAATTATAGCGAGATTCGACGAGGTTCTACAACAGGCTTACCAAACCCCAACGCAATATTACAGCTAGTCGACAGGATCTCAACACAATATTACAGATAGTCGACAGGATCTCAACGCATTATTACAGAGAGTCGACAGGATCCCTTAATCACAGATAAGTCGACTCAACACATTATCACATATATGCAATGTATTTTCATATTGTGGCTCTCGAAAAATAAAACACTCACATGGATATTTAAAGAAAATGACAAAGTTCACAAAAACTATTCTAAAAAGTGTTTTTTTATTTTCGATATCACACTATAAATAAATAAAATATCTTTATTTATAATATTATATTTAATAAAATGTTAAAATTAGCGACATACAAAAGATTAAATACGATAACATTCTCATAATCAAACGAACTGCCCAATTTCAGGGCAACCAAAAGATAAATGTAACAACCAAAATGGCGGACAAGGGCCGACCTTAATAGTTCTATTGTGGCTTCTCTAATTGAGAGGTACGGCGTGCTCTTTTATGGCCTCTTCACTCACTGGGGAATGGTCAACTCTGTGTTCACTTTATTTATAGTATATCCCCTAGTTTGATGTAAATATGTAAAAGGTATGGAAGCCTTTGTATGTTATAAAATAAGAATTAACATTATTATAATTATTTTTCCCTTTCATTATCTCTCTTTTATTTTATTTATTATTTTTCTATCGATTTCTAAGAATGTGAAAATTCTGTATAAAAGTCTCATTGCAAATTTTAATGGTCTCGTTTTTTAGAATGAGGAATTCTAGAATAACACGAAAGATCTTAATAAAGGCTTATTTATATGTATCATGTACATAAGTCCATTGTTTTTTATTATTCTTTTAATTATTTCATATAACCTCTTTGTTATATTTGGACTTCTCATACAAAAATCCTTGTATATAATACTAATTGTCTTAATAAAAAAAATTCACATATATACTATGTGTACTTGTACTGTGTACTGTGTACATATATACTTGTGTGCATTGTTATCATTAAATATAATTTGTTTTTAACCATTTACCATTTTTCCTTTGCAGATTTCGATATAAATTCATGTATAGGACTATATAGCGTAATAAAGGGTGCTGTGTTTTGTGGCCCTAAACTAGTAATATATAATAAAATATTGCTACAAAATATAATACATATATATATATAATATATTGCTATAAAATTAAGGAGGAATTATAGTTTATAATTAAAGATTTATTTATGGATTGCTCTATTTTCAAAAAATTAAGATTCTGTGAAGTTTTATTATTTATTACACAAGACAAGAAAGATAGGATGAGTTTTGCTGAACAATCAGTGGTTTTGTTGTTGTTTTGCTTGAAAATGAGCCCTTCCATATTCTACTATTTAAGTGAACCAATATCTGGAATAGAGTTAAAGAGCCCCAATGCAATATCCTACAAATTACTCTGATTTAAACGCATGGACAAAACTTAGAGAAGTGTAAAGTCTTTGATTTCACCGATAGTCTTTTTTTTTTAAGTAAACAGATATAATTTTGTTATAAATTTATTTTAATTTCCAGCGAGATAGATGAGCTGAATTGAAGATTATATTTGAGATAACAAACTATCCATGATAATTCTATTGACTAGATATTGGATATTGTTGATAATGGATTGTAATGTAAGTACACTAAATATCTATTCATATATGTGTTGCGTATAGTAATCCGATTGTGTCTACACATTCATAGACAAAATTTGATAAAATTGTACCTTTTAACATGTACACTCATTTAGCTAACTTCATTGACAAACTTTTAGCATGTATATATCGGGATTCAGACAATAAATTTGAAGGATATTTGATAAACAGTAACCTTTACTGAAGACACACCAGATAACCTAGTATGAACAAATTTGCCTCTATCTCCATGAAAAAAAAAAAAAAAAAAAAAACAGACGAAGGCGATATCAAAGAAAATTTTCAACTTCCTTATGTTTTGTTCATGAGTGTATATAATGGGATTCTTAAATATTTTTAGTTTATTGGATTCAAAGCTTAAGCTGCAATTGTGTAAAATTCCTGCGAGAAACGAATACAATTCAAAGATGCTATTATATTCATACTTACAAACTCTGACCTTGGTCATCTCAAATAACGTCAATTAAACATTAAATAATGATAGTGTTTATATATGGCTAAATTGGCTTGGCAACTAAAATTGAATATAATTACGGCTGTTGAAGGTATTTTACTGCCAACCTGTGCAATATCCACTTGAAAAACAGGTTGACACAACTTGTTTCCACGTATAAAATTCCACTAAAAATGATTAGCAATAGGATAGAGTGAACATAATTAAAACATGGAATAATTCAAACATTTTCCTTCTATGAATAAGGAATAGTGAAAACCACTTTCCTAAACGTTTTCCTGCGTATTTCTATTTGTGATCTATTCATATAATGCTAGTTTTTATATATATGTTCGCTACCCTCTCAAGGTAACACCCTTGTAGCGTAGTTAATGCTTGATATAAGATACGTAGAGTAGAAATTTTTGAGATTATATACACTCATGGACAAAAGGAAGTTATACCTTTCAGCATGTATATCGGTATTCAGACAATTACTCTGAAAGATATCACAGTGACCTTTATTGAAGACACATGAAATAACCAAGTGTGAACAAACTTGCATCTGTCTCTTTCAAAAAAAAAAAAAAGATGACCATCGACATTTCACTTCCTTAAGTTTTGTCCATGAATGTATGTGTTTTTTAAAAACTTAAAATTTCATTCCTTTTGTATTATTCTTTATAGTAACATAATATGAAAAACACAATAGTAATTCTATCTGTTATCAAGATCGCTTTGAGAATTTTAAAAAAGCTTAAAATCGGCGCAAACACTATTTTGACTTTTTATTACGATTTTTTAATTCTTTTTTTTTAAAAACATTTTAAATCCTTAAAATTCAATATGCTGAAGCTTTCAAGAAAGATCTCATATAGCTGTTGTCTTTATATATATATTTTTTTTGGAAAGGGAAAATTCCGTAAGCTTGATAACGGTTTAAAATTCCCGCGCCCACCGCGGGAAAGACTCCGCCACCGATGAACTGCGAGAGTTATTTCCCACAAAATGGGCAAGTCGATGTGATGGCTGGTGTTACCCTCCTCAAGAGCAAGATGGTACAAGATATTTGAGATTTAAAAATATTTTATTGACATCATACACAAGTCAATGGTGGTATTATGAAATAATTATAAAAAGAAGGATATACATATGAAATAGATCTTCTACTTTCTTATCTCCACTCAATCACACTAAGGTATCAAGCTTGTAAAGCTTGAGATTTTTGATGGTGTCTGCCGGGGAAGAGTAGAGCTCATCAATGGATGAGTCAATACAGTCAATAATATGTCTTGGGGTTGCAGGCTGAGAATTGCACTTAGTACATAGTGGGAAAACCCTGCAAACATTCTGGAAAGTCATTGTCCGTAGATGACCAGACTTAAGTCTGGAATTCAAAGACTGTTTTTCTCTTGGGAGGACAGAACCGGTGCTTGTCCCTCCTGCTCTGTACTAGTCATGTGCAGCATCAGATTTCTATTCCTGCAGGCATTGGGTTTTGATGGTACGGAGGAGGTCTCTTTCGTCTAGTTGGGTGGTGGATTCTCTTGCTTCAGGTAGGCCAAGAGCTCCAGCCTTTGCCAGAGAGTCTGCCAGCTCATTACCAGGAATTCCAACGTGAGCTGGAAGCCATTGCACTGTGACTGAGCTGTTGGCTGGGAGTCGGTTTACAGTCGGTTTACAGATAAAATAAAAGAGTAAACTATATACAGTTAGGTAAAGTCCAGGATACAACGACAAAGAGTCCTCCTCCAGACAGTAAGTCACGTTCTCCCCTCATCTCAAGTCTCAGAAAGAACCTGATGACTTAGCAGACGCGAGGATGGTACAAAAGAGAGAGTGAGAAAGAGTTTTGCTAATGTAGTTTCCAGTGTAACACTAGTTTTTTTGTCTTTAAATGAATTACAGTAGTGCATAGAAGGCAATCAACACAAGAAAACAAAAAGATTGTCTAATTGAAGTGTTCTTAATTTGACATGACAATGCATTGTAGGACAAAGTATCTGGATAAATGCTCTAATTCCTTTCAAGAAAAAAAAATGTTGAAAATTTTTTTAATGATCATATTAATTTAATTATGTTTCTAAGTGTGCGTTTTTCCTGCCTTTGCTCTCTTTCGAATTCATACTGGATGATTATTAACAAATTGGAGCGACCTTATAACAAAGAGATTTGCATTTTCTTATGAAATAAATGAAGTAATTAAAAATTAGTGGGAATTCTGATTTGTGTTAATTATACACTCATAGGCAAAATTAAGGAAGTTGTATCTTTTAACATCTGTATGAGACTAAAATGTCTTAATAAAGCTTTTGTTGTTGTTTGTTGACTATATGTCTTAATAAAGGCTTTTGTGTGTACCTTTTAACATATATATCGGGATTCAGACAATACCTCTGAAAGATATTTGATATACAGTGACCGTTATTGAAGACACACTAGATAACCAAGTCTGAACAAAATTGCCTCTGTCTCCTTCAAAAACAGAAAAACAGCGATATAAAGACTTTCCACTTCCTTAAGTTTTATCCAAGAGTGTACATTTATACATTTCTTTGTACATATTTCAAAATAGGTTGAGCAGTACCCTGAAGATAATATCATTATCTTAGACGATTGGAGAAAAGATGGATTTAGAACATTGAAAACTCAATTCTGAGATACTATGCCATTAGAAGAGAAGGGGAAAGCCTGTGGAGACAACAATAGTTCAAGACATTCTTGTACGTAAAAGATTGATTGGAAGATACAGAGGAAAATGGAATGGTCAAATCAGGCAAATCACCGGACTGACTTAGATGAAACAAGAAATCTAGCTGGAGAGACAGAACAAGAGAGTTCATCAGTGAGAAGTACCAGTACTAAAAGAAAAAAAAAGTAATTACCACATATCAGATTTCGGAAAAAGAGGTCGATGAACGAGTGGTACAAACAGTCAAATTTCGATAGTCACAACTCGGGATCCCACTTTGGACACTTTTTATAAATGAAAAATTTGCTTCAATTGCCTCAGATTTATGCAAAAGTTCAACCAACCACTGAGTGCAAGTCACTCAGTGAAGTCACTCTGCAATTCATCTCTTGCAATATATACGTAAGTACAAAAATAAATTGCATATGTGTGTGTGGAAAACATGCAGTACATATTTACAATACTGAAGATCCAATTGTTCTATATTCCTACAAAAGGCCAGCTTACCACTGAGTGCAAGTCACCACCTTTTGTAATAGGTAAGTACAAAAAGGAATGTGTGTGGAAAACACGCAGTACACTTTTACAATACTGTAGCTCCAATTGCCCCATATTCCTGCAAAGGTCTGACCCAACACTGAGTGCAAAGAACCACTTCTTGTAATACGTAAGTACATAAAGGAATGTGCTGTAGACATTTGTGTAATGTAAGTACAAAAAGAAATTGTATATGTGTATTTGAAAAACGCGTAATACACATTTACAATAATGCTGCTCCAATTGCCTCATATTCATGCAAAATTCCAACCTTCCACTGAGTGCAAAGCACCACTTCTTGTAATACGTAAGTACATAAAGGAATGTGCTGTAGACATTTGTGTAATGTAAGTACAAAAAGAAATTGCATATGTGTATTTGAAAAACGCGTAATACACATTTACAATAATTCAGCTCCAATTGCCCCATATTAATGCAAAATTCCAACCCAACACTGAGTGTAAAGCATCACTTCTTGTAATACGTAAGTACATAAAGGAATGTTCAGTAGACATTTACAATAAACTGCAGCCTTTCCTCAATTAAACTTTTATTATATTTATTAAATTCCTCTCTCTACCCATAATCACTTTTATAGTTAACATTTCTACGTTGGAAGACACCAAAGGTAGAGGTGACGGGTTTCTTAATTTGAAGTCTACGAGCTTTCGGATAATGACGTTCTTCAACAGGCTACAAGAAGCTAGAGATGATATATATTATAAGAAATGGGACATCTCCTTATCGGGCAACTGAAAGTTGCTGATAACTTGCACCATCTGTCAAAATAAGTATCAACTATTCGTTGATTTTTAATTATTCCAGAATTGGCCAAATACCCATTCTTGATAAATCAAGATAAGCTAACCACGTACGCGTTTCGGGCTGTTGGCCTTCGTCAGCGTGGGGCAAGCTGTACCTCAACGACCAAAAAATTGGTCATTTAGGCATCCTGAAAAATTATGAAACGGGTAGGTAAGGCCAGAAGTGCGTGAGAACGCGAAACATTGTGAAAAAAATAGTACAAATGTGATATTGTACTGGGATAAGAAGATGCCTTTTTCTTAATTTATCTACCTTATCCCAGTAAAATTTCCCATTTATAATATTTTTTCATATATATATATTTTTTTTAAATTGAGCAATCCATATAATTAAAACTATATTTTAAAAAGATGCATATATTGGATTTATAATTATTTTATTGTTCCAATATTTCGAGAGGCAACTCGCCTCTCTTTTTTCGAGGATGTTTGTGTTTTTCATTAAAATTCATTGGTCTTGTAGAACGAGAGTGGTGTACGCGTGCGCGCATGTTTTAGTGAAAAACACAAACATTCTTGATAAAGAGAGGCGAGTTGCCCCTCAAAATATTGGAACATTAAAATTATTATAAATCTAATACAGTGGTACCTCGACATACGAGCGCCCCAACATACGAGTTTTTCGAGATACGAGCCGACGAGCAAGTGATTTTTTGCTTTGAGTTACGAGCGAAATTCGAGATACGAGTTCGGTTGGGTAGTGTTGAAGATATTAATCTGTGATTTTAAATGGGAATTTTGTATGGGGAAATTTGCTTCGAGATACGAGTAATTCAAGATACGAGCAAGGTTGCGGAACGAATTAAACTCGTATGTCGAGGTACCACTGTATATGCATCTTTTAAATATATATAAATATATATATAGGTTAACTTTATTTTAAAACTAAAATTTAAATAATAATCGTTCATTTTAAAAATAATTTTATTTATGAAAATATCTACATGTTATATATGTATATCATCTCTAGTTTCTTGTATTTGCGTAACAACCTGTTGAAATACGTCATTGTCAAAAAAGCTTGCAACCTTCTAAATTAAAGAAACACGTCACGTCTACCTTTGTCTCTATCAACTATGGTATTCCACCATTACTTCTGTCGCAACATTTCTGTAATGAAGACGTTTTAAGGAAGTTGATGGGGGAAAACAAGAATCTTTAGCTAAATATTCCTTCAACTTCAAACCATACAATCCTTTATTTGAACAATTTATCAACTTAATTTAGTTATACATCAAAATACATATAAACCTGAGTTTTTATTACTTCTAAGTTACAAGGCTCTGGTAGATTCTCTTTATCTCATGCAAAATTATAAAAACAAATATAATCATACTCATGTACAAAACTTAAGAAAGTTGTACCTTTTAGCATGTATATCGGGATTCAGACAATAACTCTGAAAGATACACTCATGCACAACACTTAAGGAATTTGTACCTTTTAGCATGTATATTGGGATTTAGACAATAACTCTGAAAGAAACACTCATTGGTGACACTTAAGGAAGTTGTAACATTTAGCATGTATATCGGGATTCAGGTAATAACTCTGAAATATACACTCATGGGCAACACTTAAGGAAGTTGTAACATTTAGCATGTATATCGGGATTCAGACAATAACTCTGAAAGATACACCCATGGACAACACTTGAGGAAGTTGTAACATTTAGCATGTATATCGGGATTCAGACAATAACTCTGAAAGATACACTTATGGACAACACTTAAAGAAGTTGTAACATTTAGCATGTATATCGAGATTCAGGCAATAACTCTGAAAGATACACTCATGGACAACACTTAAGGAAGTTGTAACATTTAACATGTATATCGGGATTCAGACAATAACCCTGAAAGATACATTCATGGACAACACTTAAGGAAGTTGTAACTTTTAGCATGTATATCGGGATTCGGACAATAACTCTGAAAGATACACTCATGGACAAAACTTAAGGAAGTTGTACCTTTTAGCATGTGTATCGGGATTTATACAATAACTCTGAACGATACACTCATGGACACCACTTAAGGAAGTTGTAGCATTTGGCATGTATATCGGGATTCAGACAATAACTCTGAAAGATACACTCATGGACAACACTTAAGGAAGTTGTAAAATTTAGCATGTATATCGGAATTCAGGTAATAACTCTGAAAGATACACTCATGGACAACACTTAAGGAAGTTGTAACATTTTAGCATGTATATCGGGATTCAGTCAATAACTCTGAAAGATACACTCATGGACAACACTTAAGGAAGTTGTAACATTTAGAATGTATATCGGGATTCAGGCAATAACTCTGAAAGATACACTCATGGACAACACTTAAGGAAGTTGTAACATTTTAGCATGTATATCGGGATTCAGTCAATAACTCTGAAAGATACACTCATGGACAACACTTAAGGAAGTTGTAACATTTAGAATGTATATCGGGATTCAGGCAAATTACTCTGAAAGATACACTCATGGACAACACTTAAGGAAGTTGTAACATTTTAGCATGTATATCGGGATTCAGTCAATAACTCTGAAAGATACACTCATGGACAACACTTAAGGAAGTTGTAACATTTCGAATGTATATCGGGATTCAGACAATAACTCTGATATTTGATACACAGTGATATTTATTGGGGATAACACAAGATAATCAAATGTGAACTAAATATTACTGCTATATTCTAATTTTCAAAAGAATAAGTCAATACCTTTTCGAGAATTATTTCTTTGAATTGGCTTTATATTTACATTTCAAGAAAAGGTATTGAACAATTATCTGATAAATATAAAATACAAGGTATGTCCCATAAGTTCCCGGACTGGGTCCATAAAAAAAATAAATAAATGAAAAATGTAAATGAATTTGACTGCTTATTATAGAAAAAATATCTGGCTACACGGTGGTACCAATATCGAGGCGGTACGTGCACGCGCCCCAAAGTTATTCTAATTTATTTAAAGGTTACACATAGCGCTGCGGCGATTTTACGATGGAACGAAAATTGAAGCAGAGGATTTGCATAGAATTTTGTGTGAAACTTCAAATATCAGCAACCGAAACTTTTTAAATGCTTAATAAAGCATTCCCCAAAGAGAACAATTGTTTTTGAATGGCATTCTAGATTTAAAGCTGGCAGAATTTCCATTGAAGATGATCTTCGTCAAGGACGCCCAAAAATTTCAAAGGACTGATGAAAATGTGCAAAAAATCACCGATTTGATAGAAGAAAATCCTCGAACCACTTTGCTGGAGCTAGAGCAAGACAGAGGCATCTCTAAAACAACGATTGGGAAGATCGTAACCAAATCAAAAAGACTCCTGCAAAATTCATCCCAAGATTCCTCACTAATGAGCAAAAACTGTGTCGGCTTGCAACCTGTGAGGACATGTTGGAAATGACAAGAACGGATCCGGAATGGAAAGACAAGATAATCACAGGCTACGAGACATGGGTCTATGGCTATGATCCTGCAACCAAGCATCAATCTGCCGAGTGGAGATGTCAGGGTGAGCTTAGACCCAAAAAATCCAGATTATTGAAATCCAGAAACAAGGTGTTGCTGGTCGCTTTTTTTGGATAAAAAGGGCATTTTTCATCACGAGTATCTTCCTGCAGGCCAAACAGTTATCAAGGATATGTATTTGGGCATTCTTCGCCGTCTAAGGGAAGCGATTCGAAAAAAAAAGGCCAGAAATATGGACTAATGGTGGCTGGATCCTACACCATGACAATGCTCGCCCACACACAGCGCACTTGATGACTAGCTTTTTGGCGAAAAACGGGACACAAATCCTACTTCAACCACCCTATTTCCCAGACATCGCACCAAATGACTTTTTCCTGTTCCCCAAACTTAAAGCAGTTCTAAAAGGAAGACATTTTGACACCAGGGATGACATAATAGAAAAATCGCCGTTAGCATTGAAGAGCATTCCAAAAGAGGCTTATAAAAACTGTTTCGACAATTGGGAGAAACGATGGCGCTGGTGCGTTGAAGCAAGGGGGGATTACTTTGAAAAGTTTTAATAAAAAAATTTTAAAAAAATCTTACCTTTTTTTTTATGGACCCAGTCCGGGAACTTATGGGACATACCTTGTATATAGTTGATTTTTGTTATAATGATAGTGTTTATATAATTCGCTATATCATTATAACAAAAATGAATTTTATATTTTTTATTTATCTAGATAATTCTGTTACATGATCAGGTGGTGCATTTTCATTATATAGCTCGTTGTTGTCATATAAAAATTGTTAAATGCGGGATTAGACCCTGGGTTTCTATTGTTGCAATAGTGATTATACATTAAAACAATGTATTAGGTTTATCAAATCAAGAACATATAGGTAACAATTCGCTATACTTTAAAAAAAGGTATCTACTGATCGAGCAACTGAGTGTTTCTGATGGCTTGCGCCATCTATCGGAATAAATATAAACTATTTGTTGATTATTTAGTAAAAAACTGCCATATTCAGGCTACAGTATTAGAGCTCTGAGAAGCGGTCTGGTGGATTAAATTGGCGAAACCGCTGGGAGGGTTCACCACTGATGAGCCAAGCCCTCCCAATATATTTTTTCATCGCAGTAAGGACAGTAGAAGTTCGTTTTATGTATAAAAGAAATATTCGCGCTTTTAAGTCCTTTTATTTTATATATATAGATGGCGCGTTATTGCTTTGTGTTGATTATTTAGTTTTATTTCAGATTTAACCAGATAGCTTAAGTCATCAGCAACTTTTATTTGTACAATCAGGGGGTGTTATCTTAATTTATCAACTTGATTCCAGTATAGAAACACTTGTGTGCTATTCCCCCCCCCCCCTCCCCCATTTAATTTGGTATGTATGATGGTTTAATTCTCGTGTCTTCTCACTCTCTTCATAGTTACCTCGCGTTGGGCGCCACCAATGACGACATTGTGTATATATGTATATATTATAAAGGACTGCGGCGTATGATTATAAACAATACTTAAAGTTGCACCGTATAAGTTTCTTTTCTATGAAAATTCAATATTTATTTCAAAGAGAAATATCTACTATTTCTAACTTTTTTGGGTGACGTATGAAAGGGTGAAAATATGTAGAGTAATGGTCCAATTATATATAGACCATTACTCTTCATATTTTCACCCTTTCATACGTCATCCAAAAAAGTTAGAAATAGTAGATATTTCTCTTTGAAATAAATATTGATTTTTCATAGAAAAGAAACTTATGCGGTGCAACTTTAGGTATTGTTTATATGTATATATAGATGAAAATTTTTCCGGGAGGAGATTGATCCAAAGAGACAAAGGTCGCCTCTCCCGTCGAAATCGACGCCAAAACTAGACGCCATCTATTGACCGTCGCCGCAAACTAGAGGTCTTAGGTTGGTGACAAAGCCTATTTTAACGGGAGAGGCGACCTTTGTCTCTTTGGATTAATATCCTCCCGGCAAAATTTCCATCTATATTTTAGCCATAGATTTGGCCCAGCCACTTTACCAGCTAAACACCTCTTTGGCAGATTGTCAAGATTCCATTAGATCCCGTGTGGATCTCATGGAATAAAGTCCGCCCTAGACTGACGAGGGCCATTAGCCCGAAACCATGGTCTCTAGGTGGACACTTTTCAGTTTGCCAAAGCTGGTGTTGTGGCTTTGTCACCGACCCGAGACCGCTAGTTTGCGGTGACGGTCAATAGATGGCGTCTAGTTTTGACGTCTATTTTGACGGAAGAGGCGAGATATATTTATATCTATTTATTCATATATTTATCATTATATAAACTTATTTATTCATATACATATTTATTTATATTTAACCTTATATAACCATATATGAGCGGTGTAATATATCAGTCTCAATCTCTCTCTCAATCTAAATTTGGAATACAAACTGTAAAAAAACCCTTCTGAAATTGTCACAAAAAGGTTTCTGAAATCTGTGAACCCACTCTTCCAAACAACCCCCGCATTGGCAAAGGGTTTCTTGACCCGAATAAAGAAAAAAATTGCAAACACTCCTTACGACACTATTTCCAGACCCCCTTCTGTCCCCACTCCGAAATAAGCCAAGTTCAAATAAACTGCTAACCTTCTTTAGAAATATGAACACACAATTCTTTGGCCATCTGCTTAGGAAATGTCTTCTTCTGTTTGGTCTTATTCTTTTCCTGGATCTATTTTTAACATATTCCTATTTTTATAAGGTTGTCACAAAAGATCGTAAACAGATTATGAATTCAATAACTACAGCTTCCTTGCTTCCTTAGTTATGCCTTAGAGGGCCCCTAAATATGAGCACAAAATTATTTGGCCATCTGCTTTGGAAATATCCAGAAATGTCTTCTTCTGTTTGGTCTTATACTTTTCCTGGATCTATTTTTAACATATTCCTATTTTTATATGGTTTTCACAAAACAGATTATGATTTCAATACCTACAGCTTAATATGTATTATTTGCTTCCTTATTTATGCCCTAGAGACCTATATTTATTTATTTGTTTGTCCTCTTATTAGACATACATGCTTGAAAAAAATACTTATATCAACAAGGAAAGATATTGTAAATAATTATAAAATCTTAAAAGAGCCATATCAACAAAAAGGCCGGATCTAAAAGACTGTCAAATCAAATTTCATCAGGACAATGCATGATCTTACACCGCGTAACAGACATTGGCTCAAATTTACAGCTATGGGTGGACTTTGATACCTCACCCAGCTTACAGTCCTGAACTGGCTCCTTCCGACTTCTACCTGTGTAAATTAAATGATTCTCTTCTTGATTCGATTTCTATATGACAATTGACAATTAAACAGCTTTATTGACATAATGTCACTCTTTAGACTCAAAGTTGTTATAAGGTCATAATAATGGTAGGAATGAAGAGAGATATATACAATCGACGTAGCCCTCTCTGAGGGCACGTCCGGATCAGGAGCTTAAAGCCGCCTTCAATCTAGACAGATCCCTGCCATTTGGGGAGTTCATGTTCGGAACATGTTTGATGATAATGTCGAAGAATTTGTCGAGAAGAAGAATTATCTTCTTGTATATTTTAAAATATCTTGTCTCTCCATTTATATAATAGTTAATAATTAATTAATTAAAAGGAATATTTTGGATCTAAAATAAAACAAACATTTTATTTAATATAAAATTCCAATATTTCAATAGGCTGTACGTCTAACTTCATCAGGACGTTTCTTGTTTTTAAACTGCTTTGGATGATCACGCGATGCCTTCACGTGATGATATATAAAATATTTACAACTCTAGGGCTAAAATTTAAAATATATACACACAAATATCAATAATAATAGACTATATATACATGATTCATAATAAGTATAAGTAAATAATTTTAAATCGATTTGAACTGTAAATATAACGGAGGGATGTCAATTTTTCTATTAATACTGTTGATATCTTCCATTGAGGTCCAACTTTCTAAAAAGAGTCTTGAGTGTTTTTCCTGAATGTTGTTGTATATAATATCTGTATTTTCAAAATTTGGTATATATTTGGTATAATAGTTAATATGAAATAATTTTATATATCTATAGAATTTTATAAAATAATGTAAAATAGTATCCGATTATATTTAACTCGTGTTTTATTGGCGTATCATTATACCATGTTTTGTCCTGTAGAAGGGTCTCTGTTCCTGAAAGCTAGAGAATAAAAATGTTATGAAAATATACTTTTCCTTAAGCCTGATATATTTTACTCAAGGTTATGATTTATATTTTGCAAGTATTCACGAACTTTTGGGACAACCTTAAAATTCTGAAACTTGGCCCACTTGCTGATTGGCGTTTTTAATATAGAACATCAGAGATTAAATCATGCTTCTATAAGAATTCTGTTATAATTTTAACAAGGTTACCATTATTACCAAGGTTGTCCCAAAATTTGTAAACACAAAATATAAATTATAATATGTTTACGAACATTTGGGATAACCTTTTATAAAATGTATTTTAATTTTTATTTTTTGATGTATACACTTTTGATAAAAAAATGATTTCACATTATTGTTTGGCTTAAAATTATGATTCGAAGGATAATTTTCGAGACTTTCATCTGTCTTTTATTGCTTCTAGAGAACAAAAATAAAACACGTTCAACAAAGAAAGAACAGCTTTTTAACAAGGTCTAACGGTGAACTAGAGAAACAGGGCTAACAATTCGGACAGAACTTTTTAATCATACCACTCTCAAATAATACTAACTTTATTATTTTCGTTTAGAAGATTGATGTGTGTGTGGACGAGCATAGATTTTATTTCTATGTGTAAACTTCGTTCATTGCTTCTCTTGTATTTTATCCATTTTGAATTGGGCTTGCCTTATAAATGAATTGCTGTGTCATTTTGAATTTTGTATTTCATAATTTTTTACTTTACATTTGGGAGGAGATGCTGGGGAGTTTAGAGAAGAGAAACTGAAGATCGCCGAGATGACCTTGAGGCAATGGGAGCTGTGATCTACATTTTCAGAGTCTGACTCCAGGATTCAACCGCCGAGTCAAAGCCAAGACTTTCCTCCAAGATGACGATGTCTCTATAGACGATATGACGACAAAGCCGCTCTTCACGCCACAAGAAAAAGGACGCAAAGGTACTAGGAACAAAGTTCCAAGACTTCGAGGGAATCCTTGGCAGAAGCACGTCGGATCCATGTCAGTAACTACAATAATTGCAAGTTGTGGGTCACAGCTCCAATAGGGAAGGAGTTAAGTATTTATTATTTTATTAACATGTTATTAATTTAAAGAGATACATGTAAAACTGGCTAAATGTGGAATGTACTTGAATAATTAGCTACAAGTACCGAATATATTTGAAGAGATACATTTAAAAACTGGCTAAATGTGACGTGTACTTCAGAATATGTAGTTTTGACAGATAACTGAAGCGAAGATAGAAAGTGTACTTCCAGAATAGGTAACTGTGACAGATAAGCCGTGATCGTAAAGAGAAATGTGAAATACAAAGTGTACTTTCAGAATAAGTAACTGTGACAGATAAGCCGTGATCGTAAAGAGAAATGTGAAATACAAAGTGTACTTTCAGAATAAGTAACTGTGACAGATAAGCCGTGAATGTAAAGATAAAATACAAAGTGTACTTCCAGAATAAGTAACTGTGACAGATAAGCCGTGAATGTAAAGATAAAATACAAAGTGTACTTCCAGAATAAGTAACTGTGACAGATAAGCCGCGCGTGAATGTAAAGATAAAATACAAAGTGTACTTCCAGAATAAGTAACTGTGACAGATAAGCCGTGAATGTAAAGAGAAATGTGAAATACAAAGTGTACTTACAGAAAAATAACTGTGACAGATAAGCCGTGAATGTATATAGAAATGTGAGATACAAAGTGTACTTTCAGAATAAGTAACTGTGACAGATAAGCCGTGAATGTAAATAGAAATGTGAAATACAAAGTGTACTTTCAGAATAAGTAACTGTGACAGATAAGCCGTTAATGTAAAGAGAAATGTGAAATACAAAGTGTACTTACAGAATAAATAACTGCGACAGATAAGCCGTGAATATATATAGAAATGTGAAATACAAAGTGTACTTTCAGAATAAGTAACTGTGACAGATAAGCCGTGAATGTAAATAGAAATGTGAAATACAAAGTGTACTTTCAGAATAAGTAACTGTGACAGATAAGCCGTGAATGTAAAAAGAAATGTGAAATACAAAGTGTACTTTCAGAATAGGTAACTGTGACCGATAAGCCGTGAATGTAAAAAGAAATGTGAAATACAAAGTGTATTTCCAGAATAAGTAACTGTGACAGATAAGCCGTGAATGTAAAGAGAAATGTGAAATACAAAGTGTACTTACAGAATAAGTAACTGTGACAGATAAGCCGTGAATGTAAAGAGAAATGTGAAATACAAAGTGTACTTACAGAATAAATAACTGTGACAGATAAGCCGTGAATGCAAATAGAAATGTGAAATACAAAGTGTACTTCCAGAATAAATAACTGTGACAGATAAGCCGTGAATGTAAATAGAAATGTTAAATACAAAGTGTACTTTCAGAATAAGTAACTGTGACAGATAAGCCGTGAATGTAAAGAGAAATGTGAAATACAAAGTGTACTTACAGAATAAATAACTGTGACAGATAAGCCGTGAATATATATAGAAATGTGAAATACAAAGTGTCCTTTCAGAATAAGTAACTGTGACAGATAAGCCGTGAATGTAAATAGAAATGTGAAATACAAAGTGTACTTTCAGAATAAGTAACTGTGACAGATAAGCCGTGAATGTAAATAGAAATGTGAAATACAAAGTGTACTTTCAGAATAAGTAACTGTCACAGATAAGCCGTGATATGAAGAGAAATGTGAAATACAAAGTGTATTTCCAGAATAAGTAACTGTGACAGATAAGCCGTGAATGTAAAGAGAAATGTGAAATACAAAGTGTACTTACAGAATAAATAACTGTGACAGATAAGCCGTGAATGCAAATAGAAATGTGAAATACAAAGTGTACTTCCAGAATAAGTAACTGTGACAGATAAGCCGTGAATGTAAAGAGAAATGTGAAATACAAAGTGTACTTACAGAATAAGTAACTGTGACAGATAAGCCGTGAATGTAAAGAGAAATGTGAAATACAAAGTGTACTTACAGAATAAATAACTGTGACAGATAAGCCGTGAATGCAAATAGAAATGTGAAATACAAAGTGTACTTCCAGAATAAATAACTGTGACAGATAAGCCGTGAATGTAAATAGAAATGTTAAATACAAAGTGTACTTTCAGAATAAGTAACTGTGACAGATAAGCCGTGAATGTAAATAGAAATGTGAAATACAAAGTGTACTTTCAGAATAAGTAACTGTGACAGATAAGCCGTTAATGTAAAGAGAAATGTGAAATACAAAGTGTACTTACAGAATAAATAACTGCGACAGATAAGCCGTGAATATATATAGAAATGTGAAATACAAAGTGTACTTTCAGAATAAGTAACTGTGACAGATAAGCCGTGAATGTAAATAGAAATGTGAAATACAAAGTGTACTTTCAGAATAAGTAACTGTGACAGATAAGCCGTGAATGTAAAAAGAAATGTGAAATACAAAGTGTACTTTCAGAATAGGTAACTGTGACCGATAAGCCGTGAATGTAAAAAGAAATGTGAAATACAAAGTGTATTTCCAGAATAAGTAACTGTGACAGATAAGCCGTGAATGTAAAGAGAAATGTGAAATACAAAGTGTACTTACAGAATAAGTAACTGTGACAGATAAGCCGTGAATGTAAAGAGAAATGTGAAATACAAAGTGTACTTACAGAATAAATAACTGTGACAGATAAGCCGTGAATGCAAATAGAAATGTGAAATACAAAGTGTACTTCCAGAATAAATAACTGTGACAGATAAGCCGTGAATGTAAATAGAAATGTTAAATACAAAGTGTACTTTCAGAATAAGTAACTGTGACAGATAAGCCGTGAATGTAAAGAGAAATGTGAAATACAAAGTGTACTTACAGAATAAATAACTGTGACAGATAAGCCGTGAATATATATAGAAATGTGAAATACAAAGTGTCCTTTCAGAATAAGTAACTGTGACAGATAAGCCGTGAATGTAAATAGAAATGTGAAATACAAAGTGTACTTTCAGAATAAGTAACTGTGACAGATAAGCCGTGAATGTAAATAGAAATGTGAAATACAAAGTGTACTTTCAGAATAAGTAACTGTCACAGATAAGCCGTGATATGAAGAGAAATGTGAAATACAAAGTGTATTTCCAGAATAAGTAACTGTGACAGATAAGCCGTGAATGTAAAGAGAAATGTGAAATACAAAGTGTACTTACAGAATAAATAACTGTGACAGATAAGCCGTGAATGCAAATAGAAATGTGAAATACAAAGTGTACTTCCAGAATAAATAACTGTGACAGATAAGCCATGAATGTGAATAGAAATGTGAAATACAAAGTGTACTTTCAGAATAAGTAACTGTGACAGATAAGCCGTGAATGTAAAGAGAAATGTGAAATACAAAGTGTACTTACAGAAAAAAAAATGTGACAGATAAGCCGTGAATGTAAATGGAAATGTGAAATACAAAGTGTACTTTCAGAATAAGTAACTGTGACAGATAAGCCGTGAATGTAAAGAGAAATGTGAAATACAAAGTGTACTTTCAGAATAGGTAACTGTGACAGATAAGCCGTGAATGTAAAGAGAAATGTGAAATACAAAGTGTATTTCCAGAATAAGTAACTGTGACAGATAAGCCGTGAATGTAAAGAGAAATGTGTAATACAAAGTGTACTTACAGAATAAATAACTGTGACAGATAAGCCGTGAATGCAAATAGAAATGTGAAATACAAAGTGTACTTCCAGAATAAATAACTGTGATAGATAAGCCGTGAATGTAAATAGAAATGTTAAATACAAAGTGTACTTTTAGAATAAGTAACTGTGACAGATAAGCCGTGAATGTAAAGAGAAATGTGAAATACAAAGTGTACTTACAGAATAAATAACTGTGACAGATAAGCCGTGAATATATATAGAAATGTGAAATACAAAGTGTACTTTCAGAATAAGTAACTGTGACAGATAAGCCGTGAATGTAAATAGAAATGTGAAATACAAAGTGTACTTTCAGAATAAGTAACTGTGACAGATAAGCCGTGAATGTAAATAGAAATGTGAAATACAAAGTGTACTTTCAGAATAAGTAACTGTGACAGATAAGCCGTGAATGTGAAGAGAAATGTGAAATACAAAGTGTATTTCCAGAATAAGTAACTGTGACAGATAAGCCGTGAATGTAAAGAGAAATGTGAAATACAAAGTGTACTTACAGAATAAATAACTGTGACAGATAAGCCGTGAATGCAAATAGAAATGTGAAATACAAAGTGTACTTCCAGAATAAATAACTGTGATAGATAAGCCGTGAATGTAAATAGAAATGTTAAATACAAAGTGTACTTTTAGAATAAGTAACTGTGACAGATAAGCCGTGAATGTAAAGAGAAATGTGAAATACAAAGTGTACTTACAGAATAAATAACTGTGACAGATAAGCCGTGAATATATATAGAAATGTGAAATACAAAGTGTACTTTCAGAATAAGTAACTGTGACAGATAAGCCGTGAATGTAAATAGAAATGTGAAATACAAAGTGTACTTTCAGAATAAGTAACTGTGACAGATAAGCCGTGAATGTAAATAGAAATGTGAAATACAAAGTGTACTTTCAGAATAAGTAACTGTGACAGATAAGCCGTGAATGTAAATAGAAATGTGAAATACAAAGTGTACTTTCAGAATAAGTAACTGTGACAGATAAGCCGTGAATGTAAAGAGAAATGTGAAATACAAAGTGTACTTACAGAATAAATAACTGTGACAGATAAGCCGTGTAGTAAAGAGAAATGTGAAATACAAAGTGTACTTACAGAATAAATAACTGTGACAGATAAGCCGTGAATGTAAATAGAAATGTGAAATACAACGTGTACTTTCAGAATAAGTAACTGTGACAGATAAGCCGTGAATGTAAAGATAAAATACAAAGTGTACTTCCAGAATAATCAACTGTGACAGATAAGCCGTTAATGTAAAGATAAATGTGAAATACAAAGTGTACTTACAGAATAAATAACTGTGACTGATAAGCCGTGAATGTAAAGATAAATGTGAAATACAAAGTGTACTTCCAGAATAAATAACTGTGACAGATAAGCCGTGAATGTAAAGATAAAATACAAAGTGTACTTCCAGAATAAGTAACCGTGACAGATAAGCCGTTAATGTAAATATGAATGTGAAATACACAGTGTACTTCCAGTATAAATAATTGTGACAGATAAGCCGTGAATGTAAAGATAAAATACAAAGTGTACTTCCAGAATAATCAACTGTGACAGATAAGCCGTTAATGTAAATATAAATGTGAAATACAAAGTGTACTTCCAGAATGAATAACTGTGACAGATAAGCCGTGAATGTAAAGATAAATGTGAAATACAAAGTGTACTTCCAGAATAAATAACTGTGACAGATAAGCCGTGAATGTAAAGATAAAATACAAAGTGTACTTCCAGAATAAGTAACCGTGACAGATAATCCGTTAATGTAAATATGAATGTGAAATACAAAGTGTACTTCCAGAATAAATAACTGTGACAGATAAGCCGTGAATGTAAAGATAAAATACAAAGTGTACTTCCAGAATAAATAACTGTGACAGATAAGCCGTGAATGTAAATAGAAATGTGAAATACAAAGTGTACTTACAGAATAAATAACTGTGACAGATAAGCCGTGAATGCAAATAGAAATGTGAAATACAAAGTGTACTTCCAGAATAAATAACTGTGACAGATAAGCCATGAATGTGAATAGAAATGTGAAATACAAAGTGTACTTTCAGAATAAGTAACTGTGACAGATAAGCCGTGAATGTAAAGAGAAATGTGAAATACAAAGTGTACTTACAGAAAAAAAAATGTGACAGATAAGCCGTGAATGTAAATAGAAATGTGAAATACAAAGTGTACTTTCAGAATAAGTAACTGTGACAGATAAGCCGTGAATGTAAAGAGAAATGTGAAATACAAAGTGTACTTCCAGAATAAGTAACTGTGACCGATAAGCCGTGAATGTAAAGAGAAATGTGAAATACAAAGTGTACTTTCAGAATAGGTAACTGTGACAGATAAGCCGTGAATGTAAAGAGAAATGTGAAATACAAAGTGTATTTCCAGAATAAGTAACTGTGACAGATAAGCCGTGAATGTAAAGAGAAATGTGAAATACAAAGTGTACTTCCAGAATAAGTAACTGTGACAGATAAGCCGTGAATGCAAAGGTAAAATACAAAGTGTACTTCCAGAATATGTAACTGTGACAGATAAGCCGTGAATGCAAAGGTGAAATACAAAGTGTACTTTCAGAATAAGTAACTCTGTCAGATGAACCGTGAATGTAAAGAGAAATGTGAAATAAGGTACTTACTTCAAGAGTAAGTAACTGTGACAAATAATCTGTGAATGTAAAGATAAATGCAAAGTACAACGGGTACTTCCAGAATAAGTGACCGTTACAGAAAAGCTGTTATGTAAAGCGAAACGTGAAATACAAAGTGTACTTCTAGAAAAGGTAACCCTGTCAGATAAGCCGTGAATGTAAATAGAAATGTGAAATACAAAGTGTACTTCCAGAATAAATAATTGTGACAGATAAGCCGTGAATGTAAATATAAAGTACAAAGGGTACTTCCAGAATAAGTAACCGTTACAGTAAAACTGTGAATGTAAAGAGAAATGTGAGAATTAGTGTGTTTACTTATAGTATATACCGTTGTAGATAACCGAGAAGAATGTAGACGTGAAGTAACTCACCTCACACTACAGCCGGAGAGATATCCACGACACAGCGGCCAGACCGCCGGCCAAGAGAGAATGACCGCCGCGACGACGTACCGGGAGGGGTCACCGCCGGCGGAAGCGGCTGTGATGGTGTAACAAGGGGGAGAGAGGGGACGTTACCACATGTCTAGCGGGGGTGGTTTCTTCCAGTAGGTACATTTAACTGTCGAGGGGAATACTTTCTCGGTAGGAAATTGATCAATAAAATGAAAGGTCGCCTCTTCCGTTATAAGAGACGTGAAAACTATCCGCCATATTTACCAAGGACTAACAAACAATCGCTATCACTTTAGGATAAAGAGTTTTACAACATATTGGTATAAAAGATTCAATATTTTATCTTTCTTCTACAATAACTTGACTAATACACTACAAGAAATAAACTAATTTCAATTTTTTGAATTATCAATATACACTCATGGAAAACCCTGAAGAAGAGAAAAGTTTTTGATACAGATGGTCGACTATTTTTTTTTTTTTTTTTTTTATAAGGAGACGGAAGCACTTTTGTTCACACTTGGGTATCTCGTGTGTCTTCAATAAAGGTCACTGTAATATATTTCAGAGTTATTGTCTGAATCCCGATATATATGCTAAAAAGTACAACTTATTTAAGTTTTGTCCATGAATGTTTATTGGTTATCTCGTGTGTCTTCAATAAAGGTTACTATAATATCTTTCAGAGTTATTGTATGAATCCCGATACACATGCTAAAAGGTACAACTTCCTTAAGTTTTGTTCATGAATGTATATTGGTTATCTCGTGTGTCTTTAATAAAGGTCACTGTAATATATTTCAGAGTTATTGTCTAAATCCCGATATATATGCTAAAAGGTACAACTTCCTTAAGTTTTGTCCATGAATGTATATTGGTTATCTCGTGTGTCTTTAATAAAGGTCACTGTAATAGCTTTCAGAGTTATTGTCTGGATCCCGATATATATGCTAAAAGGTACAACTTCCTTAAGTTTTGTCCATGAATGTCTATTGGTTATCTCGTGTGTCTTTAATAAAGATCACTGTAATAGCTTTCAGAGTTATTGTCTGGATCCCGATATATATGCTAAAAGGTACAACTTCCTTAAGTTTTGTCCATGAATGTCTATTGGTTATCTCGTGTGTCTTTAATAAAGGTCACTGTAATATCTTTCAGAGTTATTGTCTAAATCCCGATACACATGTTAAAAGGTACAAATTCCTTAAGTTTTGTCCATGAGTGTATATTGGTTATCTCGTATGTCTTCAATAAAGGTCACTGAATATCTTTCAGTGTTATTGTATGAATCCCGATATACATGTTAAAAGGTACAACTTTCTTAAGTTTTGTCCATGAGTGTGTAAAGCACCAACATTCTCGAAGTTACCATTCTGATAAGGACCATATACCGAATCCATGGTAAAAAGGTTGTTGGCTTTGGTTCGAATTTACCAAAAATTGGCGTTATAACTTAATCACTGAACTTAATTTGTCTGTTCCGCGCGAAGAAGTTAAAATAAATGCATCGTGGTCAAATGTATTAATTTAATAGGTGCGTGTATTAAAAGGAAGTGATGAATAGTTTTGCACATGAAAACCATCCTCCGCACATTCATACAAAGTAAATAAACCTTTCACAATTTTTTATTATATCAGTATATGGACTCTCTTTGGAGCTCCTGTTGAATGAGGTGGTGAGAAACAGAGCTGGAGCGTTTGCGTTGTTCAAAATTTGGAAGACGGCTGAAGAGAAAGGGAAGCTATATACATAATCTAATTGATGTAAATAATTATATGTAAATAATCTTTGTCAGGATTAGAATGACGAATCCTGTACGGGACTTTGATTCGAGTAAAAGGCTTGTTGCTGCTGTTGTATATAGTCACAGTGTAGAAAATACTATACTATACCTACTACTTATAGGTTTCTCTCTGTATTCTTAGTTCTCTTCTCTTCAATTACTCTGTAAACTGGCGAATCCTTTATAGGACGAGAGGTCCTCAATAAAGGCTTTTGTTGTTGTTGTATTATATCAGTATATCTTCACAAGGTCAACAGTTCTACAATATACACTCATGGATAAAACTTAAGGAAGTTATACATTTCAGCATTTATATCGGAATTTAACAATAAATCTGAAAGATATTACTGTGACCTTTATTGAAGACACACGAGATAACCCAATGTGATCAAAATTGCCTCTGTCTCCTTAAAAAAAAAAAAAGACGACCGGCGTCATTAAAGACTTTTCACTTCCTTAAGTATTTTCCTTGAGTGAAGAGTGAGGGTTGAAAGTCAGGCATTCCAATGAAGACTAAAACAAACGTAAATAAAAAAAAAATCATAACAAAATTATACCTAGAGTGTAAAAAAAATGCATTTAAATATACATTCATGGACAAAATCAAAGAAAGTTATACCTTTCAGCATGTATATCAGAGAAATAGAGAGAGGATTCTGACAATAACTCGAAAGATATTTGATACACCGTGACCTTTTGTAAAACACACAAGATAACCAAGTATGAACAAAATAGCCTCTGTATCTTTCAAAAGAGCAGAGGGCTATAGCCTGAAACCATGGTATACAGGTTGCTGGCTTTTGGTCTGAATTTGCCCTAACAGGTGTTGTGACTCAATTTTTTATCATCACCATTACGTTATGTACTAGAGAAATAAACAAAATACATTGTTTTAATATACAAGTGCAATGTACTTGTATTTTTCAAAGAGAATGACATATTTTTGGTGCACACTTTTTAACTAAATTAAACCCATATATATCTTGTATCAATAGTGATGTATTTTTTGGTAGTCACTTATCATCCAAATAAAACGCCTATATCTTGTAACAAACGAATTTATTAAAAAATCCAATATTTAGACGAGGCTGTTCACTTATATTCTTCTGAGAATCAAACTCCTTGTAAACTAATCATCCGCGTGATGCACAAAATTAATGTAAATGGTAATTTTCCGGGAAAATATTGTTTTATTAATAAAATGGTTATCTCTCCAATACAAAATAGACGCATTAACCATGCGAAAAACTATTGACAATTTCTACAAACTAGCGGACTTGGATAGGTGATAACACCAGAATAGATGGATCATAGTTGATGCATCTACAATCAAGGTCAAAACTTACGGAAAAGGAAAGTCTTTGATGTATTCAATTGTCTCTTTTTTTTTGTTTAGACAGAGGCAATTTTGTTCACACTTGGTTATCTCGTGTATCTTCAATAAAGGTCACTGTGTATCAAATATCTTTCAAAGTTATTGTCTGAGTCCCAATAAAATGCTAAAAGGTACAACTTCCCTTTTCGTTTTGTCCATGAATGTATATGCATTAGTGTATGTGTGTAAATATTAGATTTTCTTAGACCAAACATTTTGTTATTTATATAATTTCATTTATACTGTATTGTGTGTGTGTGTGTATGATGTTAGTTTTCTGTGATAATATAAATCTCATACTATACAAATATATAGCAAGTTCTACGAACAGGCTACAGCTAGTTCTAATCCTTATTCTAAAAGTTTAATTACTCTTTTTAATATCATCATAATAGTATCGTTAACATTTTTATTTCTTTCATCATCATAATTAGAGTTAACATCTTTATCTAGAAGTTCCTCAACAGAGATGTAAGTGCCTGTGGGTACTGTCGCTAACCCAGAGGTCGGCTAACTGAGGCTCGCGAGAAACATGCGGTTCTTTGAATGTGAAGCTCTTTATATAGTTCCATACTCAAATATTATTTATTCGAGAATATACTATTTATTGTTGGATATAAAAGCTTTTTGTGGCTCTTTGAAAATATGAAATTTTGTAAATTGTAATTTTTGACTCTTCCTACTCAAAAGATTGCCCACCCCTGCGCTAGTCCATAGGTGCTACTCTGCTGTCTGACCTCTCATCCGGGAAGTCTTACACCTACAACAGGACTGCAGAGATGAATCTTTGAGTCGCAGAGAACCGGAGGGGCCAAGCCGCGACAATATTTTTATTCCTGTATTTTTTTAACTATCCATAAATTTGTCCCAAAAGTTCGTGTTTTTCTTATTACTTGACGAATAATATTATTATGGCGAATACATAATAATCTATATTAATAAAATGGAAATTTCATAAGTGGACATCACTAAAAACTTTCGTTACAATGCATCAATTTCAACCAAATTTTCAACATTTATGTAAAACGAGATGGAGCAGGTTTTGCTTAACATCAAAATATATTTCCTAACATTAACATGCGTAACTTCGCTGTTATCGATTAAATACAAAAAAAAAATCAAGAGTTAATTTTATTTATATATAAATACAAAATTAAATTTCAACAGAGTTAATTTTTTTACATACTAGCTAATAATCTCAATCTAAAAAATATTCAATACAAGCAATTTTAAGATAATTATCATGTTTCTAATTTCGCCTAACAAATATACAAATTTATAGTGACCAACATATGCAAATTTTATCTTTGTTTTTATTTAACTTGATATCGTAAACATATACATCCATTGTAAGCATTTTTCTGTTCACCTTCCGTGGTTTCTCTTTTCTCTGATAGTTTTTAGGTGTAGTATATTTTCTTATTACTAGACTACAAACATTCCCTCGAGAAAAACCTGGGCGAAGCCGGGTACATCCGCTAGTACATAATACAATTACTTTATACATAATAAAAATACATTATACATAACGGCGAATAATATTGGTATTTCAATTTTATTGCAAGTGTTTACGAACTTTAAATTAATTAGAATTCTTCTTCTTAATTAAATTAATATGTCTTTTTTTAGTTAGTATTTAAAATCAATGTGAATATATTGTAAATAAAATTGTCCTTGTTTTTATCATTCACAGTAATATAGAATCAACATAACAAATTCTATATTAACTGTGACATTTTTGTCTATTTTATTCAAGAGTTGAAAATAAACTACTTGATAATAAATACTTTCTTTTTTTCAATCAAACGATTGCACATTGTAAGAAATTTTCCTAAAAAATCAAAATTTCCCCAAATATCGTTAAATATATAGAGGTTTTATATTCCCATTAAATGCATATTAATATTTAATAGGCATATTAGAGATGACAGTAAATTTCCCTTCAATTGCCATTAAACCGATGTTTTCAAAAAATGGTAAATTATTTCCCAATGAAATTCCTTGATGCAAAAAGATTCATAACCCTATCACTATAGACAAGGAAATAAATGGGTCATATCGATTGTTTTATGGTCAATTAAAATAAATTTACCTATCAAATATATATATAGATGGAAATTGACTAATATATTTCAATTAAATGATATTTAGAGAATACCTAACTTGAATACTGATTATATAAAAGGCCATTAGAACATGCTTACAATAGACGTTTATAATGAGTAAAAGAAATATGAATAGTCTAAATCCCTAAATACTTTCGTCCAAATTTTTATAATACTCAATTTGTTACAAACCACGGAAATTTCAAAAGTTTTAAAAATAGAATAAAGGCAGTGGAGGATTCAAGTTGCTTTTGTGGTATTGAGGAACAAACCTCAAGACATATACTGATCGATTGCACAGCATTTCACGATTATAGAATGAAGAATGAACTAGTTGTTTGTGAACTTAACGATTTGATTTTAAAAAAATATATCATATTTAAAGTTCAATTCATTTTGTAAATACATTCTAAACTTCCTACAAAATCTGGATCTCTAATGTTTTCATGCGTTGAATAATGTAAATAACTTATGTAAATAAACTTTTCTCCTTGTTTGGCGCAAGTATCCCTTGCGGGATATAGCGCTTTGGAAATAAAATAATTGTAATTGTAACAATAAATAGTACTCACATAAATAATATTTACGTATGGAACTATATAAAGAGCCGAAGCTTCACATTCAAAGAGCCGCATGTGGCTCGCGAGCCGGTAGTTTGCCGAACTCTGGTCTAGGGGTAAGTTTCTTGAAGACATTTTATGAAGTTGTCCGAAAAGTTTGTTTTTTTTTAAACCTTGCTTTGCTTATTACTTGTAGAATAAATATTATTACGGCGAATATACATTATAATACAAAATACAATTACTTTATACATAATACAAAGGCATTATACATAATGGCGAATGGTATTGGGATTTCAATTTTTTTGCAAATGTTTACGAACTTTTAGGACAACCTTGTATTATAGTTGCTTAAGTTTTAATGTCTTTCCTTATATCATCAATTTGAGAATGAATTACAATCAATTGATTTTAAAAAATCTTCTGGATATAAATTATATAATACAACAGGCTTCTCTCTCTCTCTGGTCATGAATTTCTTTTATTTTTATTAATGTTATCTTAAAATATCGGCTATCTCTGCCCTTCTACAGGAGTACATAAGAATAAACGTCTTCAGATATTAAGGAGCCTTTTAGAAAGGCAGAGATGTCTGATATTGCAGAGATGTTGCATTAATGAAAATTAAAAGAGGTGATCGGGGGAAGTCTAAACCATTGGTTTTCGATCGTTACGACCCGGGATCGAATCCCTCATTGGGCACTTTTTTTTTCTAATAAAAAATGCTCCAATAGCCTCCAATTCTTGCAGAAGTCCAACCCCACTAGCGAGTGCAAGTAAGCAAACTGGGCTCTAGCATATTTGTAAGTTGAAAAGTCGAGCTGCTTTACAAGTATTATACATCAAAACGATGTACTATGTTCATCACGCTAGTAAATAACATTTACGGTGATGATAATGAATGAGCCACAATACCAATTTTGGAAAATTAAGACAAAAATCGCCTGAAGGAGGACATTATCTCGGTGGGGAAGAACACCTGGCTGATTGTATATAATTCTCTTGATATTTTTCATGTAAATATTGACTAAGAAGTCAATAAAAGTGTTCTAATTGTCATTAACCCTTTAAACACCAGACAAGACGATGTATCGTTTTGATGTGATCGTGTTGATTGTAACCTTTTCTCCTTAAAATAATCTAATGAAAATTAATTAATTGTATTTTAAAGCGTATATTCTGTTGCATTGTGTTTCATATGTTTGCATAAATTATAAAAGCGTTTATTTAAAAAATAATAATTTGAAGAATAGTTTGATGTCTTTAAAGGCTAATAATAATCAGGAATGACCTTGAAAACGGCCGGCACCTAAAGGGTTAAGACAAAAAGCGCACATGCATTTCATTTTCTTAGGCTATGGCCCGAAATTGGCAAAACTGGTGATGTAGCTCTTTCTTAATCGTTACTAGTGCATTTTAACTAGGGTGATAAACATTGTTCTTATGTATAATTAAAGGGAGAGGTGTCCCTCTAGCTATATGAATATCATCCTTCGAAACTTTATGTTGTATATATGTTATATAAAAAAATTAGATTTGATTTTCTGCTTGAATTTAGATCATGTTGAGGATTATGGTAATGGAATTTCAAGAATTCCTAAATATGTTCAACCCAACTTCTATAACGTTCAATTTTTTACTGGACATGGTGACTTCAACACATATTTGTTTAGAATTGGCAAAATTGGTTCACCTGCATGCACTTGTGGAAACGAACAACAAACCCCTGAACATCTTCTGATAGACTGTCCATTAACTTCTGATCTAAGGGAAGAAAACCAACTTTACCTGACTAATACAAAACAAGCTGCTTGCAATAAAGACCAATACATCAAGTTTAATAGATTCTGCAGGATGTATATTTTGAGGCGAAAGCGTTGACTGTACATATTTCAAGCTACTACTTATAATTGCTATATGTAAAAATTTGACATTGAACGTTTAATTTTAATGATTTCCAATGTTCAATTGTATTAATTGTATATAATTTGAAATATACACGCAATTATCCAAATTGTGGATATGGCGTGTCTCTCCCAACTGTTAAATAAAATAAAATGGTAATGGAATTATTTGATGGTTCTTTTTAGTACTAAATGGTATTGGTGAGGCAATCGTGGCTATAATAATAATAATAGTCTTGATCAGAGGTTGCTTTAATTGCGCTAAAGGAATATATGAAAGAACATGGTTTGATAAATATACCGCCTGACTTAAGGCGAGTAGAACAAGGAAAACAAAATATTATTTACATAATGTACAAAAGTTTTGAGCCGGCCAACGGGGATAAAACAACAACGAGTATTTATAGGGGAAGCATGACCTCTGGCGGTCGATTTAGCAGAGTATTTGTATTTATGAAATATATAATTTAAAAAAAAATAATATTTTTAAATAACAATTTTAAATAAAAAAAAAATATTTTAATATAACATTTTAAATAATACCTTTATATAACATATATATATATATAGGTGTAATATAAATAAGGCACAGGGATGATATTTGCATTCACGGTCAGTGTAGGTAACAGAATTATACTACATTAGGACTTGGATAATTCGAAAACGTCTTCAATTCAAATATTTATCTTGTTCCCTAGACATTTAAGCCTTTTATTCAAAACCTTTTTAAATCAAATATTAGGATAATTAGTTTTTTTGGTCCCTTGGGTTTCGAATTATTAATTTCAACTCTATACTATATCTGAAGTAGTATAAAGCACAGAAACACCAACTCGTATAGAAGAAATTAAGAAGCGTAGAGAAACAAGAAAACGACGGAGTAAAACCAAATTTGTAACTAAAGTTCAATCCGACATCAAATAGTGTAAAATAGCTGTCTAAAGCAGTGATTCTCAACCTTTTTTTTGTTGCGGCATTATTTTAAAGATTTGAAAATTTGGCGGCACAATTTTAGAATTTCGCGGCACACTTTTGCTAACTTGAATGCAAGAAAATTCAAATTATGTATCAATATTTCTATGCAAAATATAAGTAATATACATCTCTAACATTCAATTTGCTAATTTCGTTATTTTAAAAAGTAAAAAAATGAAAAAGAAAAAAAGAAAAACCAATACAAACGTGAACATAATCATATGACTAAAATTCGGCGGCACATTTTTAGAATTTCGCGGGACACAAAATTACCGCGGCACAGTGGTTGAGAATCACTGGTCTAAAGGTTGTAAAGCAAGGCTTATTTACACTCTAGAGAACGGCCTAATTGGTCAAAAAATAGCTGGACCAAAGATATCTATTTCCCAAGGCCAATACCAGCACCTGAGGCGTTGCCCCATTCCAAGGGAAGGTCAACTTTTTAATCTTCCTAACGGCCATGTCTTGTTGTTTTATTTTGCTTTTTATCATTGACTCCATAAATACAATGTTCTTGGATGGTACAATGTGAAGGACAAAGGAATATTTACAACGCTTGAAGTATACAAGTCCTATTTTTGGTTTATGTGTACTTGACAAATGACCCGACATCATTCACATTCTACCTGAGTGAAGGTTAACATAGCCAATAATGTTTTTAAGATCTCTATTATTATTATTATTATGGAGAGGCCATAGAAAGACTGTTGAAGAGCTGCAAGACATCAGGGGACCTTATCTGTAAGGGACACAGCGCACTTACTGACCAGGAGTCAAGACAATTGACAATTTAAACCATTTTATTGATTCTTCTAATCAATTGTTACAAAGGTGAAAAATATATAATAAAACAGTAAATAAAGGGTAGATAAAATGTAGGGGAATATATATAGTTGTGTATGTGTACAAATTTCTTGAGAGAGTCCCCTTCCAGGAGTCTAGATAGCAAATGTAAATATTTCTTTGTTTTCTTTTACTATTTATTATTATTGAAGTTGTTGAAAAAATTATGTAAATAGACTGACTATTTGTTACATTTTTAGAGAAAAACTTATAACATTTTTGAAAAATATTTTTATTATTATAACTAGCCGAATGACCGAGCAACACCCCGAAGGACCTGTGAAGGCACATAACGAGTATAGATATTAGCTTAAATATTGCAATGGGTATATTCTGATATCTTAGAAGTAGCATTTCAAGTAAGGTTAAATGAAAATACTTTCTAAGCAAAGTATATACATTCGGGCAGATACGAACATGGATAAATTATCACAGATAACTTCATTAAATCAACTTCCATCATTGCTTAACATACTGTAAATAACTACTTTGCGATTTCTTATATCTGTCTATCATGTTTTTTATTTGTTTAATGTATATGTTTATTCAATTCTCTTTTTCTTAATTGTTTATTTTCTTTTTGATAATTCTGTTACCTACTCTACTACAATATGAATTATTGTAAATAGTTTCACGCACAATTATCCAGATCGGATATAGCTTGCCTTGTTTGCAACTGGTAATAAATAAATAAAACATGGATAAATCCCAGTCATCCAGAGTAGATCCTCATATAACAGATTATTTATAATATTTATCGACCTTTAGCAGCTTTTTGCTTGTAGAAAAATTTTAAAAAAGATCACAATTTGTGGTGATAATAAATAATTAAAGTAAATTTTGAAGGCAAAAATTCTACGATTGGAAAACTGAATGAATTAATAATTAATATAACTACTAATATATTTAGAAAATAAAAATAAATGTGACACATGAAGTAAAAAAATAACGAAAGGTTTGGTATATAGATAGCTATGTATAGTTCAGTATCTTTGGAGGAGATTTCTTAAAACTTTATAACTGAAAACTCTGTTAGTATATTATCTATATGGATTATTTTAAATATTACTAGTTAAAGTGGTAATAGTTAAGATTGTATTTCATTAAAATATGTAAATATATTTTAAATACAGTAGAACCTCCCTTTAGCGGACACCTCTCTACAAAGGACAGTTTTCATTTGCAAAATTACCATTTTTACTATTTAGTAACTCTCCGCGGTAAGAGTACAGCTCTCTGTAAAGGAAACTTCGGCTCTGCAATTAGATGTCCTTTACAGAGAGTTTGTTCTACTTTAAATATTATATTTATTTCATTATATAAAAATGTTTACAAATTTGTAAATTACAATGCATTACCGCGTCATCTGTTATGAAAATACCGCTGGGAGGGTTTACCACCGATGAGCCAGGCCCTCCCATTAATTTTTCCATTGCAGTAAGGGCAGTAGATATTGTTTAATAAAACCAAAATTATATAGGAAATGAGGGCATTGAAGAACGAATGTTTCTCTTTACACATAAATATGACTTTAGTTGGAAGGACAACCTGAGGAGTTGACAACATATATATATATACTTCATCTTGACCAAATATACTAATGGGAAAAACTTAAGGAAGTGGGAAAGTCTTTGTCGCCGGTAGTCGATTTTTTTTAGAGAAGAGGGAGAAAATATTAAAGAGTCTTCCCTTCTTTTACACTTTGATTTAATAAATAAGGAATCAAGGGTTTCGTTTATTATTTCTTTTATTTCTCAAGTTTGCGGGACAACATTCCTTTCTTCTTCTTCTTTCTTATTTCCACACTGGGACTTTGTCATTAAGACTGGGAGCACTACTCAGTGGCAGGCCGACTTAGCTCCAAAAGAAATGGCCGCCTCTGACATGAGGAACAGTGGCCATTGGCAGGCACTTCTAACATGGAGTACAAACGCTGCTCATCCTGTATCCCTGGATTAGAAGCACTTACAGGGTACTATCAGCCGGGTCAGCTGAACCCAGGTTTTTTAGTGAGCTTGTTACTATTCCCCCTCCTCCTTTTTAATTCGGGTTTGGGACCGGCAAAGGCGAAGTTCAACAGAACTCAACATGCTCTTCAATACAGAGATCCAGCAGAACAACTTGGATAGAATAGGGACGTGTTATAATTGGATAGAATAGGGACGTGTTATAATTGGATAGAATAGGGACGTGTTATAATTGGATAGAAGTTGTACTTCAGTATCTCCGTGTTGAATGGCATCTTACCCCGAAAACCCGAGAAATAAAAGAAATAAGAAAAGAAACGAAACCCATAATTATTTATTGATTAAATCACAGAGAAAATATTGTTCACACTTGGTTATCTCGTGTGTCTTCAATAAAGGTCACTGTAATATCTTTCAGAGTTATTGTCTGAATCCCGATATATATGCTAAAAAGTAAAACTTCCTTAAGTATTGCCTCTCTATGAGTATAAACAACAATATGTAAATAAATAGTAATTTGATCAATATATTAAAACTAACTTATATTTCTTTATTCTTATAAGAAATCATTTATAAGTTTTTATTAAAAACAAATTTTAAAAATCATCGAAATTAAACTTGTAGTTTGAAAATCCATACCCCTTTTTATCATATCTATTGAGGAAAAATCAGCCATAAATATTCATGTAACCTTTAACCCAATGTTAATTGAGCATTATTGCGTTATGGCCAATTTGGCTTGTTTATGCTAATATCCTCGTTTTATATTTTAATTAGAGAAGAAATATCCAATATTCACGTTGGAACAAAATCTTGTGAGAGACTCAAAAAGATTATTTCACATTGTTGGCCTATATGGACGGATTAGCAGATTATCACGTCAAAGTGGCAATTTTCATGGAGAGCTACTAAAACATTGTCCATCCGTTATTCATTATACGAAAGAATCTAAAAATACAAACGAATTTTAAACTTCCTCAAAGTTTTACTTTGAATGAAACTTTTATACCAATTACAACAATAATCCCATTTTTTCCCAAAATCCCAAATCCCATCCCTGGACACTTTTATTTTTCCGTTCGTCATAACTCTTCTTAATTCATCCTTTCATACCTCATCCAAAAAGGATAGAAATAGTCAATATTTCACCTTGAAATAAAATTTTGATTTTTCGTTTAAAAAGAAACTCATGCGGTGTAACTTGAAGTGTCGTTTTACAACAATATTTACTAATGTGAAGAAATAGTACAAATGTTAAATTTTTACACAAATAAATTTACTGGCAATGCGTTTATTTTAAATTTTCAAATATTATCTCTAGTAGAGATAATATTTGATGATATTTAAAAGAAACGCCTTGCCAGTAAATTTATTTGTGTAAAATATTAACGATAGATGGCAATTAAATTTAATTTACAAATGTTAAATAACTGGTATAAGAGGAGATGCCTTTTTCTTAATATAAAAACTAAGCTAATACTTTTTATTTGTAACTTTATAAACATTTCTCAAGAGATTCTTCATCAAGCAAAACTGAAAATACGGATATTTTATTAAAATTAAACAGCTCTTTAAATATAAAGTATATATATATATACAACGTTCGGAGATGGAGATCCTGTTTAAGTCCGGAGACATTTCAGCCACTGTAATACATTCGAATCTAAAGTCTTTCTCTGTATATAATGTTTTTATTATATAGAAATTCATTTCGATGTATAAAAAAGTATAGTTTCAGCGAAAAGCTATAAAAATATGATATTTGAAATACATGGTAGCCCATAAATCTCGAAAACTTTAATTTTTAATAAAAATTAAAAGGTAAACAAGAATAAAAAAAAAAACTATAACTATTTTATTCTTTGTGAAAAAAATAGTACAAATGTGATATTTTACTGGGATAAGGTTAATAAAATATAAAAAATAAAAATGCATCTCCTTATCGAGAAACTGAAAGACAACGAGAATAGTTGATATTTATTCCGATAGATGGTGTAAGCCATTAGCAACTTTCAGTTGCACCAAGGGGAGATGCCTTTTTCTTATTTTATATATATTCCAGTTTGCCTTTAAAAAAATAATAAATAAAAGGGTTCGAGAACTCATGAGCCACCTTGTTTATGAGTAATAATAATTATTTTCAACAAATTCTTCAAAATTTGGTATATACAGTTTTAGAAAATCTTGCAGAGACAAACACCTCCCTGAGCATCAGCCTTTGCATAATAAAATTATGATTTGTTTTGTGTGTGTGACATAACTCAACTTACAACAAGAGATTGAAACTATAAGAAATCAAGAATGCCCATGTTTTCGTAAATTCTTTCATAGGAATTTGTATTATACCTGGAATATGTGTAGAATTGTGTAAATTAAATAAATTTTGTTTTCTCACATAAGGATATAAGCATTCTCTTTCCTTGTCACATTAGGCTGATAGAAAATAAGGAAATGTTAACTTAGATTTATTTGTGCTCTCACAGGATAATAAATATTACAAAAACGTTTTTTTTTCTTACCACAATTTATATAACAATTCATTTAAATATAGTTGTGGTATTCACATTGAGTCACAATGCCTTTGCCGGTCCCAAGCCCGGATGAAAAAGGAGGAGGGGGAGCAGTAACAAGCTCACTTAAAAACCTGGGCTCAGCTGGCCCGGCTGATAGTACCCTGTAAGGGCTCCTAATCCAGAGATACAGGATGAGCAGCGTTTGTACTCCATGTTACGAGCGGTTGCACATGACGTCTGTTCCTCATGTCAGAGGTGGCCATTTCTTTTGGAACTAAGTCGGCCTGCCACTGAGTAGTGCTCCCAGTCTTAATGACAAAGGCAGACGTATTCTACTTCACCCAGTCATGAATGATTGAGTGGAGATAAGAAAAAGGAAGAAGAAGACATTGAGTCTACCTATTTGGGATCAAGGATAAATCTATGCAGACATAGATAGAGGATGTGTTAAAAAGTCAGTGCCTAAACAAAAATGACCAGAAAAATTCATTTTTTACTGATTAATAAACAACTAAATGATAAACAAAACAATCCTAGTAGTAAAATACTAGTAAAGAATCCTAGTAGGTATATGAAAAAACAAGAGAAAAAATTCGTGGATGGCTTTTCTTGATTTATCAAGAAAATGAGTTGACCAAATATCAGGGAACAGGCTAAATCAATGTTTAGTTAATTTCTGTTCCACTAGATAGCGCTCTGCCTTCTGAAAAGCACATTTGTTCCTGTTCAGGATAGGCTTTCTTTATTTTTAATACACTGCGTAACATTGAAAATGGAACACCAAGAAATAGTGGCCAGAAAGTGATGAAACTCGGCAGACAGAGAGAGACAGGGACGAACAATAAGTGATCTTTATTTCAAAATGATAGTCATAATACAGAGCGAGAACGGCGTCGGCTTAGTAACAAGTAGGACCACCGCGGACGGCGATGCACGCAGCAACACGTCTAGGTAGAGAGTCAATCAGAGTACGGATGGCGTCCTGAGGGATGGCTCTCCATTCCCTCTCAACCATTTGCCACAGTTCGTCTTCTGAACGCGGCTGTGGCAAGGCATGCAAACGGCGTCCAATGATGTCCCAGACGTGCTCGATTGGTGAGAGATCAGGAGAGTACGGTGGCCAGGGAAGCATCTGTACATCTTGCAGAGCTTGTTGGCTAATGCGAGCAGTGTGCGGTCGGGCGTTATCCTGCTGATAAAGGGCATTGGGTACCCCCTGAAGGTAGGGGAGTGTCACCGGTCGCAGCACATCATCAACGTATCGTTGGGCCGTCATAGTGCCCTGAATACTAAGTAAAGGTGACCTGGAATCATACGCGATTGCGCCCCAAACCATTATTCCACGTTGTCGCATTGTGGGGCGTTCCACAATTGCTGCCGGATTGGACCTTTCTCCACGTCGACGCCACACGCGTACACGGCGACTATCACTGGACAAGCAGAAACGCGACTCATCTGAGAACACGACCCTGTGCCATTCCGTCATCCAGGTCGATCTAGCCCGGCACCATTCCAAACGTTGGCGCCTATTCGGTGGGGTCAATGGCAGTCTTCTTAGCGGACGGCATGAGTGCAAGCCATTAGCAACCAATCGACGGGAAATGGTTCTGGTCGAGATGGAATGATCTAGGGTGTCTTGCACATGTTGCAGGATGGCGGTACAAGTGGCTTGTGGGGCCGCCACTGCTTGTCGAAGGATACGCCGATCCACACGTGCTGACGTCACTCTGGTTGCACCGGCATTCCTATAAATTGCCACATTTCCTTGTTCCAACCATCTTCTCCACAGTCGGTGCACCGTGGACGCACCAAGGTGTGTATCAGCTGCGATTTGACGTATGGACCAACCTGCCCTTTTCAGTCCGATCACCATGCCCCTCGTAAAAGCGTCTGTCTGCTTGAACTGCCTCCGTTTACGATGACCTGGCATTCTCTGTTATTACACGTGTCTTTTGACACAAGAACAAAATTTCTACAATGATTTTCCTTGAAGAAATAACGACACGAATACTGTTCTTTCTGCAAGTTCCTTCCCTTATATCTTACTCCATGTGCGCACGAGAGCTGCGCATTTTACATCATTTGCATAACTCGGTTAGGCGCGTCTACCCTGAAATTTGCATAATTTTCTGTCCACTATTTCTTGGTGTTCCATTTTCAATGTCACGCAGTGTATATATAAAGTAGAATTATATATATATAATATATAAAAGAAAAATTGTTATATAAGAGAAGGAATATTAATAGTTTTAAAAAATAGTTAAATATTATTTTTAAGGTATTAAAAAGGTTTTGTATTTTATGTAACAACTTAGGGCTATAACAAGTTCACGCTGTATATATATATATACATAAACGTCAAGACCTGACGCCATCTATTGACCATCGCCGCAAGCTAGTGGTCTCGGGTCGGTGACAAAGCCACAACACCAGCTTCTATGGATCAATTTCTCCCGGCAAATTTCCCATCTATCTGTGAATATAAAATAATTTATTTAAGAATCTCAGGATAAAAATACCAAATATGATTAAAATTAGTTTACAAAATCAAAGGAGCGACTATAGATGTTTCATTCTACACAGTAACAGAGAGAAGGATTGAACAAATAAATATGAATAAAAATTAAGAGACAAATGTCACACTATGTACAATGGATCTTCTGGAAGACGATATTCCAGGCGGGAATTGAGGAAAAATTTAGAATTTCTGAAGGAAACCATTTTATTGATACCACAAATGACCTATTCCCAAACTCCTAATGATGTGTGAAATGTCCTTGGGGTTATTTTAGCTCTTTTACAAATGAGTATACCCTTTTCTAACACTTTTTTTACATTACTGAAAGTTCTATATCCATGGTTTCTACAACAATCTGAAATATATTGACCTTCCCCGAAAACTAACGGAATCGGGTTGGTGATAGAACAACAGCACCAGATTTGATACATTCAGAACGCTTACCTGGAGATACAGATTTCAGGCTATAGACCGCTGGTTAGTCAAAGATGTGTCGATATTATGAGATCTGCAATGGATTCACGAAATCTTCAGGATTTTATAAGATAATTGTTTAGCTAGCTATTGTTGTTAGGCCAATTCAATGAAAAAAATATATAGATAGAATAATCACATGATATCACAGCCAGAATTTGGACTAACAACGGCCATAATCCGAAACCCGGATTCAGGTAAGCGTTCTGAATTTACCAAAACTGATGTTGTAGCTTTGTCACCGAACCGAGTCCGCTAGGTTGCAGTGACGATCAATAGATGGCGCTTAGTTTTAATTTTTACTCTAAAGGAATCTTTTCTTTCTGATTAAATTCTCATCAGCAAATTTTTACCTATGTATAAGTGTTGTAGCGTTCAAAACGTATTACCAATGGAAAAGCATCTTGTAGTGAAACTTAAAGTTTATGATTGCTTGCGCCATCTATCGGAATAAATATCAAATAATCCTCGATATTTTTTATTAGTTGATATTTATTCTTGAAGATAGCGTAAGCAATAAGGAAACTTTCAGTTCAGGAGTTACTTTTTCCTGAATGGATTTCACCTATCCCAGTACAATTTTTACTTTTAATCTTAATTTTTCATACATTATATCAGTTCTAACAGATACCTTTTTCTATATTTTATAGAAAAAAATATATTTTTCAGCACGAAATCACCTTAAAAACGCTATGGGAACATGTTGAAGAAAGAAGTAAACTAGAACGACCGTTTGTCAAGATTCCAATCTATGATTTTATCTCCTCGACAAGCATTGTATGTAAACCATTCTTTCTGTTAGATTATAAATCTTCAATTTTTTATTTTATTATTTCCAACGTTTCGATGACCCGCTACTCCAGGGGTCGTCAAACTTTTGAGTCGGAAGAGTCAAAAATTGCAATTTATGAAATTTCAAAGTTTTTAAAGAGCCATAGAATGTTTTCTTGCCAACAATAAATAGTACTAGCATAAATGGTATTTACGTATGGAACTATATAAAGAGCCGCAACTTCGCATTCAAAGAACCGCATGTGGCTCGCTAGCCGCAGTTTACCGACCCCCACGCTACGCTAAATACTGTACATCGACTATTGGCTATTAAGACATGGATTTCTAGTCCTACACCAATGTCCGTGCTGACTGATGTACTGTGGCAAGGAACTAAGCAAGCCTTAAGCCACCAGAACTGTTTTTTATGCTTATCCCTAGTACACACGTAGTACAGGCCATGATAATCATGGTGGGTAGAAGTAGGCGCCTGCTTTTACTGTAAGTACACCACATGTCTACACATGTGAAAGTAGTTTGACTTTTGCACTTACAAATGTACCATAGCTCCGTTTGATTACTTGCACTTGCTGGTGGGGTTGAACTTTTGCAAGAATCAGAGGCCATTGGGGCATTTTTTTAAAATTTTAGATCAGAAAAAAAGTGCACAATGCGGGAATCGAATCCGGGTCGTAGCGGTCGAAAACCAACGCTTTAGACCATTCTTCCACCGACCCCCTTAGGGAAGTCAAGCTCTCCCAATATTCTTTCTTCGCAGTAAGGACAGAAGAAGTTTGATTTATTTGTGAGAAGAAACATTCGTGTTTTATTGTCTTCATTTGTTGTATAGAGATGGCGCGTTATTGCTTTGTACTAGTCACAATACTCTAGCTAACCCTGCTCAGAAGTCCTCCTCTACGTGGCGGGCGGGAGAAGCAGCACAAGTAAGGAACTGCCCTGTAGGGCGAAGTACGGTGCCATGAGCCCCGAGCCGCTACGGTAACTGTGAACAGAGAACTCTGAAATGTGGTTGACTAACGGGGCAATGACACCCTCCCCCCTTTTCATAGAGTGGACAAGACACCACCACCACTCTAGCTAACCATGATTCTCATAGATCTTCAAGTTTGAATTGGAATCAGTAATATAGCCAGCGAATTAATAAGAGTATATAAAGAACAACAATAAACAAGAATAGAAAGAGTTTTTTTAATTGAAAACCAAACAAGTTGCACAACTCAAGGAAGATGACCCTTCGACCTTAAAGCAATGTCTACTTTCATAGAAATTCCAAGTGAATACCCTCGTAAAACCACCGAATTTCCTGCTCATTGAGAAATTCCTCCTATTGCACGACCTCTGCCTTGACCTTCAAATGGCTAATGAAACCATACGACAACCTTTCATTAAGTTACCATGATCGTTTGGTATTGTTGTGGCCACAATAATCTGTTGGTGTGCCAATATTCTAATGACTTCCTCTTATTTCGTCTGTACGATTTCTTTAGGCATATTTATACCTACACCTCTGAACTACCTTCCTTACATCTATCTACATCTTTTTTATTATTCTTAATGGGAGATGCGCTAATAGCATAACGACGTGACTTGTTGATTTTTGACAATAAGAATCTAAGATCGAAACCCACACTGGCCTGTTTATTTTTTTTGGTATATGAAAAAAAATATATTTTTATGCAATTTATTTTTTTTATTTAGAATACAGTAGAACCTTCCTGTAAAGGACACTTAGTTACAGAGCCAAAGTGCCTTTTACCGAGGTGTCCTCTTACCGGAGAGATGCTAAATAGTATAAAAATGGTAATTTCGACAATTAAAAACTGTCTTTTGTAGAGAGGTTTCCTCTATTGGGAGTGTCCTCATGGAAGTTTTACTGTTACTTTGATAACCTTTAGAAATTTTGAAATCTACAGTATTTCAGATTTAAACACAACAAAATAAAAAATAAAATCAAGCTAAAAGGTGTTTTCAAAGCAAACAAATTTCAAATATCATCTTACGGAAAAAACCGTAATTGCCAAACTAAGTATATTTGTTTGTATTTATTTTATTGGTTGTAAATTCAAGCATGATTTTAATGTCCTTTCTTTTCTTCTTTAACTCAACTCAAACCATCTAATTATTCAATTGTTTATGTAATATAGTATCTGAATTTAGTGTTGTTTCTTGACGTAAGCATCCCTTGTGGGAATATCACGTCTGATTTGATAGTAAATAGATAAATAAATCTTACGGTGCTCTGATTGAAAAAATAACATGCGGTGTGGTAGCGGCACTTATCCCAAGTACGCCATAATAATCATAGTTGGTAGTAAGCTTTTACTGTAAGTGCACCACATGTCTTGACTGGTAGAAAGCAGTTTGACTTTTGTACTTACAAGTGTTCCAAAACCTCGTTTGGTTACGTGTATTCATAAGTTGGGCTTTTGAAAGAATCGGGGGCTATTGAGAGATTTTTTTTTAGAAAAAAAGTGTCCAATGCAGGATTGGATCCCAGGTCGTGGCAGTCAAAAATCGACGGTATGTTTATACCAACAAACCACTTAAAATAACATTTTAATGTAAAATATTTCAGCTATCTATAAATATCTATGTTTTATTTTTTAAATTTCATTTTATTTCAATTTAAAGCGCTATGTCCCCCTAGGGACACTTGTACTGTCATACATGTATGTCTTTACATTTGTCTATATATATATATATATATATATATATATATATATATTAGACGGGTGACCCGGGCTTCGCCCCGGGATTGACCCGTGTGCATATCTACCCGAGTGATATATATTTAGTTAATATTTTTTTATAATTGTCTGTTATTAGCATTATCTATTTGTTTGCATCAGCATAATTTAATCTAATCTTTGATAGAGGGCGCTGTTCGTGAGCTAAGTTGAATAATTTGAATATCTAGTTTTAATAATTGATTTATATATTTTTAAAATAGCCTATCGTCTTCCCCATATTTTTTTTTACCTATGTATGGAAATTTTGGTTTGAATTAGTGAACTACTGCGAATTTGTATACCGGACATACAAACAAACAAACATACAAACATTCATTTATATATATATAGATATATACAATAATTTTAGGCCATGAAGAGAATAGTCATATAGTATTAATAATGAGAAAGAGAGAAAAAAGAACCGTGTACAAAAGAAAGAAGTGTCTGGCAATATGTACAATCAACATAATATAAATTATCAGTTTCTTAAAACATATTTTTTCTATATAATTTAAAATATATTTGAAAAGGTATTAAATTTAATATACATTTCTTCAGTCGAAATAAAAATACTTGGATCTGTTACTATTAAGTTATTGTCGATTCTATATTCTTGAAAAACAGGACAATCTAGTAAAAGATGTGTTGATTTTTATCTAACTATATAGGTGATAGTGAGAAGGTAAACAACCAAATGTGGAGAAAGAGAGCCAAATGTAAAGGATAACGCAACTAAAATGTAGAGAAATTTACAATCAGAATGTGAAGGAATACACAAACAAAAGGTGAAGAAAGACAGCCATATTGTAAAGGACATCACAACCAAAATGTGGAGGAAAAGACGTACGGAATGTAATAGGAAATACGCAACTAGAATTTGGAAGTAGACACAATCAGAATACAAATGAAAAAACGTATTTAGAATGTAAGAGACAACACGAATGTAACAAACAACTATAATTTGAAAAGATTAAAAATAATTTTATCGACATTAGTTGGAAAAATACATATTCAGAATACAAAGAAAGACATAACCAGATATACCTTAAATGGAAAGGTAGACGCAACCTAAATGTGACAAAAAAAAAAACCAAAGAATTACCAGAGGATTATAAATAAAGGCACAAATAGAGAATACGAAAAACTATACAGACAAAGTTTGAATGAAGACCTAACCATAGAAATTAAAGAATAACTTGTAGCAGCTGGAAATAACTGTTGTATTTATTATAATATATAGTATAAAATACATATTAATTTTTCGTTAATTATAAATAAAATACTTAAATACTCTATGAATTGTAAATAAAAAATAGAGTAAAAATGTTTTGAATAGAAGTGATACTTAATATGTTCTAGCTTGCTATAGATTTTGCATGGCTGTAAAAATAATATAATCTACATGTTCTATAAATAACCCCTTGTATCAATATTAAGTAAAATCAATCATTCCTTCAGGGAAAATTGTCTTTTCAAAACATTTTTATTGTTCTCTAGCTTTCGGGCACGGACGTCTTTCTCCGGTTCAAAATCACATTAATAGGTATCACTCAACAAGAGCAACCTAGTTCATGATAATTGAAACAGTGAATAATATACACGTGAAGGTTATTCACATATTAAACAAATTTTAAACGCGAGATTCAAATCCCGGTTCATGACTGTCAGGAATTGAGGGTGTTACCCACTCGTCCACCGACTTTGTTGGACGTCCTTCTACCGGAGAAAACATGGAATAATGATATGATGATATATCATGTTTTCTCTTATAGAAGGGCGTCCGTGTCTGAAAGCAAGATAATAAAAAATATGTTTTGAAAAGACACTTTTCCCTGGAGGAATGATTAATTTTACTTAATAATCTACATGTGTTATATAAAAAAGAGTTTTCTTCTAACTAACGTTGGTGAATGAATTCTGTTAACAGGATCCCTGATAACATTTACAAACTCAATAGAAAGTAATACCAACTGAGAATAAAAGACGAACCAGAATTTGAAGCCATTATCCAGCCAGGTGAGAAATAAAAGAACTACACAAGGTGAAGAAAGATAGCAGGAAGAAGAGGTGAGGAGAACTAAAATGAATGTTTTATCCTTAAAGAAGCTAATGACCCGTGAAGAGAACAAACAACAATTTGGTATCTGTCGGCAATGGCGACAATCTGTGAGATAGCTGTCTGACGTCTAGAACCATGCCATGAATACTACTGATTACAACAAAAAGCTTTATTCATGATAAAATTGTGAAAAAGTCTTAAAATTACAAATTATTTTCTCACAATGAGTTTCTTTTTATTAAAAAAACGCTAGCTCTCAAGTGATAATCGCTCTTCAACGGGCTTAATAAAACATCGACTTTATCCTACCAGAAATACTTGCAGTTTTTGTATTATCGCTTGAAAGCTATCTTTTTTTAATAAAAATAAACTCATTGTGAGAAAAGGCTTTATAGAAGGACATTTTAACGGGAAGATATTGATCTAAAAAGACAAGGGTCACCTCTCGTCAAAATAGACGTCAAAGGTAGACGCCATCTATTGACCGTCGCCGCAAACTAGCGGCTTCAGGTCGGTAACAAAGCCACAACACCAGCTTTGGAAAACTGAAAAGCGTCCACCTAGAGACCATGGTTTCGGGCTAATAGCCCTCGTCAGCCTAGGGCGGACTTTATTCCATGAGATCCAAGCTTTATTAAGACCTTTTAGTCTTATACAGATCCTCCAAGCAGAAATATAGGATACATGCACAGGAAAAACAATAATAATAATACCTTAATGGTAATATGAAATTTCTATACAGGAGAAAATAATCAAGCTGATAAATACTCGTAGATTAGTCTGGGTAAATTAAAGGAAAATAAATTTACTATACATGGATTTACCCACGTAGTCTCTGCAAATGAAGATAAAAAAGTAAAAACTAATCACAATCAATATTGTGAGATAATGAAATTTATATACAAGATAACCTAATTAAGACAATTGAGCTTATAAACATATTATTTAGGATAAAAAAACTAAAAAAGAAAAAAAAAGAAAAAAAAAACAAATAAAATAATGAAAAAAAAAAACGCTGGAATTTACATCCTTCTGATTACTAATATAATGATTGAATTTCTCGAATAGACTTTACAATCCGAAACTACGCTAAACTCTATTTCTTATTTTACTATGCCATTAATTTGACAATACTTCAAGCGCGCGCGCAAAAGGATCTTCAACGAGGCTAACCAAATAATATGTAATAGAATTAGAACCATTGTGAAAAAGTCCTTTGCTCGAAAGCTTTCCCGATTTGTGGAATAATAAAAGAAACTTGTGTCGCTAGAGCAATTTAATCAATGTATGCTCCTAGCAGTCCTTGTCCTTATTGTTTGTGGAAGAGCATTGATAGATTCAAACATTTATATGTAATTCTACTGTCCTATAAGCTTATGTCCATAGTTTTCTTGAATACCATTTCTGATATTTCAACTTTCAGTGTAGCATATATAACAAGAATGATCCAATACAGTATTAGAGCTCTAAGAAGTGGTTTGATAGGTTTTTTTGCTTATCCCTAGTACACGTGGTACAGGCCATGATAATCATGGTGTGTAGATGTAGGCGACTGCTTTTATTGTAAGTGTACCACATGTCTACACATGTGAAAAGCAGTTTGATAGATTAAATAAGCGAAACCACTGGAAGAATTACATATTTATATGTAATTCTACTGTCCTAACTTATGTCCCTAGTTTGCTTGAATACCATTTCTAAGATTCCACCCTTCAGTACAGCATATATAACAAGAATGATCCAATACAGTATTAGAGCATTAAGAAGCGGTTTGATAGATTAAATAAGCGAAACCGTTGGGAGGGTTCACCACTAATGAACCAAGTCCTCTCACTATTTTTAATCGCAGTAAGGATAGTAGAAGTTTGTTTTATGTGGAAAAGAAACATTCGTGCTTTAAATATTTCACTTCCTTCTCCAGTATATCTCTATAATTTGCATATGCACAATTTCCTTGAGAGACTTTTATCATTCAATGATCCAGTTCGAGAATAGAGGAAGCAATATATTTCTACTCACATTTCTCTTATCATCCTACTGGATGGACCAATCAGAAGTCATCATTTCCGCCAACCCACGATATGCTATTTCTTAAGGATTTATTATGGTTGGTTGAAGCCACTTAGGGTAATTTGAGGAGACACAGACATTTATAGTTACCTCATAGATGTCCTCTTCTAGAAGTTAGGTGGTCACTTATAGAATATCCCACAAATAGTATCGCACATTTGAATATATATAAATGTTTTGAAAATAAAGCAATCCATAAATAAATCTTTAATTAAAAAGGTATATATTGGATCAAACATATCATTTATTTTACCAATATTTCAGTTGGCTGAAACCAAATTAAGACACCAAATGTCAAAACAAAACTACATCTATCCGCCCTATTCAATCTAAAAAATTAAACAATTGGCTACAAAATTCAGCCAACTGAAATATTGGTAAAATAAATGATATTTTGATCCAATATATGCCTTTTTAATTAAAAAATATATATGTGGTGTTCTAAGTAAAAGAACCAGTTCCGCAGAATATGAGAAGATCTATAACAATAGAAACTCTACTTTATTATTCTCTTGACCTATATTTTATACCTCGCGCTTCTCGCGGACATGCAAATCAACCATTCTTTTAAAGAAACAAAAGTAAATATACAAATATACAGAATATACAAATATACAAAATAAAACAATACCATGCAAATATCCCAAGGTATGCGACAATATATATATCTAAAGGTATGAAAAATTGTACAAAAAGTGAATTTGTACTTAGATCAGGTGGATAAATTAAGAAAAAAAGGCATTTTCTGATAGTGCAACTAAAATTTGCTAATGGCTTGCGCCATCTATCGGAATAAATATCAACTAATCGTTGATTTTTAATTATTCCAGAATTGTCCAAATATATTCTTGATTAGTCAAGAAATATAAAGTGGAAAATGTGTCTGAGACATCATTCAAAATAATTAGAATGCTGAATTCTGATAGGAATTATCAATCTTGTGCGGTAAGCTTTATTTGCTTATGTATTAGAGATTCACTGTCACCATTCTCTAGGTAAAACCTACTAAATTACGCCAATAATTTGGCTAAATCTGAATTTAGTTTGATAAGCTTTGCCTTAGGAAATGGTACCAGTGGATCACTGAAAGCTCGGTATATAAACTTTGTCATACAAGATTGGTGAGCCCTATAAATGTATTAATTGTAAACTATGATTTCCTCTAAAATTTTAAATTTTAAATATGAGGTTAATTCTGGGACATATTACTGAAATTCAGGGAAGGACTCTTCATTGTTAACCGAACCTTCTGGACACTTCATAATTGTACACCCGTTTTTTTCCCACTTTTAGTTTGCATATATTTATTCCTTTTTGTTTTGACCCGAAGTACTCGCCTAAAGTTTTTTTGCTTTACATATTCTAAGTACAGGTGATAATGGTAATAATAATTATGATAGTAGTTAGCAATTGTCGTTTACTTTAGGTGAACAACATGTCTAAATATAGGGAAAGTAGTTTGTCGTTTGTACTTATAAGTATACCAGAATCCCGTTTATTTTCTTGCCTCTACTATAGTGGGGGTTTAAGAAGTTTTTCTTTAGAAAAAAAGTTCCGAATGTGTGGGATTCGAACTCCGGGTCGTGACTGTCTAAAATCGACCATTTACATCACTTCTCTACCAATCTCCAGAAGGTACTTCAACTTCGATTAGTATTTTTCCTTTCCCTGGTCAATGACCTATGTCAGTAAAATTATTCTCACTTTCAACTCTCTTCTCTCTGATACCTTTCCTAAAATACTCATAAAACTAACTACAATTTGCTCTTTTATTAAACAAAATCTTTTTATATGATACATTAGCGTGCCATCAGTTATGAAAATTCGAAACTATTATAGACCCGTATGATTCTTTTTAAAAAATAAACCATTTTCTATTGCCCTTACTGCAATGAAAAATTAATGGAAAGGCCTGGCTCATCAATGGTGAACCCTCCCAGCGGTTACGCCAGTTTAATCTACTATACAGCTGCTATATTGCATTTTTCGGTTTTCCATTTATACTGATACTGATGCTAGACTCTTGGAATGAGTATTTTAGATGAACTATGGACATAAGCTATGAGGACAGTAGAATTATACGCGTCTATAATAGTCTCGAATAATCTCTTTTTATATCTTTATAAATAAAATAATTAAAGACAGTTTTTAATTTACAAAAACAGAGATAAAGAGAGATTAGATTCTGTCAAATAAATTTATCCTAATAAATAAAGAAATTCAATTACTTCGGTGTTTTGAATGGTAGTTTTATTCAAACATTGCTGATACTTGTTTAGCGATATTTCAATAGGAATTATATAGTGATAAATAACATCATAAGGCAATATAATAGGCCATCTATAAACAAGAAATGAAACTGCAGATTTAATATTTACTTTTCTCAAAAATCGGTCTTCTGTTAATATTAACATATATAAATAGTTTAAAACTTTCCTTTATATATCTACTTATATAATTGCCTTATTCTGTCTGTCTGTCTGTAAGTCTGAAGCTCACGGATAGAATGCGCGCCCATTGGCTGCCAGGGAACACGTGTCCTCCCTGCCCCCCTCTAGACAACCCTGTTATCAGCAGTGTGTTACATCCACCTGTCTATAGCGGCCATTCTAGACAACCCTGTTATCAGCAGTGTGTTACATCCACCTGTCTATACAGGTCACCCTGTCTATAGCGGCCACTCTAGACACCCCTGTTATCAGCTGTGTGATACATCCACCTGTCTATACAGACCACCCTGTATATAGCGGCCATTCTAGATAACCCTGTTATCAGCTGTGTGATACATACACCTGCCTATATAGACCACCCTGTATATAGCGGCCATTCTAGACAACCCTGTTATCAGCTGTGCGATACATCCACCTGTCTTTACAGACCACCCAGTCTATAACGGCCACTCTAGACAACCCTGTTATCAGCTGTGTGATACATCCACCTGTCTATACAGACCACCCTGTCTATAGCGACCACTCTAGACAACTCTGTTATCAGCTGTGTGATACATCCACCTGTCTATACAGACCACCCTGTCTATAGCGGTCACTCTAGGCAACCCTGTTATCATCAGTGTGTTACAATCACCTGTCTATACAGACCACCCTGTCTATAGCGGCCACTCTAGACAACCCTGTTATCAGCAGTGTGTTACATCCACCTGTCTATACAGACCACCCTGTCTATAGCGACCACTCTAGACAACCCTGTTATCAGCTGTGTGATACATCCACCTGTCTATACAGACCACCCTGTTATCATCAGTGTGTTACATACACCTGTCTATACAGACCACCCTGTCTATAGCGGTCACTTTAGGCAACCCTGTTATCAGCAGTGTGATACATACAGCTGTCTATACAGACCACCCTGTCTATAGCGACCACTCTAGACAACCCTGTTATCAGCAGTGTGATACATACACCTGTCTATACAGACCACCCTGTCTATAGCGGTCACCCTAGACAACCCTGTTATCGGCTGTGTGATACATACACCTGTCTATAGCGGCCACTCTAGACAACCCTGTTATCAGCTGTGTGATACATCCACCTGTCTATACAGACCACCCTGTCTATAGCGGTCACTTTAGGCAACCCTGTTATCATCAGTGTGTTACAATCACCTGTCTATACAGACCACCCTGTCTATAGCGGTCACTTCAGGCAACCCTGTTATCAGCAGTGTGATACATACACCTGTCTATACTGACCACCCTGTCTATAGCGGCCACCCTAGACAACCCTGTTATCGGCTGTGTGATACATACACCTGTCTATACAGACCACCCTGTCTATAGCGACCACCCAAGACAACGTGTTTAAAATATATTCGCACTCGGGTAAACCCCGGGCGTTGCCCGGGCCATTCGTCTAGTATATATATATTCCTTCCTACCATTTTTACCATATTTCTTATAAGTCGCGCTTCATTGATCGCCTGTTGAAGGGTTTTTACCCGAAAGCTTGCACCTATGCATCAATAAAAGAAACTCGTCTTCCTTCACCATGTTTTTCGTCTAATTTCAATTCAGGAAGAATTATTTTTCTATATTTGCAAAGAAATGAAAGTATTAAAACACGAATGTTTCTTTTCAAATAAAACAAACTTCTACTGTCCTTACTGCCATTATGATATACTAGACGAATGGCCCGGGCAACGCCCGGGTTTTACCCGAGTTCGAATATATTTTAAATACGTTGTCTTGGGTGGTCGCTATAGACAGGGTGGTCTGTATAGACAGGTGTATGTATCACACAGCTGATAACAGGGTTGTCTAGAGTGGCCGCTATAGCCAGGGTGGTCTGTATAGACAGGTGTATGTATCACACTGCTGATAACAGGGTTGTCTAGAGTGGCCGCTATAGACAGGGTGGTCTGTATAGACAGGTGAATGTAACACACTGATGATAACAGGGTTGCCTAAAGTGTCCGCTATAGACAGGGTGGTCTGTATAGACAGGTGAATGTAACACACTGATGATAACAGGGTTGCCTAAAGTGTCCGCTATAGACAGGGTGGACTGTATAGACAGGTGGATGTATCACACAGCTGATAACAGGGTTGTCTAGAGTGGCCGCTATAGACAGGTGTATGTATCACACAGCTGATAACAGGGTTATCTAGAATGGCCGCTATATACAGGGTGGTCTGTAAAGACAGATGGATGTATCACACAGCTGATAACAGGGTTGTCTAGAGTGATCGCTATAGGCAGGGTGGTCAGTGGTCGCTATAGACAGGGTGGTCTGTATAGACAGGTGGATGTAACACACTGCTGATAACAGGGTTGTCTAGAATGGCCGCTATAGACAGGTGTATGTATCACACTGCTGATAACAGGGTTGCCTAAAGTGACCGCTATAGACAGGGTGGTCTGTATAGACAGGTGAATGTAACACACTGATGATAACAGGGTTGCCTAAAGTGTCCGCTATAGACAGGGTGGACTGTATAGACAGGTGGATGTATCACACAGCTGATAACAGGGTTGTCTAGAATGGCCGCTATATACAGGGTGGTCTGTAAAGACAGGTGGATGTAACACACTGCTTATAACAGGGTTGTCTAGAATGGCCGCTATAGACAGGTGTATGTATCACACAGCTGATAACAGGGTTGTCTAGAGGGGGGCAGGGAGGACACGTGTTCGCCGGCAGCCAATGGGCGCGCATTCTATCCGTGAGCTTCAGACAGAATAAGGCAATTATATATATAGATTGGAAGAGCTTTGCTCATCAGAGGTTATTGAGAGGTATTTCTCAGCAGTTTTGCCAATTAAATTTACAATAATGCTTCTTAGATTATAAATAACGCATAAATCATTTGTTACAGAAAACTATCTACTCGCTGATCTTCCACTGCCAGTTAAACGCTTCTTAGCACAACTAAGAATTCATCTTCTACAGAGAAAATTATATAAAAAACTTAAAATCAGAAGATATATATTGTACACTATGTAAAAACATAACCAAGGCAGAACACTACATGTTGGAATGTTCGTTTCTTGATTTAGAAAGAGACTTGCTTCTCCCGGGAAACTGCTCAGGCCTCATTATGTTATTTAATATCCAACCTGTCAGATAATAGGTCATTCACATTAAATGTATTTACATTTTACATGAAGGCTTTGAAAATCAAAGACATGTCGAATTAACTGGATCTTTCTTAAATTTATTTTTTACTTATATAATACCCCATTCTATATACAGTTACGAGCGTCATGCCTTCTTAATCCTTCATCTCTGTCACCGTTTGCTTTTTTTTTTTGGAATGGCGCTCTCCTATTGGTTGGCTACGATCACGCCACCTTAGCCCCCCCCCCCCCCCCCCATCATGCCCCCCCCCCCACTCGCTCTTTGGTTTTTGTAACTATTGGAGCGGGTCGCTCCTTAAATAAATGCATATATTAGTTAATAACTAAATGGAATCCTCTCTTTCTTTTTCCCAGTAAGAGACGCCTACGGAAGCCAACAGTACATAGACAGATAAAGCACATAGGCTATAGTTATTAACTAATATATGCATTTATTTAAGGCGCCAATTTATAATTGTAACAAATAGTATTTGAATAAAAACATTCAATCGGGTAAAACACGGGCGTTGCCCGGGTCATTCGGCTAGTCTCATATAATGGAGAATCTGTGTGAGACCAGAGAGTCTCAATAAAGGCTTTGTGTGTGTGAGAGAGAGATTATAAATAACAGGCAATCAACGATACTTATTCGGCAATAAAAGTACTATAATCAAGAGTATAAATATAAAATTAACATCCTCCTGCAATACTTAGATATTCGTGCAACTATTCCAGAGAATTATTCGGTCGTAAAAGTTACTTTTTCAACGTTTCGACTCAAAATCTTTTATATTTCTAAGGTTGAATTGAAAGTTACCATGAAGAAAAACTTTATATTTGATTTCACTATTTATTATTATTATCATCAAACCAGACTTGATATCCTTACAAGAGATACTTGCCTCAAGTAACAACACTGAATTCAGAGAACTATTTTAAATAAACAATAGATTAATTACATGGTTTGAAGTTTAACTATTGTTGCACCAAGTTGCAGCTTTGCAGAGCCGTCGACCTTGGTTTCCTCCTTCTTGGTGTTATACACCGAGCGGGTTTCCATATTCAAAGCAAATAAATAAAAGTAAATAAAAATAAATTATCTTTTAAAGTTATTGTGTTTATTTATTCGTTGTCTTCCTCGTAGGTCGTGATCCGCAGTCCTGGTCTAGGTCCTCTTTCGCTCCAATAACCAATCAAGATAAATGTACAATAAAATGTTGCAAAAGGAATAAAACTATAAAAAGGAATGATGATAATCTAAATAATCTGTTTCAAATAAATATTAAATATCATAGAATATTTTGAATAAATGTAGGGCGCATTATTTTAATTTTTACCGCTATGATATGCTATGATACAGGAACGATACGGAGATGATATGGGGCAATACTGGGCTGATACAGAAGCTACTATTGTTCCTAAGTTGTAATCAAAGACACAAAAGCTCTAGCGTTCTATAAAACAAGCAAAAGTTATATTCCGATGTGTTGAGTACATCAGTAGCAATATCGATGGTAAATTAATGTGTTTCACCACAGACGCTGGTCGTAAAGCCGTCAACGGCGGCCTCAGCTGGCGAACGTTGAACTTGGTGAGAGTTGTAAACCGCTGGAGGTCACCGTAGGTTTAGGACCGGTTCCACTTCCTATTCTTTATCTCGTTCCCCTTGGACCGTTCCTGGAGTTCTCTTCCGTCACAACTATCTTCTCAACTTCCTTTGATCTCTCAATACACTTCTTTCTTATCTATAATTATATTGCCACGTGGAAAATAAGGAATGACAAATTTCAGGATCTCTCTCTCTCTTTATTCTTTGCGAAATTCTGTGCGAATTCCTCAACATTGCCATTGAGCATGTTGAGGACAAAAACTGTACAATAAGCAAGAGCCTGTCCACACTCAGGGCGTCTTGTAGCATCTGATAAGATCCTGACATCCCTTCAGAGAAGGCTTCGTCTGGTGTAAATATTTTCTATCTTTATTACAATAACAAAGTATTTTTCTCTAAATTTATTATTTTGCTATTGACTAGAAGTCAATAAAGTTGTTAATTGTCATTGTCTCTCTTGAGGTAACCCGTATTCCTGGAGTCACCACGTACTAAAGCCACCAACTATCCAGGTTGACACGTCTACTGGGTAAGGATGATACAGCACTTTATTTAAGTCAAGAAAACAAACTATATTTGATATAAAATACAAGATAAGCAATGAGGGAAATTTACAGAATAGCAGAATATAAACAACAAAATTGATAATCTGTTAATAAATACTTTGCTACAATATTTATTCCGAGTTGTTGATTGTATCTTTTTTTATTTATTCATATTTATATTTATTCAACCTTATATAATCTTATATAGAAATTGTAATAAATCAGTTTCGATCTCAATCTCTCTCTCTCTTTTGAGGTAACCAGGATTCCTGTAGTCACCATGTACTAAAGTCACCAACTACCCGGGTTGTTTAATGGTGGACATTCAGTTTATGAGATGTACTGTACTTGGTTCTGTACAGGGGTAAATATACTTATTCTTAGGAGGATGGCTGTTTGGAACCTATGAAGGTGGTAGGTCTGTGGTGGTTGACAGTTTGGTCTTCCTGGTGACAATGTGGACAAATAGAATCATCTTTAAAATTTTACACAAATAAATTTACTGGCAATGCGTTTCTTTTTAAAGTAACGCATTGCCAGTAAATTTATTTGTGTAAAATTTTAACGATAGAGGGGCAATAAAATTTAATTTACTAAGAATCATCTTTAGATATTTTTGCAGAATCGGCTTTGACAAAGACGTGTACTGTGAGGATTGTAGCGGCGATGCCTCAAAATTTCAAGATGACACAGCTCTCTCTTCTCTATCTCTCTCTCTCTTGAGGTAACCCGGATTCCTGGAGCTTACTAAAGAATGACACAGCAATTTATTTATGGCAAGAACAAACTTTAACTTATAAAATACAAGATAAGCAATGAGGGAAGTTTACAAAGTAACAAAATATAAACATAAAAAATGATACTCTGTTAATAAAATAATAAATACTTTGCTACAATATTTATATCATATCATTCAGAATTTGTATAAAAGTAAACATTAGAGAAATAAGAGAAAGTTATCTCTTAATTGTGCAACTAAAATTTTCTGATGACTTGTGACATCTTTCGGAATCGTTGATTTTTAATTATTTAATATTCCGACAGATGGCGTAAGACATCAGCAACTTTTAGTTGCACAATCAGGAGATGCTTTTTTTCTTAATTTATCCACCTGATCCGAGTACAATATCACTTTTGTACTCGTTTTTTTTTCTTATTAGCAAAATATTTTTTTTACATTACAAATAATTTGTATTATCAATATAATCTTTCACAATGCATATTTTCAAATATTGTTTTTTTTTCATACTCATATTGTATAGAAGCAGTTAATTTTCAATTCTAACAAAAATAATTTAATGGCACTTTTAGTTTGTTTCTACAAAACAAATACATTGCTGTACCTTAACAAAGGTTGGTGTTCAGCCAACTGAAATATTGGTAAATAAATTATTTTCTTTGATCCAATATATGATTTTTATTATATATGAATGTACAGGGTGCGTCAGCTATTTGAGAATACACAATATAGGTGCCACACTTACCTGTGTAAAACGACATTTGAAAATTATCCCGCATGTCTTTCTTTTAAACGAAAAATCGAAATTTATTTTTAAGGAGAAATAACGATTATTTATAACCTTAGGGATGAAGTATGAAAGGATGAATTGTGAAGAGTAATGATAAACGGAAAAATAAAAGTGTCCAGGGATGAGAAACGAACCCACAGTGTTCCGCTTACCGGGCAGATGCCATGTCCACTAGGCTACTCTGGACATATTTTTCCTTTCGTAAATATTATATGAGGTAATTTATAATACAATATAACGCGGCTTATGATTGTAAAACGACATATGAAAATTATCCCGCATGTGTTTTTTTTTTCAAACGAAAAATCGAAATTTATTTTTAAGGAGAAATAACGATCATTTTTAACCTTAGGGATGAGGTATGAAAGGATGAATTGTGAAGAGTAATGATGAACGGAAAAATAAAGTGTCCAGGGATGGGAATAAGCTAGTTTTTTTTTTCTGGTGAACATGTCAGAACCTACTCTTACACAAGAAATGAAGAGGCATGCAGTTATTGTCTCCTTGGCTGCAGAACACACCGTATTCAGAAACTGATGCATTCTTTAAAGTCGCCTCATCATTTGTTTTCAAAGTTCGGAGAGAATTGGGAGCTGCATACGTATTTTAAACTATTAAAACAGAACTTTCTAGTTAAAAAGGAGCTTGCTCGAAAAGGCTACTGGATAATAATTTGTTTTGAGTTTTTGAGATTACATACTCTTTCTTTTTTTTTTTTAGTGTCTATTTTTATTTTAATACTTATTATGCATCTAAATTGATTACTTGGCCGTTTTTAATTTTACTTGTTCATTATAAATAGTCCCAAGCCCGGATGAAAAAGGAGGGGGAGCAGTAACAATCTTACTAAAAAACCTGGGCTCAGCTGGCCCGGCTGATAGTACCCTGTAAGGGCTCCTAATCCAGGGATACAGGATGAGCAGCGTTTGTACTCCATGTTAGGAGTGGCTGCACATGGCGTCTGTTCCTCATGTCAGAGTCGGCCATTTCTCTTGGAGCTAAGTCGGCCTGCCACTGAGTAGTGCTCCCAGTTTTAATGACAAAGGCAGACGCATTCTACTTTACCCAGTCATTATGGTTGTCAAAGCTTGATACCCTAATATGATTGAGTGGAGATAAGAAAGAAGAAGAAGATTATAAATAGTATTAATATCTTGAAAATATCTTCAAATATAATTTGAATAAATTTTCTTTTTGTAACATATCATTCATTCTTACACACACAACGACACACAAACAAACACTCACACAAACACGCACACAAACCATCGAGGACCCCGTTATAGCCTGAAGGAGGACATTATCGCAGCGGGGACCTGGCTGACTGTAAATTTATCGATGTAATTTTTATTCTGTAAATATTGACTAAGAAGTCAATAAAGATGTTTTAATTGTCAAATTGTCACACAAACACACACAGACACACATAAATACACACACAAATATATACAATATGTTATATATGTTATAATATCTTGAAAAAGGTTGGCGTTCAGTCAACTGAAATATTGGTAAAATAAATGATATTATTATCCAAAAACACATACAGACACACATAAACACACACACACAAACACTCACACAAAAACATACACACACATAAACACACACACACAAATGCATTTCCTAAATATTTCTTCTCTTTTTAAAAAGTATTTTCGATAAGAGAAATAGAAGATAGCTAATGGAAATAATGACTTTCTAGCGAGCTAAAAATAATTATAAATAATTGTTTTTCAAAGTATTGGCTATGTCTTATTTAGATAATTAAACGAGATTATTCAACCATAATTGTTATAAGTACTTTCTCGAAATTTGTCGCATAATGAAGTCAGTTGTTTGTGAAACCAGAATTTCTTATTATAGTTTTGTTCTTTCTTGAATATTCTTGATGATTGGTCCTATACAGTTTTTCAATTTATTCCACTTTTTTCTACGAAAAGAAACATTTAAAGTCTCCTTGGTGAGTGGTAAACGTACAACCTTCATTCTGCTGACAAGGGCCAACAGCCCGAAACGCGTACGTGGTTGGAATTTTGATTAAAGAAAGGATATTTGGTCATACTCAAGAATAAAATTAAATGAAAGTTTAATTGTTATTTCGAAGGATGAAGATTTGTCTCATTTAAATACTCATTTTTTGGCGGTCAAGATATGATTTGTTCATCATTTTAATACCTTATTTGCTTATTTATCCATTTTTACCTTATTTTCCTATATACATATTAAAAATAAAAAAGGCATATCCTGACCAGGAGCACATGTGCTTTACTGAAGGCAGAGTGCCATCTGGTGGAACAGAAATCAACTAAACATTGATTTAGCCTGTTCCCTGATATTGTTATTCAATGTATAGTTGATTTCTGTTCCACCAGATGGCGCTCTGCCTTCTAAAAAGCAAATGTGCTCCTGGTCAGGATATGCCTTTTTTATTTTTAATATCAACACCTAACCCACTTGTATTTTATTTTTTCTATTGTGTTTTCATATATAGATATGTGAATTTGAAACAAAAGATCACATTCCAGTGATGTTTATAAGAAATAGATCAAAAGACAATGGATAATTTAGCTCTAAATTACAATAAGAGGAATCCCCGGATAGAATTGTTAAGAAGAAATGAAATCGACACGTTTCTTTATTTGAAGAGATTGAAGCTCGGCGAGCTTTCTGTCAATTAAATCCTTCAAAAGGCTGTTATATGATTAATTTATCTCTTTTTAATTAAATAAATATAAATTAGAGAGAAAAACACAGCCATATCAACCAATAGTTTAACTCCCGATGTTTCACTGACTCCTTGACACTTTCTTCAGGGGAATGGTTATTTTGAATCCTAGTTCTACTTTTGTAGTAACCAAAGTAAACATTCCCCTGTGGAGATAGTGACATCGAGAGGTGAACTATTGGTTGATTTTGCTGTGTTTTCCTCTGATTCAACTTATAACCAACAAATGATATTCAGAATTGTTAATTGCAGCTTATACTGTTTCTACAACGACACTTTTTATAACGGAGGAAATCTCTATATCAAAACTTCCTTATAACGAAAACTATTTCTTGGTACCTTTAACTTCCTAATGGAAAATTACCATTATATTTGAAATCTTGTTGTTTCTTATCCCCTTGTGTAAATGACATTTGAACACTTTTATTGACGTCTTGTCAATTAGGCTTTACATATAAATGAAGAAAAATGGGAATATATACAATGAATAATGAGTGAGGAAGACTCCACCATCATCCACCTTGTGTAAAGATTACACGAATTCCATGAGTTCATGATCTCATAGAATGGGGTATAGGGGTGCAGCTTTCGTTGATTATGGCACTATGATTCACACAATTTGGTGAAAGTCTTACTTTGCCTGTAATTTGAGGCTGTTCGTAACATGGAAGCCTTTGCTGCCAACTCTAACATGAGCACAGACGCAGCTCCTCCGTATCCCTGGAGTGGGACCATTACTGAGGTCCATCAACCGGGTCAGTTGAACTCAGGATTTTTAAAGATGGAGTGTCCCTCCTGGTTACAGCATCAAGTCTACCAGAACAAGACTTTATACAAGATTTGAAATCTTTATTGTGAGAACGTCTGAAATTAAAGCTCCAAAGCGTATATAAGAGCGAGAAAAGATAAGATATCAGTATTTTAAAAAATCTAAAACCATATGGCTAATTTAAGGTATATATTATTAGTAATAGACAGCTGTTGTAATGAACATAGATCATAATACAATATAATGCGGCTCTTATGATTGTAGAACGAAGTTTGACAATTATACCGCAAATGTTTCTTTTAAACCAAAAATCGAAATTTATTTTAAGGAGAAATAATCGTTATTTCTCCTTAAAATAAATTTCGATTTTTGGTTTAAAAGAAACGTATTTGCGGTATGATTGTCAAACTTCGTTCTACAAACATAGATCAATTACTGACGTTGGATCCTATACTCTCCTCTCCTAGTTGAGAGAATAAAACTTAAAATATAATATTAAAAGGATTGAGAAAATATATTTCATCGCAATACATAGATCACACTATATACAAGTATAATAGTTGTATAATAGTTATTGACTATAAAATATTTACTCTGATTATTATTTTGTGCGTGTTTGTATAATACTTCTCATGTTTTTGATTCTTGCTCTATGATTCGAAATACACTCATGGACAAAACTAAAGGAAGTTGTACCTATTAGCATGTATATATCGGGATTCAGACAATAACATTGAAATATATTTGATACACAGTGACCTTTATTGAAGAAATACGAGATAACCATCTGTGAATAAAATTGCCTCTATCTTCCTAAAAACACTAGACGATTGGCGATATCAAAGACTTTCCAGTTCCTTAAGTTTTGTTCATGAGAGCAAATTAATTATTCAATAAACATATTTGCACTTTTTTTTGGTTTGGTGAATAACTTTTAGAAGAAGTGTAGAACAAATTGATCGCGTCACATATAATGAAGCCATATAGAAGCAAAGTCAATATTCTATAGTGAAGCCTTATGGAAACATACTGACTATCACCTGTAGTGAAGCCATACACTCGTATATAGACAAAGAGTTCAGAATCTGTAGTAAAGCCATATAGAATTAGTTTATCACCTGTAGTAAAGCCATATAGAAAAAAAATCACTTATAGTAAAGCTGTATAGGAACAGATTTCATCATCTTGCAGTGAAGCCATATTAGGAACAATTCATCACCTGTAGTGAAACCATATAGAAAAAAGAACATCTTTTATAGTGAAGCAATATAGGAACAACTTGACTATCATCTGCCGTGAAGCTATATAGAGACAAAGAATTCATCATCTGCGGTGAAGCTATATGGAAACAATTTGACCATCAATTGTAGTGAAGCCATATAAAAACAGAGCTGATCATCTGTAGTGAAGCCATATAGAAACAAACCGTTCATCACATGTAGTGAAGACATATATAAACAAATTGACCAACACATATAGTGAAGTCAAATGGAAATAACTTGACATCATCTGTAGTGAAGCCATATAGAGACAAACAGTCCATCATCTGCAGTGAAGTCATATGAAAACAAATTTACCATCACATGTAGTGAAGCCATAAAGAAACAGAATTCATCACCTGTGGTGAAGCCATTTAGAAACAAAACAGTCCATTATCTTCAATGAGGCAATATGGTAAGAAATTGACCATCATGTATAAAAATGCCATATGGAAAAAACTAACACCTGTAGTGAATTCTAATATATATATATATGCAAATTGTATCTATATATATAATTGCCTTATTTTGTCTGTCTGAAGCTCACGGATAGAATGCGCGCCCATTGGCTGCCGGCGAACACGTGATCTCCCTGCTCCCCTCTAGACAACCCTGTTATCAGCTGTGTGATACATACACCTGTCTATAGCGGCCATTCTAGACAACCCTGTTATCAGCAGTGTGTTACATCCACCTGTCTATACAGACCACCCTGTCTATAGCGGTCACTTTAGGCAACCCTGTAATCAGCAGTGTGTTACATCCACCTGTCTATACAGACCACCCTGTCTATAGCGACCACTCTAGACAACCCTGTTATCAGCTGTGTGATACATCCACCTGTCTATACAGACCACCCTGTATATAGCGGCCATTCTAGATAACCCTGTTATCAGCTGTGTGATACATACACCTGTCTATAGCGGCCACTCTAGACAACCCTGTTATCAGCTGTGTGATACATCCACCTGTCTATACAGACCACCCTGCCTATAGCGGTCACTTTAGGCAACCCTGTTATCATCAGTGTGTTACATTCACCTGTCTATACAGACCACCCTGTCTATAGCGGTCACTTTAGGCAACCCTGTTATCAGCAGTGTGATACATACACCTGTCTATACATACCACCCTGTCTATAGCGGCCACTCTAGACAACCCTGTTATCAGCTGTGTGATACATACACCTGTCTATACAGACCACCCTGTCTATAGCGACCACTCTAGACAACCCTGTTATCAGCTGTGTGATACATCCACCTGTCTATACAGACCACCCTGTATATAGCGGCCATTCTAGATAACCCTGTTATCAGGTGTGTGATACATACACCTGTCTATAACGGCCACTCTAGACAACCCTGTTATCAGCTGTGTGATACATCCACCTGTCTATACAGACCACCCTGTCTATAGCGGTCACTTTAGGCAACCCTGTTATCATCAGTGTGTTACATTCACCTGTCTATACAGACCACCCTGTCTATAGCAGTCACTTTAGACAACCCTGTTATCAGCAGTGTGATACATACACCTGTCTATACAGACCACCCTGTCTATAGCGACCACTCTAGACAACCCTGTTATCAGCTGTGTTATACATCCACCTGTCTATACAGACCACCCTGTCTATAGCGGCCACTCTAGGCAACCCTGTTATCAGCTGTGTGATACATCCACCTGTCTATACAAACCACCCTGTCTATAGCGGCCACTCTAGACAACCCTGTTATCAGCTGTGTGATACATACACCTGTCTATACAGACCACCCTGTCTATAGCGACCACTCTAGACAACCCTGTTATCAGCTGTGTGATACATCCACCTGTCTATACAGACCACCCTGTATATAGCGGTCATTCTAGATAACCCTGTTATCAGGTGTGTGATACATACACCTGTCTATAGCGTCCACTCTAGACAACCCTGTTATCAGCTGTGTGATACATCCACCTGTCTATACAGACCACCCTGTCTATAGCGGCCACTCTAGGCAACCCTGTTATCAGCTGTGTGATACATCCACCTGTCTATACAGACCACCCTGTCTATAGCGGCCACTCTTGGCAACCCTAGGAAGCAAGATGTATACAAGGTGTAGACAAGATGAAGATCTAGATGAAGATCAAAACGTTTTTAAAAATATATTCGCACTCGGGTAAAACCCGGGCGTTGTCCGGGCCATTCGTCTAGTCATATATATTACTCTAGGATTCTATAATAGTAACCTCTCAACACTGTACCTGGTCACCGTGTTAAAACACAATATAAAACGAAAAACCTACGTTTCTACTGATACCTGTTGCAAAGAGAAGCATTTTAAAATAACCTTTCGATATAAACAATTGTATTTAAAATCTTCACACAACATATATCATCATCAGAAAAATATGTATAGCGTGTAGAAATTTCCAGTTCAGGCTTCTGTAAATTATAAAAAGGAAATATTTCAAATGTAAACATTTAAAAAGAAGCTGTTAACCATTTTCTCCATGCTCTAAGTTTCCTCAAAATGGTTTATTTCAAATATGCAACTAACGTTTTTATTTATATATACAGTAGAACCTCCCGGTAAAGGACATCTAATTGCAGAGCCAAAGTGTCCTTTAGAGAGAGGTGTCCTCTTACCGGAGAGTTGTTAAATAGTAAAAATGGTAAGTTCGACAATGAAAACTGTCCTTTGTAGAGAGGTGTCCTCCGAGTTTCCTCAAATGGAGGTTCTACTGTATATAAATATATATATCATTTTCTCCCTCTTAACTTTTTAAATCTCTCTATTTAATCTTGTGCAAGAATTTATCAAGTAAGAATTCTATGTATGAGGCTTGCTATCCAATCTACCATAACCTACAATCCATCCCCCAATCCAACAAGAAACCAGACGACTCACCTGCAACCAACCTCCCAAAGGTCAAGTTCAAGGCGCCAGTGAAAACATTTTTTTCACATGGACGGCGACCTAGCGATTTCATTGGTCGCCTGCGGTGATATCGCCAACTGGGACAACGATTTGACAGCCTATATCCCGTTGGTTACCCTAGAACCTCCGTTGGTTACCCTAGAACCTCCGTACATATCCCGTTGGTTACCCTAGAACCTCCGTACATATCCCGTTGGTTACCCTAGAACCTCCGTACATATCCCGTTGGTTACCCTAGAACCTCCGTACATATCCCGTTGGTTACCTTAGAACCTCCGTACATATCGCGTTGGTTACCTTAGAACCTCCGCGCATATCTTGTTGGTTACCCTAGAACCTCCGTACATATCCCGTTGGTTACCCTAGAACCTCCGTACATATCCCGTTGGTTACTCTAGAACCTCCCTACATATCCCGTTGGTTACCCTATAACCTCCGTACACATCCCGTTGGTTACCCTAGAACCTCCGTACATATCCCTTCGGTTACCCTAGAATCTCCGTACATATCCCGTTGGTTACCCTAGAACCTCCGTACATATCCCGTTGGTTACCCTAGAACCTCCGTACATATCCCGTTGGTTACCCTAGAACCTCGGTACATATCCCTTTGGTTACCCTAGAACCTCCCTAAATATCCCGTTGGTTACCCTATAACCTCCGTACATATCCCGTTGGTTACCCTAGAACCTCCGTACATATCCCGTTGGTTACCCTAGAACCTCCGTACATATCCCGTTGGTTACCCTAGAACCTCCGTACATATCCCGTTGGTTACCCTAGAACCTCCGTACATATCCCGTTGGTTACCCTAGAACCTCCGTATATATCCAAGATGGCTAACGTGGAAAAGGCATGCATTTTCCAATGAAGAGCAATTGCGATTGCTGTGATAGAGATGCCTGAAGACATCTGGTACTCTTAATTGGACACGATAACAACAACAACCCTCAATAGTAATCCAATACATATCGTTCAGAAAAATCTTTATAAGGAAGAACATATTTACCTTGTCGTGGGAAAACAGCTGGTCATTTGTCCAAGCAGAACGGATTATAATTCTTAAAAAAAAAAAAAAACACGTCAGTTCCTTGCTAAACTCCCGAAATAAGTCGCGAGAGTGTGAAGTTTTCTCTTCCTCTAATTAAACAATTATATAAATAGATTAATTAAAGGAAATACAAGAAATTGAGGAAGAAGGAACTTTCTCTCTAGAGAAAATGGTACATCTCACATGTTACCAGCTCGATGACGACTTTCTATTCTTTCAGAAACATTACCCAAGTGAAGATAGATGGAAATTCTGCCAGGAAAACAATTGATCATTGACGTCTGAAATATTTTTGAATATGCTTTGTTGGTTGGAAGATAGTTGCGCAAATATATACTCTTCTACCTTCAATGTATTCACTTTCTACATAATGTATTATCAATTTATTCAATTTCTACCTAAACTACCTTTATTTTTTTAAATATATATAACTGCCTAATCTATCATCAATATATTCAATTCCTACCTAAACTACCTCATATATATTCAATTACTACCTATACTACCTTCAATTTACTCAATTACTACCTATTCTATCTTCAATTTATTCAATTACTACCTATTCTATCTTCAATTTATTCAATTACTACCTATTCTATATTCAATTTATTCAATTACCTCCTATTCTACCTTCAATTTATTCAATTACTACCTATTGTAACTTCAATTTACTAAATTACTACCTATTCTATATTCAATTTGTTTAATAATTACCTATTCTATCATCAATTAATTCATATATATCATATATATGTCTCACACAATTAAATATAATTGAATAATAATAGAATATATATAGAAAATGAAAGGAAATAGTTACCTCAAATTGCTCTTTTTTGAACTTGTACTTTGATATACAAAGGGCACTATGAAAGTTTTGCAATACGCTCCAACACGTGTGTCCACGTTTCCACGAGTTCGAACTTGCTGAGCCCTGTTTATATTTGAACTGTTGTCAAAATTTCATTTACTAATTGTTAGAATTCTTTGAACTGTGGAGTGATAAAATATTAAGAACGTCTACCTTGCGCAAAATTGAATACCGAGACATTTTGTGATATAACTTTGAATTTGGTTTGGGCATTGGAAAATGCCTGAAAGAAATGACTACTGTGAATGAAAATGATATTGTTCACATCTTACTACCATATCCAGGTGGTATCGTGATTTTATCGAGGAAAATTTGACATGAGAGACGTGCCAAGGTCAGGATGTCCAGGTTTGTCAGTTAATGAGGAAAACATCGCTGCTGTCAAGAAATTATTGACATTTGACACATGGCTTTTCCACCATGAAAATACTTCAGCTCACCGTTCGAAGGTCTGCGCCGATTCCTTTGCCGGTCCCAAGCCCGGATGAAAAAGGAGGAGAGGGAGCAGTAACAAGCTCGGGAAAAAAATTGGGCTCAGCTGGCCTGGCTGATAGTACCCTGTAAGGTCTCCTAATCTAGGGATACACGATGATCTGTACTCCATGTCAGGAGCGGCTGCACATGGCGTCTGTTCCTCATGTCAGAGGCGGCTATTTCTTTTGGAGCTAAGTCGGCCTGCCACTGAGTAGTGCTCCCAGTCTTAATGACAAAGGCAGACGCATTCTACTTCACCCAGTCATGAGGGTTGTCAAACAGACACCATCAAGAGTCACAACTTGATACCCTAATATGATTGAGTGGAGATAAGAAAAAAGAAGAAGAAGAGGTCTGCGTCGATTATTTGACACGTACTGGACTAAAATTGCTGGAGCATCCTCCCTATAGTACAAACCTTGCACTTTGCAACTTTGTCCTCTTCCCTCACGTGTAAAACAGATTGAAAGGTAAACAGTTTTTCTGCGATGAAGAGATTTTGAGGACATGAGATGACGCCCAGCTCCCTGAGTAAACGTGGAAGAGTTGGTTTGATGACTGGTTTCAAAGGATGGAGTAGTGTATTGATTGTGGTGGGAAATATTTTGAAAGATTGTAAATAATAAATTCATATTGAAAATCTTTCCTAGTGCCCTATGTATTTGTTTTTTCTCTTTCATCTAAATTCAAAGAAATTATTTAAATTAAATAATCGTTCTATTTTAAAACCCGTTATTTTATTTTAAAAACTGTTGATAAAAAATACTGAAAAAATTATATGAACAGAAGAGAGCTAGTGGAACTTCTATAAGTGGACTCTACCAACTTCCTAGTCCAAGATAAGGACAACCCTCCAATTAGCCAACAAACAACACTGGGACTATATTGACTGCATACAAATATATATCTCTATTGTTTTCTTTCCTGAGTCTTTATCTAATTAAGTTTTGTTTTGATAATTTTTTTTCATCTTCCTTGTATATTGCCGTGATGGTAATGTGCTAGTAAAATGGATGACATTGCTGAATTAGATAGTTAGTTAAACTGAAGCGTACTTATGTTTTGAATTACCAGCGCTATTTTTTTTTATTTATTCTTTGTTCTTTACGTTATTACTTTAGAATCTTTCGTGGAGGCTGATAGAGGAGTTGTATATAGACGGTAGATTTTCGATAGTTTATCAAAAGAGGTTAATAACAAATAGGTTTATCAAAAGAGGTACCTCGAATTTTAAAAATAAATTAAAATATTGATTTTTTTCATCCCAGTGCAAGGGGCAAAGTTATGAAGAGGAATGTGTCACAAACCAATTTAGGAAAATTCAGACAAAAAGCCAATCTGTATACCACGGGTTTGGGCTATGGCTCTACTCAGTATAGAGACACGGTTTCGAGTTCTTAATATTCTACTAGAGGTATTATGAAATCGGTAGAAATTTCTAGAAAAAATGTTTAATCTGGTTATATAGACCAAAACAATGGTATTCCATGGTAATTTGAGAGAGAGTAATAAACATATTGTATCTTTAAAGAAATGTACCTCTTTTTCTACATGATGATACATGAATATCTTTCTACTGGAACTTTATATTATAGAAATAAATGTGCCATACACAGAGGGATGTACAATATATAAATAAATTTCTCACACACGGGGATGCTTTTGAAAGTTCGGGAAATAGAAAAGTCTTTTAACACGAGATGAATCATAAAAAAAAAAAAATCGTGAAAAAAAACTGAGATAAATATATAACAAATATGGAAACCTGCCAATAGTGCGATGGATAAACCACACACGGAGAAACTTGTCAACATAGAGAGGAATATACCAAACACTGGAAATCTTGCCAACAGGGCAATGGATGAACCAGACACTTGTAAGCCTGCCAACAAACAGGTAAATATAACACCCACAGAGAGGCTTCTCAACATGGATGTCCCCCACACAGAGAAGCTTCTCAACACGGATGTCCCCATACAAAGAAGCCTTTCAACATGGATGTCACCACACAGAGAAACCTCTCAACATGGATGTCCACACACAGGGAAACCTCTCAACATGGATGTCTCCACACAGAGAAGCCTCTCAACATGGATATCCCCACACAGGGAAGCCTCTCAAAATGGATGTCCCCACACTGGGAAGCCTCTCATCATGGATGTCCCCACACAGAGAAACCTCTTAACACGGATGTCTCCATACAGGGAAGCCTCTCAACATGGATGTCCCCACACAAGGAAGCCGCTCAACATGGATGTCCCCACACAAGGAAGCCGCTCAACATGGATGTCCCCACACAAGGAAGCCTTTCAACATGGATGTCCTCACACAGGGAAGCCTCTAAACATGGATGCCCTCACAAAGGGAAGCCTTTCAACATGGATGTCCTCACACAAGGAAGCCTCTCATCATGACAATGACAATGAAAACAATTTTATTGACTATTCAGTCAATGATCAATGGGAGAAAATACAATTATTTACAATTATCTTGATTCTGTCAGGAGCTCAGAGCCAGCCTGAGCTCGGATATTCCCCTTTGAATTAAGGGGTGGTGGTCGCGAGCATGTTCGGCGACAGTGCCGAGAAACTCGGCGAGAATGGTTTTGTGTCTGGGTCTATGTGAGAGAGTCTTGAGGAGATACTCCTTACTCTCGAGCCACATGATCGCAAATGAGAGGCCGTGTAATCATGGATGTCCCCACACAAGGAAGCCTTTCAACATGGATGTTCTCACACAGGGAAACCTCTAAACATGGATGCCCTCGCACAGGGAAGTCTTTCAACATGGATGTCCTCACACAAGGAAGCCTCTCATCATGGATGTCTCCACACAGGAAAGCCTCTCAACATGGATGTCCCCACACAGAGGAACCTCTCAACATGGATGTCTCCCAACAGGGAAGCCTTTCAATATGGATGTCTCCACACAGAGAAGCCTCTCAACATGGATATCCTCACACAAGGAAGCCTCTCATCATGTATTTCCTCACACAAGGAAGCCTCTCAACATGGATGTCCTCACACAGGGAAGCCTTTCAACATGGATGTCCTCACACAGGGAAGCCTCTCAACATGGATGTCCTCACACAAGGAAGCCTCTCAACATGGATGTCCTCACACAGGGAAGCCTCTCATCATGGATTTCCTCACACAAGGAAGCCTCTCAACATATATGTCCCTACTCAGAGAAGACTGTCACCATAGATGACCCCCCACACAGAGAAGCCTGCTGACTTAAATGTACCTCCCCTCACACAGGGAAGTCTGAAAACATCAATGTCCCCCCCATACAGGGAAGCCCGACAATAACATAAATGCATAAACAACTTAAGAGGTCAAACACCGGAGCATTAAAACAATTACGTAAGGACTGGAGGTTCAGCCGAGCGTGTGGCCTCAATTCTTCTGAAGAGGCGAATGCCAATGCCCTCTGCAGACAGCATTAGGCCCTCTCTTCTGTAATGGAGAAACGATGCACTTTCAGTAGTAATTCCCACATTTTCTAGGGGATATATGTATATGACAACGTATATACGAGTAAATACTTCACATGGGTATAGGGAATGTGAAAAATGCAAACTATTGATTGTTAGCATAATGTAGAACCAAGGAAGGACCATCATATAACAATGCACTGAATTAAGCATGAGGAGTGCCAATCTCATTTTGATATCCTCTTTCTTATTTTCCTTGACAAATATGCTAGTAATTATTTTCTTTCATTATGCATTTTTTTTGTCGTCTTGTCATTCAAACCAATATTATGCTTCTTTATGGAAAATATGTTCCTTTCCCGTGATACTCACTGTAACCAATCGCCACTCAGTATGAAATGCTGTCTGATAAAGTATATTAAACTGATGATCTGATATATGGGTTTAATCTGGTTATGAAGAGGTAAGGAGAGTATTGGATCGTGCATAGACGAGGGATATCTGGGACTGACATATGAATATGTCAATGCGACATTCGTATTAATCACATCCTGGCTCCATAGTGTACTATTCACTATTTACAATATTTATTTTCCTAAAGACAATCTGCTACTATGAATGATGTAGAGACTATGTAGAGAGGTAGTGGATATCGCTGCTGCTGTGATAGAGATGCATGGAGACATCTGAGACTCTTCTTTGGACACGACAACAACAACACCATGTAGAGACTGTCTTTATTAACACGATCTACAACGGGCTTGTAAGAGATTTACGAAGAACGTATGTGGTAGAATGAATTTTATCTCAACACAACTTGCCTCAAAGCCCTATATCATTCAAGAAGAACTTATATTAAATTAGGTATCTTCAACTTAACATAGATCTTTCTCATTTAAGTTCTACCCAACTTTAAAAGAAAAGTCCTTAACTCCACAAAACATGTCCGAAGGTTCTCTAACATTTACGAAGAACTTGTGAAAAAATAGAAACCTTTAAAATGGAATAAAAGAAATTGCAATAACAGAAATTTCTGGAATTTCTTTATCCACCATTCAAGAATCTTTTTTACAGACTTATACAGAACTTGACTTTTTAAATGGATATTTGCATGTGGAAATATATCAAAAAATATCATTAAATATATATATAACATATATAAATAGCTAGAAACATATAAACAACAATCTATCATATTAAAATGAGTAATTTGTCAAACATTCGATCCCAAAATTTACCAATTCTTCGTTTTTGTTTAATTTATATATCATGTCCAAACTTCTTCTCATGATTCTTAAATATCAATTTGCAGTTGAAATAGATGTGATGATGTGATAATTATTAATCCATTGAACAATCCCTCTGTTGATATACTTAACTTCTTGAGTGATCATTTTTATCAAATCAAAATTAACATTTGACTTAACGTAATCCATCTTTGGAACATGGGTGTTTGACCAATTCGATATATATCTTGGCGATAAAATCCATAAGATTCTGTATAGGTGACAGAGTCACATTATACATAATCAAATTTTTATAATCGTAGGATGGTTTATCGCCCAATAAGCTTGGAAGACGTCTAATGGCTCACCTGGGGCACGCGACCTACTGCATGCTTCACGGCAAAATACCTCGTAAAAGATGGAAGATTGGTCCATCGAAATATCGGATTAATAAATGATCTTATTACAATCCAAAATAAGCCTTATTATAAAAATATCGTATTTATACTGTTGAAGGACTGTTCCGTCCGAAAGCTTGTATTATCTTGCAAAAAAAGAAACTATTTTCCTTCAGCGAATTGTCTTTTATTTGTTATCATTATTGTTGTTATTGTCATCGTGTCCTCGTTTTTCTCTTCATTTGAAAATGGGCTTGTTGTTATGTTAGTCACCTTGGACCAGAACCTGGTCAAATATTCCAAGGGTCCAGAGGAAGTTGGTCGGACTTCTCTCCCCCCCCCCCCCCCCTCCTTCTTCTTGAATAATCAAGAAAAGCTAACCACATACGGGTTACGGGCTGTTAGGCTGTTATTAAAGTTTGTTCAACTAGTAAAAGTCGTGAAATAAACTATTAATATTTCCGTTTAGAGATGATTTGGTTGAGATATCGTAGAGAGACCTCTCACATTAGCATATTAGGCTACAGAGCGCCATCTAATGCAACAAAACTCATCTAAACGTTGAATTAACTTGTTCCATGGTATTGGGTCAACTCAATTACTTAATAAATCAAGAAAGGTTAACCACGTACACGTTTCGGGCTGTTGGTTCTCGTCAGTGGGAAGCAAAAAAAGAGAGAATGTGTTTATTTTTTATAAGTTATTTCTTCACACAAAAGTGAGTACTTATTCATTGATTTATAAGTAGCATATAATTTTTTCAGTATGTCGATTTTCTTATTGAGTTAAATGTCAATATTCTGGGAACAGAAATAACCGCTACCTTGATTCGTTATTGATTTAATATTAAAATCAAATTTAAAAATTAACAAAAAAATTAATTCCTTTTTTGAAAATAAAGAGAACCTTATGAAAGAGTAAAACAAGATAATTAAAATAGTTTTATTGACATCTTGTCAATACATGCAAAAGTGCACAGTCTGTACTATTTAAAAAATATAATTAGATATAGTAGAACCTCCCTTTAGAGGATACCCGCTAGCGGACACCTCTCAAAAAAGGATAGTGTTCATTTGCAAAATTACCATTTTTACTATTTAGCAACTCTCCGGTAAGAGGACACCTCTCCCTAAAGAACACTTTGTAATTAGGTTTTCTTTACAGGGAGGTAGTTCTACTGTATGTATATAAATATACTAGCGGATGTGTACCCGGCTTCGCCCGGGTTTTATCCGAGTGAAAGTTTGTTTAACGAATATTATTATTAAAAATATTCCGGAACACTCAAAATATTATGATAATAATATTCGTTACATTATATATTTATATAATTTAGAGAATGTATTTTCGAGCAAACATATCCACTTTCTCTCTACTGAATAGACTTTTGAAAAGATATATATAAATAAAAATATCTAGAGATATACTACATGATCTTAGCCAAAAGGCCGAGAAACGATATTTTATATATAGAGATGACCTGGCTTCATGTGTCTTCTGCTCGAGTGAATGTTTCGTCGGTAGAATTTTGTTTCTGCCTACTGAAAATTATTATCTGGCTTCGCCCGTGGTCTGCTTTAGTGAATATTCCCCTAAAGAATTTTGTTTATGTCAATCAAGCATGATACAGCAATATTGTCATCGTCATTTCTGACTAAAAAATATTGTTGCTCAGACCTTGGTTAATTATATTTTTTCTTGGTTAAAAGTGCGAAAAAAACTCTTCCAGATTTAACTCTGTCCTGTTAAAATTTCACCTAGATTAGTTACATATTGAGGGCGTGCATAGCCGACAAACATATATATATATGAAAAAAGAATAGAAAAAATAAAAGATAAGTGGGTCAGGTGTTGATATTAAAAATAAAAAAGGCATCTCCTGACCACGAGCACTTGTGCTTTTTAGATGGCAGAGCGCCATCTAGTGGAGCAAAAATAAAAACTAAACGTTTATTTAGCTTGCTCCGTGATATTTGGCCAACCCAATTTCTTGATAAATCAAGAAAAGCCATCCACGAACGCGTTTCGCGCTGTTGGCGCTCGTCAGCGTGGAGAAGGCTGTAACCACGGCTTTTCTTGATTTATCAAGAAATTGGGTCGGCCAAATATCACGGAGTAAGCTAAATAAACGTTTAGTTTATTTTTGCTCCACTAGATGGCGCTCTGCCATCTAAAAAGCACATGTGCTCGTGGTCAGGAGATGCCTTTTTTATTTTTAATATATATATATATTTTTTCTCGGCTTCGCCCGGTTTTACCCGAGTAAAAGTTTGCCTAACGAACATTTGTTAAAACGATTCTAGCAAACATCCAATCCCTACTAAATCTACACTTGTCTATACTCTCGATAATTTGAAATTGTTTTCCCGGTCCCTTTAAAAATACTCTATAAGTTGAATAAAATCGATATTAATTGGCCCACTCGGTAATTTGAAGTTGAAGGAATAGTATCTTGCCACAAACGAACATTTGTAAATAACTGTATTTAGCGAATGTACCTGACATCGCCCGGTTTTTACCGGAGTAAAAGTTTGGCTAACGAACATTTGTTAAAACGATTCTAGAAAACATCCAATCCACCTATATATTGATTTATAAACGTATATATATATATTGTTATATGCGTTTAAATATATTTTTGAAACATAATTTTTTCAGAAATATTTATTAAATTTCAAATAAGATATTGTCACGTTTGTAAATTTTATAATTAATTATTTCTTTTTTTCTCAATGAATTATGTATATTAATTTAAAAATTCATTTTTGTTATCATCATAACATACAATGTAATTTTTTTTATATAAACAAAAACGATAATAAACAACAACAACAATGTAATTTGTATCTTCATTATTATAAAATAACAAATTAAATTAACAATGTAAAAATATATTTTAACAATACACACACACACACACAACATTCTAACATTTAACACAAAAACGTTACAATATTTTTTAAAATATATATTAATATTGAAATGCCAAGTTTTTTTACAACGTCTTTGGAATATTATATTACTATATTTCTAATTAAATGTATTATACTTGGAACACATTTTAGCATTTCTACAATTTATAAATGTAATTTCACCAGAAACCACGAGAGGCGCTGCTTGCGAGTGAGAGTATAAAATTTGCAAAAATAATTGCAACGAATACTTATTTCAAATCAAATTCAAACCAGAAACCTTCCCAGTAGTATAGTAAATAACTTCCTAAAGTTTCACGGCGATTGGATAATCTTACCTTTTAAAAACATTCATCTGTAAACAAACACGTGTAAAATTATTAACCAATCAAATTCATTTATCGTCGCGACCAGTGCGGCGCCAAGCGGTAAAAGTCTGGAACTAACGCTTTTTAATTTTACATTTAAAAAAAAGCACATTAACCTTTTTAGTTTTTTGAATAGCCTATATGTTAAACGAAATCTTCAGCTACCTACATGCGAAATTTCGTAATGATTGATTCTGTAGATTTTGCGCAACGCGATAACAAACATCGATTTTGGATTTCATTTTTATAGATATAAGGATATATGCATAACACTATGTACAATGAATATGGCGCCTCTGCCACCGCTGCAGAGTTTGGTGGAGAATCACCACGGGTCTCCAGCGACACCACGCATTTAGTTATATACTAAGAAAACGTTGATTACCTGCTTAGCCGCTGAGGAGATGGTGATGGCGTGGTCCTCTTGAGATCAACTGGGAAGAGTAGAGAGTACACACAATCAGGAAAATTATTCATAAAGGCTTATTTCCTTTAAGAGAACATAAAATGACGTTTAAACTTACGGTAAATTAAGTTGTGTGTGTGTCATTCTTTACATTTAAAATCTATGTTCTTTTCCTTTTCTTATCATTTACATATTTCCTATGCGATGGTGCATATCCCAAGAACCTCATTATAATCATGGCCCTTTCAGTGATATGCTAACCTAAACGTATGTACGTTGGAATCTGTGGCTACTTGACAGCAGCAGAAATGCCCAAAATCTTGATATTGCATTAATAAAAATGAAAATAATCTCATCTACATAAGCCTGCTGTATTAGTTAATATCCAAAACAGTCAGAGAGAAAAAGATATCTATAAACTAAATATTTACCGAAATGGCCACTACAGAGTATTGCATGACAATATGTAATGGCAATATTCTATATACAGTTACAAGCGTCATTCTTCGTCGCCTCTGTCACGGTTTGCTCTTTTTTTGGAATGGCGCCCTCCTATTGGTCGGCTACGATCACGCCACCTTTGCCCCCCCCCCCCCACTCGCTATTGTGTTGGAGCGGGTCGCTCCTTAAATAAATCCCATTAAGAGACGCCTACGGAAGCCAACAGTACATAGACAGATAAAGCACATAGGCTATAGTTATTAACTAACATATGCATTTATTTAAGGCGCCAAATTATAATTGTAACAAATAGTATTTGAATCAAAACATTCAATCGGGTAAAACACGGGCGTTGCCCGGGTCATTCGGCTAGTGCAAATATATATGCATGATGATTATAAGTCAATTTAGAATCAAATCATTTTGATGAAATAAAAGAGAGGCCCGTTCACGCAAATAGAGAAATTTGCTGAGTAACAGAATTAATCATCTGTTGTTTAAATAAAAAATATTTTGTTATAAAGAGTTTCTCTATGAGAGCTGTTATCCACAGCTTGTAAATTTTGTTGATGCTGACATGAATCTTGTGAATTTCGGTCAAGGTTTCCTGCAGCCTCTTGAAAGTGATGTCTATAGTAGTTTTAGGCCCTTTTTTTTCTTGCGACGTGAAGATCGGCTTTATCATCGTAGCGTCTATTGGGACATTGTCATCTTCTAGGAAGGAAGTCCTGGGGGTGTCGGTGGAAGGATGGTCAAAACCGTTGGTTTTCGACCCGGGTTCAATTCCCGCATTGAGCACTTTTTTTTCTGATTTAAAAATATTCTCCAATGGGTTCTGATTTTTTCAAAAGTCCAACCTCACAAACGAGTGCAAGTAATTAAACGTGGCTCTAACACATTTGTAATTGTAAAGTCGAACTGCTTTTCACATGTGTAGACATGTGGTGCACTTACAGCAAAAACAGTCGCCTACTTCTACTCACCATGATTATCATGGCCTGTACAACGTGTAGTAGGGATAAGCAAAAAAAGGAAGTCTTGGCTCTGACATAGCAGTGAAATCCTGGAGAAAATAGCAGAAAATGTAGTTTATGCATCACGAATAGCCAGTCCCAAGGTCTGTTTGGCAATTTTAAGTTTTTCTTCTATATCCAATCTAGCATCTTCATCAGGTAGCGAGCATGTATATTCGATCTCTACATCAAAGAGAAAGAGAGAGTATGTGAAAGATAAATGGAAATTTTGCCAGAGAGATTGAGATTGAAACTTATTTATTACAATGTACAATTATATAAGATTATATAAGGTTAAATACAGAATAAATAAATAAAAATAATATTAAATAAGGATAAATATAGATAAATAAATGTAAAATATAAAGAGAAAGTATGATGGGAAATGAGTCATATATAAAATACTTCAACCAAACGAGATGCAAAAACGATGTTTAATCATCACTATAAAAGGTTTAATGAAAATTTTGAGCATAATTCCAAATACTTTGCCAGACAATTACTTCTTTAGCTACCTCTGGAGATTCTATCATTCTGTTGTAGATCAAAACAAACCCTCAACTGACGAAGGCCATTACACCGAAATCATGGTCGCCAGCTGGGTGTTCTGAAATTTCTAAAGCTGGTGTTGTAGCTTTGTCACCGAACTGAATCTTCTAGTTTACAGAGACGATGAATAGAAGGATCGTAGTTTTAGGCGTCTAATTTGATGTGAGAGATGAATTCCAGTAAGAAAAATATGTATTTGGTATAACTACTATAATTATTTTTGAAAGAAAAAACAATTTTGTAGTTTTTTTTTATGTCTCATTATATCTTACTATATTTTATATATGCCCACTATATTTATTGAAATTTCAGCTATTACTAGTTATTAGTCAATTTGTTATTTTTTATTTATTTTATATATAAACCAGTATCGTAAAGATAGAGGCTGCCTGGCCGGCATTCACATTTCTTGAAAATAAAGATACTTCGGCCAGTAAATATTTTTATTACCTCGACGTTTCGGCAAAAATACTTTGTCCTCGTCAGGAGAAACATAAATTAAAACATTTAGCAAGGAGTTAAATATTATTCATATTATATAATTTTTAACGTTTTGCCAAATGTTTTTATTTATGTTTGCTCCTAATGAGAACAATGTATTTTTGTAGAAACGTCGAGGTAATAAAAATATTTACTGGCCGAAGTATCTTTATTTTCGATAAATACACCAGTATGTAAATGTAAAAACATGAACCAATAATTGTCTTTGTGACAATTTATATATTTCGTCTTTAATTTTAAATCCAGAAAATTATCTAAAAACGGTCTGTCTTTTCATGATTATTTTCACGAAATTGTTATCGGATTCCTGAAATCCATATTTAATAGGAAAAATGAAATTTGGAAAGAAATATTCAAGAGCAATACAAAGTTTATACAGTTTAAACACAAAGAATTTGTTTGTGAGAAGATCGCTTATATCTCTAGAAAGAAACAGTTTTTGAGAAACTCGCTTATCTCGAGAAAGAATCAGCTTTTGAGAAACTCTAGAGAAAGAATCAGTTTTTGAGAAACTCTAGAGAAAGAATCAGTTTTTGAGAAACTCTAGAGAAAGAATTAGTTTTTGAGAAACTCTAGAGAAAGAATCAGTTTTTGAGAAACTCTAGAGAAAGAATTAGGTTTTGAGAAACTCTAGAGAAAGAATCAGTTTTTGAGATGATCGCTTATATATCGAGAAAAATTCAGTTCCATTCTGAAGATAAATGAAATGTCAAGTTTGAAAAAAAATTGTCACAATTTTAAATGCTAATGTAAGCGGTCAATGTATACCTTTTTTATTTTTAATTTAAAATTCGCATATACAAATACAATGTTGTCCCAAAAGTTCGTAAACAATTGCAAAAAATTGAACTAACAATATTACTCGCCATAATATTATGTATTATTATGTAAAACAACGTTTGACAAGTTTTACCGAAAATGTTTCTTTTGAACGAAAAATCGTAATTTATTTTGAGGAGAAATAATTGGTATTTCTGCACTGTGGGTTCGATTCCCATCCCTGGACACGTTTATTTTTCCGTTCATCATTACTTTTCACAATTCATCCTTTCATACTTCATCCCTAAGGATAGAAATAGTCATTATTTCTCCTTAAAATAAATTTCGATTTTTCGTTCAAAAGAAACATTTGCGTTAAAACTTGTCAATCGTCGTTTTACAATCATAAGCCGCATTATATTGTAGTATTATTATTTATTCCCCGGAATAATATTATTCGCCAAGTAATAAGAAAAACGCAAACTTTTGGGACAATCTTAAATATTAATTTTATATATTCTCTTCTCGAGATATTTATAATGAAGAGGTTAAAAAGAGTTTACCAGTTATACATATATTAATCAATATATGATATACATTTTGCATATATTCGGAACTTTTTATTACAATATTAGAAAAATATATTCACCCTGGAATTCAATATATTCAGAAACGTGTGTTACGATAATTATAATTTCGAAAAAATGTATCTTCTAATCGAACTACTGAAAGTTTCTGATGGTTCGCGCCATCTGTCGAGAAAAAACACCAATATTTTTTACAGAATATATTCTGTACCAATATATATTGTTCAACACTCATTTTTGACATATAAAGAATATTTCAAAATGACATGTATAGCGCCAAAGAATAATATTATGGCTTAAAAATCAATGATTTGGGTGTCCGGAAAACCTTTCAATTACACCATTAAGATATAATTAATATTGTATTTACATTAATATGTATAATGAGGTTTGCTACTTGATGACAAGGAGGATGAAGTCCAACTTCACCTCCCTGCGGTCACCCCTGGGGACTTGGAATATTCAACCAAATTCTAGACCGTTTCCAAGGTGGCTAACGTGGCATCGGCACCCATTTTCCAATGAAAGCAATGGCCACAGCCTTGCAGAAAATTGACATGGACCCAGATCAGCAGCTTTACACACCCAAGATAGTGGACATTGTGACTGCTGTAATAGAGATGTATGGAGACATCTGAGGCTCTTCATTGGACACGATAACAACAGAAATTGGCATGGATCCAGAACAGCAGCTTTACACACCCAAGAAAGAGGACATTGCGACTGCTATGATAGAGATGCATGGAGACATCTGAGCCTTTTCATTGGACACGACAACAAAAACAACGGAAAATTGACATGGACCCAGAGCAGCAGCTTTACACACCCAAGATAATGGACAGTGTGACTGCTGTGATAGAGATGCAGGAGACATCTGAGCCTTTTCATTGGACCTGACAATAACAACAACGGAAAATTGACATGGACCCAGAACAGCAGCTTTACACACCCAAGATAGAGGACATTGTGACTGCTGTGATAGAGATGTATGGATACATCTGAGACTCTTCATTGGACACGATAACAACAACAACTTTATCCCTTACAATTTCATTTATTATTATTTTTTGTATGTTGTTATTTTAATTTAAATGAGTAGATATCAATGGATTTAAATCTCTTTGACATTAATTAAATAAAAAAGGGTTTCTGGAGATTTCCTTCTCCTGTTGAAGGGCAGAAAGATGCACGGTAGTTTGAGTCTGCATTGATAAATAAAAAAGAAACTCACATCTCCAGAAACCTTTTTAAATCATTTAATTATTTAAATAATTACATGATAACTATAATGAATACCTCAAAATTTGCTTCAAGTTACTTTAGTGTTCCCATTGCTTCGTACCAATGCAATTGCTGTAAGTCCACTTCAAATAGAAGGTAGATAGGAGACGAGTTCATTCATTGTTGTAGACAGACTGGCTGTTGAAAGGATACAATGTTATCTCTGTTGCATTGTTGGATATTTGGAAATCATCCACTTTATTGGCTCATCTACCATTATTCAACTCTCATTTGGTATACGTTATCAAATATCGTAAGCGATTTTTTATGAGTCAGAGATCGCTTACCCTTTTAGAAAATTAGCTCTTTGGGAAGAAATAGTTTGTGAGCGGATTGTGTATATCTAGAAAAAAATCAGTTTATGAGATATTATCTCTAGAAAGAATCACAGTTTGTGGTATGATCGTTTATCTCGAGAAAGATTTTCAGTTTATAAAATGACCGCTTATATCTAGAAAAGTTAAGTTTGTGAGAACTTATCTCTAAAAGAGATCAGTTTTTGAGAGAACTTATCTCTAGAAAAGATCAGTTTGTGAGAACTTGTCTCTAGAAAAGATAAGTTTGTGAGAGAACTTATTTCTAGAAAAGATCAGTTTGTGAGAGAACTTATCTCTAGAAAAGATCAGTTTGTGAGAGAACTTATCTCTAGAAAAGATCAGTTTGTGAGAGAACTTATCTCTAGTTGTACAAACCATTTTTTGCAATAAGAAAAATTATTAAAAAGAAAGAGCATGGTTCATAAGTGTTGTACCCTCCCGTTTGAAAAAAAATTATCATTGCAGAGAATAAGGTCTGTAGAAATAGGTTTTAAATATGAAAAGTAGCCATAATATTTTGTTCGGCAAATACATAATTTTAATAGCATTATAAATCAAAATTATCTGACATTTAAATGAAGAAATAGAACATTTTTATTGGGGAAAATTCTGAAAACGATTACAACAAGTGTAATATCAATAAAAACTATCTCAATGTCATTATTAACGGTGTAGGAAAAATTATTGATTTTTTTTTCTTCTTTTAGAACAAAATATGTTTATCCTTCTTCCCGATATATATATTTATTACCAATTTATTATTTATTTTTTAATATTTTAACCATATAATCTCTAATCGTTTATCACGAGCTCTACGATGGTGCATTGATAACTGACTGAAATACACCTATCCCCCGATTTACACGGTAGATACGTTCCTGAGAAAAACGTATAAATCGGGGGATAGGTGTACACAGAAATAAAAATAAAATGCATTGACAGGTTAAAATATGTAGTCAGCACATAAGCTCGGGATTCTTCGTGAGATGGGTACACAGCGCATGTGTTCAATCACAGTAGCATTTAGTATAGTGCGATAAAAATAAAAAAAAAACTTATTTGGAAAACCGTGTAAAAGCGAAAACGTGTAAAAAAGTACCGTGTAAATGGGGGGATAGGTGTACTGTTATTAGGTCGTCAAAATGTTTAAATTTCATGTTCTCTGATATTCTTTCGAGGTCGTTGGAGCAATGGTATAACGCGTCGATTTCCGACAGTCACGGTCTGGGATCGAATCCCGCAATGGGCACTTTTTTATTTTCTAAAGAGAAAATGCTTCAAGAGTATCCGATTCTGGCAAAGGTTTTAATACCGCCAGTGGGTTCAAAGTAACCAAACGGGACTCAAATTACCTTGTAAATGCAAAAGGCAAACGGCTCTCTATATGTGTAGACAGAAGTTTTTAAAATTAATAATCAACCAGGCGCGATAACCTGGTATAACTATAATACAATATAATGCGGCTTATGATTGTAAAACGATATTTGAAAATTATCCCTCATGTGTTTCTTTTGAACGAAAAATCGAAATTTATTTCATGGGGGAATTCCCATCCCTGGACACTTTATTTTTCCGTTTATCAATACTCTTCACAATTCATTCTTTCATACTTCATCCCTAAGGTTACAAATAATCGTTATTTCTCCTTAAAATAAATTTCGATTTTTAATTCAAAAGAAACACATGCGGGATAATTTTCAAATGTCGTTCTGGTATAACTATATATAATAAATAAAACTATAATCCCGAATGTTTTAAACATAAAACAAACTTCTACTTTTCTTACTGTGATGAAAAAGGGAAGGCTTGGCTCATCAGTGGTGAATCCTTGCAGTTTCGCCAATTTAATCTGATAGCCGCTGTTAAGACCTCCAATACTGTGTTGGACAATTCTGATTCAAATTAGATGATGAAAAATGTAATTTTAGTTATGGTATTTTATATCAAAATATGGACACAACCAGAGTCTCATTGTAATGACGTTTAAGATAGCTTCACCTTTTATATTGATAAAAGTTTCAATTTCATCTTTTAAAATGAAGGTTAGTATTATAAATTTATCACAATCTTTAACAATTTAAAATAAATTTTATTAGGCTCATCGTGGGATTACCTGCGGTCACTTAAGATTCTGAAATCTTGACTCTCAGAAAAGAAGAAAGAACAATAATTCAAGTTTTTGAAATATGGATATGATGAAAGCTCCTCGGAGTGTAATGTACAGATAAAAAGGATAAATATTTCATTCGTAAATGAAATTAATTATGGTAGGTCCCTTGAATTTCTAATATTATAACAAAGATGGATCTGCTTCGGATACATAATGAGGGCAAAGAGGTTTGATAAGATGTTGATGTTGGGAAAAATTGAAGGAAGAAGGAAGAGAGGACAACAATCTGCCAAGAAAGGGTCAAGGAAACTACAGGAAGGTCACTAGATGAGCTGCGAGTGATAGTCACCAAGGACCAAATTGAAGATTATTTGTCCATATAGTCACCAAAAGTCGAATTCGATTTGATGGGCCTTGACAACAACTTCGGTGAGGAATGCTTCAAACAGCTTTGTCAGTTTAATTTACTAGACAGCTAAAACTATTGCTTATCAGGCTGTATATTTCTACAATTTAAAATATGTTTGTCAAATATTTCCTTATATAAACAACTAGCCGAATGACCCGGGCAACGCCCGTGTTTTACCCGATTAAATGTTTTATTCAAACACTATTTGTTACAATTATAAATTGGCGCCGTGGTTGTCAATCTTGTGAAACGTCCCGCTTCAAACTTTACATGTACATTAGGTCAGCTGATATTACCTCCCATCTTCACCGCTAGAGGCGCTGATCGCGAGCTAAGTAGAATAATTTTAATATATAATTTTAATAATTTATTTATATATTTTTTAAAATAGCCTATCGTTTTCCCCGTATTTTTTTACCTATGTATGGAAATTTTGGTTTGAATTAGTGAACTACTGCGAATTTGTATACAGGACATACAAACAAACATACAAACATTCATTTTTATATATATAGATATCACCAAGAATTCGTCTAAAATAACCAGCAATAATGTTGTCCCAAAATTTCGTGTTTTTTCTTAAAACGTTGTTTATCTTATTACTCGGCTAATAATATTATTACGGCGAATACAAAATAATGCATAATACAATTACTTTATATATAATACAGAGACATTATACATAACGGCGAATAATATTAGTATATCAATTATTTGCAAGTGTTTACGAACTTTTGGGACAACCTTGTATATATGCATAACAGTTTAAGGTGAATTCATTAGGCTTCAAGGCTTTGGAACCTATGCCTGGAGGCTTGAGAATTATATCTTACATATTGACAAAAAGGATTATTTTATTGAATCAAGACAGTTAAATCACAATAGACAGTTGTGACAATCAAACTGGTAAAATCGTTGTAAGAATTCACCAATGATAAACCAAGCCATTCCAATATTTTCCATCGCAGCAAAGACATTACAAAATTGTTTTGAAGGAAAAAATAGAGATTAGAAAACCGTTTTTTTTTTTTCAAATCTTACAGTCACGTAAAACATTTGTGACACGTGAAAAACTACTGAAGTGTTTAAATGACAATTTTGATGAACACATGTCATAACTATAGATATTTGGTGACATTAAGTGTTGGTCAATCAAATCTTTCCATCTACTTTGTTACTGTCCAATTTTTCCATTGAACAACAATGGTATCCTCCCACGTACATCATTCGTTTTATAAGAACTTTGAAGCTTTTATATATATATATACACACGGGTGTCTTAGAACTGATCAATATATCAAATCGTTCATTGAAAACACAAACACACTTAAATTTGCTTTTAATAAGAATAATTTAAAATTTTGGCAATAACTGGATATATTATGTTTTTAATCTTTCAATTTACAAAATTCTCATTTTTAAGCTCTTATTTATTTCTATATATACGAATAAAACGCCGCCTGATGCCAAACAATTACAAACCTCTATATGTACATATACATATATTAAAAATGGTATATCCTGACCAGGAGCACATGTGCTTTACAGAAGGCAGAGCGCCATCTGGTGGAACAGAAATCAACTAAACATTGATTTAGCCTGTTCCCTGATATTTGGCCAACCCAATTTCTTGATAAATCAAGAAAAGTCATCCATAAACGCGTTTCGCGCTTTTTGGCGCTCGTCAGCGTGGAGTAGGCTGAACCACTGCGACCAAAAAAGATTTTCTGGTCCCAGTGGCTTTCTGAAAAACCAAGAAATGGGTATTTAAGGCCAAACTTGCGTAAATACGCTTAGCACATGAAAAAAACGAAAAAAAAAAGATAAACAACCTGATCTTTTTATCTTTTATTTTTCTTTCGTTTTTCCTATATATATATATGCAAATATATCTTTATATATATATATATGTAATAATGTGTTGAGATCCTGTCTGTGATTAGGGATCCTGTCGACTAGCTGTAATATTACGTTGAGATTTGGTAAGCCTATTGTAGAACCTCGTCGACTCTCGCTATAAGTTGTGGCAACCGAGGGTCAAACCTGTAGTAACCGCGAGGGACAGTCAGGGGTGGAGAGTTTTCCAGTAGCCTCTCTGCACCTTGTAGGACCTTTAACAGTTCTCACAAAGTACAGGCAGTCGTGGTCGAGACAGAGTGGAAACTTGGGAATGTCCACACACACAAAACGAAGAGACACAGTTGACAGAAAGTTCCTTGAATAGATAAAAAGCGAGCCAAGAGCAAAGATGGAGATTGAGAAGTTTTCTTACTGTTTTACATCGTCGATGAGTTGGTGACAACCGGCGACACGCAGATGGGGAACTTACTGGAACAACTGAACTGGCTGTTGCTACGCGGCCTTTTTATACGACCGCTCTGACTAAGAGAATTGGGTCATGCACGTGTCGATGGACACTGGACACTGGCGACAGACTGGCGGCTAACAATCTATCTTTAGAAGTTACTTTGTAAATCTCTCTCTGGCTCTTAACTCAGCTTTTAATCTATTATATAGTTTTTTATTTATTCATCCTCAGTACATTACATTTGGTGATGCAAGGAGACATGTCAATTATGCGTATAATTAGTTGTAGTTTATAATTAGTTCTATATACAACATGACAAGCTTGTTATACATATTACATAATATAGGGTTATTGGTTTAAATTATCATATATATATATATATATATATGAAAAAATAGTACAAATGTAACATTGTACTTGGATAAGGTGCATAAATTATGAAAAAGAAAAAGGCATCTCCTTATCGTGCAACTTTGGCCAATTCTGGAATAATTAAAAATCAACGAGAATAGTTGATATTTATTCCGATAGATGGCGCCAGCCATCAGCAACTTTCAGTTGCACGATAAGGAGATGCCTTTTTCTTTTTCATATATATATATATATATATATATATACGTATTATAATAATAAATAGTTATTTAATTTTATAGTCCAGTTTTGTATTAAGATTATCTTCACTATTATGATCATTTAAATTCAAATTATAAAATTTGTAAAATGTTATTAATTTGTAGATAGAGAGAGAAAAAAAAAATCCTTTACTTCTAATACATCATCAAGTTAATTATATATTTATAATTAATAACAATAAAAATTAACAACGTAACGTCTATTACATCGGCTTTTACACGTCATTTAGACATACTCTAATCCTATATATAGAATAATCGAAGTGAGAATATATATAATAGTTAGAAAAAAGAGAGAAAGACAGAACCATGCACTTTTAATCAAACTAATAATAAGGAAAAAAAAAGTTTTGTAAAGAAGGTAGATAAGATTGTTAGTATATATATATATATTTTTATAATTTTATATTTTATCCTTTTTTTTTTTTTTAAGATTTTTAAAGGTTTTTTTATTTTATAATATGATTATAAATAGTTGTATTTAGTAATATATCTATAGTATGAATTAACATTTGTTATAAGTTTGGATATTATGTTTTGAAACCCTAATGGTAGACCAGACATACACAAAAAACTTTAAATTGAAATAAATTGGAAAAAGAGATCTGCTGGACCGGGGATCTTCAGATAAAAGCCCAACGACATTTCACCCCTTCTTTATTATGTCATAGATCTCTTTTAAACCGGATTTTATGTGTTAATATTAAGTTGTTTCAGTGAAATATTTAAATGAACATATGTAACAGATACAAGTGTTAACAAATTCAAACTGTAAACCTACCTCGACCGCGGCGTCCTCCATTGTGAATATCTATTTCTGGCTGACACATGTTGCGGGGGGGGGGGGGGACATTTCAAATTTAGACCATTTATTCAGAATTTTTTTGAACAACAAGAAAATTAAAGAAGAAAGGAAAAATAGTTAAGGGAAGAAAGCTGAATTTCATAATCTTTACAGCTAGTTATATCAAAATAACTGATTCAACACTTATTCATCTTTTAATATTCCTTTAAAAAGGCAAATTATAAGAGTTCAATAAAGCTATTAATTGTGCAAATTCACCTTTATTTAACTTCCATTTTCCTCCCCAGAAATTGGAGATTAAACAAAATGAACTATATACTATAACACTTTAAAAATCTTGTGAAAAAATCTTTTAATCAGTTATTTAATCAAAGTTTAATTAACTGTTAAAGTGTTGAAAAAGGATAAATATATGAGAGGGCACTGAACACCGGAGGATTTTATTGAACCGATCACGGTAAGATAACACAACTAACTAACTAACCAAGACATCCATCTATATATACACCGCAACACACCACAGAGTAACCGGTCACTGGTCAAAACAATTATATCATGAAATCCGAGAGAATTGCCATTTTAACACTTCCTCTCAATTCATCAGATTTCTACATTCCAAATCCAGTGACGTGTTTTTCATACAAAAACCTTGGTAGGGCTTTAGTAAGGATGTCGGCAACATTTTCTTGGGTTGGTGTGTGGACGACCTCGACAAGTCCATCGCTGCAAATGCTTCTGATGTAATGCCATTTGATGTCAATATGCTTAGTTCTGGCATGATAAACCGGATTTCTCGCCAGCTGTTGAGCACCCTGGTTATCCGTCTTCAGAACAGTCGGTCCATTCAGCAATTCACCAAATCCCATCTCGTCCAACAGCGCTCTAAGGTAGACTGCCTCCTTTCCTGCTTCACAAAGTGCGACGTACTCAGATTCTGTGCTCGAAAGAGTGACAGTCTGCTGCTTCTTCGATTCCCAGGCTATTGGACCTCTTGCCAAGAAGTAAACAATTCCCGTATGAGATTTTCTATCCACGAGGTTTCCACCCCAATCAGCGTCGACATAACCATGAAGAGCCTCATTAGATTTTCTGTAGGTAATCCTCAAACATGAGGTGCCTTTCAAATAGCGGAGGACACGCTTGGCAGCATTCCAGTGCTGTCTCCTAGGATCATTACTGAACTGTCCCAAAGCACTAACTGCATAGGCTATATCGGGCCTTGTTGACACTGAGAGATATATCAATGATCCAATCAGTGATTGGTATTCTACCTTTTTCACTGGCTCATTCTCACCTTCTATAGATGAAATTTTTGTTAACTTGGAGTTCGAGTCCATGGGTGTAGAAATAGGCTTTGCCTCTTTCATTCTATATTTCGCCAGAAGTTCTTCAATATATCTCTCTTGATCTATGGATATTGAACCATCCTCTTTCATTTGTATCCTTATACCCAGGCAACAATTTATCCCTCCAAGATCTTTTATTTTGAATATTCTTTTCATACTTTCTTTAAAGGATTTCAACGTGTCTTCTCTTTCAGCCGCAATTATCAGATCATCAACATAGATTGCCACCAGGAGAATACCTTCATCATGCTTGATATAGACAATTGTCAGATTGAAGTTGCTTCAGTCCCAAATTCTTTAATTCATTGTCAAGCTTTTCATGCCAAACTATTCCAGCTTGTTTTAACCCATAAATGGCCTTCTTGAGTCGACATACCTTCTCTGGATATTTTCTTGAGACGAAGTTTTCCGGCTGTGTCATATAAATTTCTTCTTTAATTTCTCCATTTAAATAAGCAGATTGAACGTCCATCTGATGGAGTATCAAGTTGTATTCAACAGCCAAGGCCAAAAACATTCTAATAGTACTTTGGCGCACTACTGGGGCAAAAGTTTCCTCGTAGTCTATTCCGTACTGCTGTGAATAGCCTTTTGCTACCAGGCGAGCCTTATGGCGCTCAACAGAACCATCACTATTGCATTTCGTTTTGAATACCCATTTGGTTCCTATGATGTTTCGATTCTTAGGGGGATCAACCAATTCCCAAGTTTTGTTCTCAATCAAGGAATCAAACTCTTCCTCCATTGCTTTCTTCCAAAAATAAGAATCCCTTCCTGACAGCGCTTCCTCTGCGTCTTTTGGATCTGGCAAGTATTTCGCCTCTAGAAGTTCTTGCGTTGACAAATTGGCTGTAGGGTACTCCTTTCTTGGTCGGCCAGGTTTTCCTGTTCTAATATATCTTGGTCGTCCTCTTCCTCTTCTTGAAATTATCACTCCACTTTCTGATGGCTCGTTTAACACCTCAGATACTTCTAGATCCGATTCACTTTCAATTTCAGTTCGTGATTCAACTTCGGACTTGCTTCCCTTTTCTTCAACTAGAGGGATTTCCTTGACAAAAGGATCTTTTTGTGGACTAACATCGATTTCAATGACTTCATTCCTAATTTTGGACAATTCTGGTTCAATAAAACGTACATCTCTACTTTTTATAATTGTACGTGTACCAGGCTTCCAAAGTCTGTATGCCTTAGATTCTGTGAAATACCCTATTAACTTGTATTCCTCACTGCGAGGTGCGAATTTAGATCTATTCGGCCTATTATTCACGGCAAACGATTTACTTCCTATAATTTTTAAATGAGAAACTACAGGTTTTCTTTTGGTAAATAACTCATGTGGAGTTTTACAATCGTTATTTCTCGGGCATCTATTTCTGATAAAAGTTGATGTATGTATCAATTCAGCCCATAAAGTTTCAGGTAAATCACCTTCGATCATGAAGCACCTAGTCATATCCAGTAGAGTTCTATTCGCTCTTTCAGCTACACCGTTCTGTTGAGGTGTATATTCTACAGAGAGCTGACGTCCTATACCTTCTCCTTCTAGGTAATCTTTGAACTCTTTGCTAAGGTATTCAGGCGCATTATCACTTCTAATACATTTCAACCTTTTTCCGGTTTGTTTCTCAGCATAATTTTTGAATATTCTAAATCCTTTGAATATTTCACTTCTCGATTTCATTATAAATGTGAAGATAAATCCTGAGAAGTCATCAATAAATGTTGAAAAATAAAGGGCGCCACCCAATGATTTTGTTCTCATGGGACCACAAATGTCAGTATGGATCAGCTCCAGTGGTTCCCTTGCTCTCGTAAAAGACTCTTTCTGAAAAGGTAGCCTTGTTTGTTTACCTTTCAAACAAACTTCACAGGTAAAATTTTTAACATCAAAATTTGGCAGGCCGTATACAATATTTTGCATTTTTAGCTTTTTGAGATCTTGCAAATTTAAATGGCCAAATCTACTGTGCCATTTTTCGTAATTTTTCTCTCCAGCTATGCAAATTTCTCTTGTCGCTAATGCCTTAGGACAATTAATTTGACTTAAGATGTAAAGTCCATTCCTTTCATAGGCCTGTATGCAAATTTTTGTATGCAAATTCACTATTTCAGCCTTTCTGTACTTGAAATTTACAATATTAAATTTACTTGTGCACTTACTGATAGAAAATAGATTTCCATTTAATCTAGGTACAAACAGCACATCTTCTAAGGATAGGGTTACAGTTCCAGTATTGGTTTTACAATCCAATTTTACATTCCCCTTTCCTATAGCTTCAATGAATTGACCATCTGCCAGTGTAATTTTTACTGGTGCAGTGTCTTCAAAATAACCGAATGATTTCTTTGTGCTACACATGTGGGCAGTTGCACCACTATCCAAGCACCACTCGTTTGCATCAAGTTTGTTCAAACATTCGATTCCTAATGATGCAAGCATTTCATTTTTAGGGTTCCTGGACTTTCTTTTTCTGCAGTCGGCAGCTTTATGCCCCTTTTTTCCACAGAAGTGGCAGCTAAATGGGAATCCCTTTGGCTTTGGTTTTGATGTGCTGGGCAAATTCTTTCTTTCTGGGTTTCCAAGGAAAGCTTGTTCGGTATTAGTTGTGCCGTTCAATTGAGTTTGCCTAATTTCCTCCTCCAGCATTTTCACTTTTAAAGTTTCAAAGCTAGGCAACTTGTCCCTAGTTTCAATGGCAGTTCTAAAACCCTCATAACTCTCGGGAAGGCTACACAACAGAAGGATGGAAAGGAAGTCTTCTGGGACTTGTGCATCCATTTCACTCAACTTGTCAGCCAAATTGCTAAATTTGTTGAGATAATCCTGCATCCTTTCATTTGGTTTCATTTTCAATAATATTAACTGTTTCGTAAGAAACACCTTCGTTGCAGGTCCTTTTGGCTGATGCACTTCATTTAAAAGCTTCCATGCCTCTGCAGAAGTTTTACATCTCTTCACGTGTATTATTTCTGGAGGACTTAAACTTAGAACTATAGTTGCTAGCGCCTTCTGGTCATTCTTCTCCCATTCGTTGGATTCTACTTCGGTTTCAGGTTTGATCCTTATGCTATTTGCATAATCCCAAAGTTCGGAATGAATTAGAATCATCTTCATTTGCATCTTCCATGTCTCGTAATTTTCAGAATTTAATTTTTCGATTTGGTAAAGACTTGACATTTTGAATAGTTTCTTGATGCTACAATTTCTTTAGAGTAATCCTGGGCCCATAACCTGTTGAAAAAGGATAAATATATGAGAGGGCACTGAACACCGGAGGATTTTATTGAACCGATCACGGTAAGATAACACAACTAACTAACTAACCAAGACATCCATCTATATATACACCGCAACACACCACAGAGTAACCGGTCACTGGTCAAAACAATTATATCATGAAATCCGAGAGAATTGCCATTTTAACATAAAGATTATAAATTTGTATTAGTTATTATTAAGAGAAATTATAGAAAGTTGATTTCATAAATGGATATTTCCATTTATTTTTTTTTAAATATTTTATAATTGATATACTGTTTAAATATTTTATTTGTTTGATACTAAATTTGTTTTTAATAAATTCCATGTTTAAATTTTTAACATCTTCTATGAAATTATCTAATTTATTATTTATTCTATAAAATCTTAGAAACTGACCATAATATATACCCTTATAGCAATTTAATGATATATTAGAATTCATATTACAGTATTTTATAATATTGAAATTATATTTACTCTTTTTATTATAAACTCTAACAGCACTATTTGTAAGGTCTATATTCAAGTCTAAAAAGTTAACTTTTTTGTTTCTATAAATTTTTTCATTGTTCTTAAGTTTCAAGTATTTAGGATATATTTCAGGTATTAATTATTTAAACTGTGAATTATTAAATATTATTATGTCATCTACATATCGGAATATTTGCCAATTAATATTATTTTGTAGAAAGTATTCTCTTTCGTACCAGAACAATATTAGATTGGCTAATAACGGACTAGAAGAAGTTCCCATGGGAACGCCTTCTGATTGAATATATATTTTATTTTTAAATTCTATATAGTTAAAATTTAAAAATGTTTCCAGTAGAGTTTTTGCTGTTTTAAGATCTAATTTAAATGTTTTATATCTGTTATGAATAATTTTAATGTAGAAAGTTTTGTCATTAATGAATTCATTAAATAAATTGGTTATTTTATTATTTAGATCTCTTAAATTTATTTTAGAATATAGGTCCTCAAAGTCAAATGTGTGTACTGTTTCAATGTTTGTCCAATTGTTCATTAAATAATTAATGATTTTTTTATTTGAATCGATAAATTTATAATTATATTTATTAGTTAATTTATTTATAATAAATTGTAGTGTTGAAGCTAATTGTATATCAATATTTTTTATGACTGAATTTATACCAGATGTGATTGTTCTGAAAGAAATAGGTTTTTTGTGTAGTTTAGGAATTATATAGAACTTTGGTATGTTTGGATTTTTGTGGTTATTATAAATTTTTAGTGAATTTTCAACATTTTTGATGTCTTTTTTTATTTTTGTGCCTGTAGTTCTAGCAAAAGTGTATTTATGATTATTATCAATTTCCTTTTTTAGTATATCGTGGTATAGATTTTTACAAATTAAAGATAAATTATTGGAACATTTATCTATAGGAGTGATAATATAGTCCTTCTGTAAATTAATTATATTTTCTTTAAAAGAAGGAATGTCTGAATTAGGTTTTGTGTATTTAAGTGTATTATTATAATAATTTATAATTTCCTTTTTAATATTATGTTTCCATTCCAGAAAAGTAAATTCTGGAATACTGTATTTTATACTAGTTTTATTTATGAAAATATCTATATCTTTTAATATAGATTTAATTGTATTATTATAATTGTGTTTAATTTGAGGTATATATTTATACCCTTTATTTAAAATTTCTTGATATTCTGGATTTAAAAAAGAAAAATTGCTAGTTAATATATGACCTGAGAACTTATATTTATCAATATAGTTGTTGCAATTACATTTAATTTTTTTAAAATTTGCCAAATTATTAATAAATTGGTTATAATTGCAAACTAAATTACCTATATTTTTGTTGTATCTCCAGATTGTTTTGAAATTTAAATTTTTTATAGGGAAAAGATTATTGATGATTTGGTTATTAAAAATATCATTAAATTTAATATGATTAAATAAATTGTTATTAAATTTAATGATAATATTAATGTTATTAGTAGCTTGTTTAATTTTTCTGTATTTAAAGATGTCGTGTGTGATATCTATTAATCTGTTAGTCAGATTATGAATTTTAATATATTCTATGAGTTTGATAAATTTATTATTATTTAGTTTAAATAATGTTTTAATAAATTTATCGACGAAGTTGTTAGTGTACATTTGTTTTGGGTCCAGTAATTCTTCAAATTCAATGTAACCTAATTTATTGGTAGTTTTACCTCTAGTTTTATTAGGTTTAGTTTTAAATTCATTTTTTTTGTATTTGCAACTGATTTCATAGGTTGAAATTTCTTCTGTTTGTGGTTTGTATGTGTAGTTTAATTCGTCGTTAAGTCCATAAGGGAATAATGTGTTGTGTTTATAAATGTAGTTGTTTTCTAATAATAGTCGTTGTTTTTTGTTTTGACATATGTCTAGTATTTCTATCTTAAAGTTGTTAAAAGTATGTAATTGATTGTGTTCTTTCATATATATATTACCAATTGATTTTTTAGCGTGGTTTCTATGTAGGTTTATTCGTATATTTAATGGATTACAAGTTTGTCCTATATATGATAGTTGACAAATTTGGCATGTTAATTTATAAATAGTATTCACTAATTTACAACTAGTTGTTTGAAAAGTGTCATGGTTCTTAAGAGAGGGACAAGTTTGACAATTTTTTCTTAGGCAATTCTTAGCGAGTTTAAATTAACATAAAAGAGGTGCTAACACTAATATGTTTGTAGTTTTTTTTAGTTTTTTTAGTTTGTTATTCTTATGAATTTTTAAATATATTTTTCTTAATTGTTTTTGTGGTGATAAAATTTGTAATAAATTGAATAATTAATCTATAAATATATAGATATTACTGTTTGTTATCTGTTATATTTTTAAGAATAACTAATAAAAAACATCTTTAAACTAACTAAACACTGAAAAAAACAAAAGTTCTGAAGTTATTTTTTCTAGAATTACTTTTATAATAATCAAACAATGAAAGATAATTAAAATTTGTATGAAGATTTATTTATATTAGAATATCTAATATAATTTAATTTGTATATTATGTTATATATAAAAAATATATCATAGAGCAAGCTCATATGAATTAATATAGTGTAGAAACTATATAACAAAATTATAACAGTGATTCTAATTTTAAAACTTAAGGAGCAAACTGATAATAATGATAACTTATATCAATTAGATTTGATTAGATTAGCAAGCTAAATCTAAATTAATTATAATAATAAATAGTTATTTAATTTTATAGTCCAGTTTTGTATTAAGATTAAATTTACTATTATGATCATTTAAATTCAAATTATAAAATTTGTAAAATGTTATTAATTTGTAGATAGAGAGAGAAAAAAAAAATCCTTTACTTCTAATACATCATCAAGTTAATTATATATTTATAATTAATAACAATAAAAATTAACAACGTAACGTCTATTACATCGGCTTTTACACGTCATTTAGACATACTCTAATCCTATATATAGAATAATCGAAGTGAGAATATATATAATAGTTAGAAAAAAGAGAGAAAGACAGAACCATGCACTTTTAATCAAACTAATAATAAGGAAAAAAAAAGGTTTTGTAAAGAAGGTAGATAAGATTGTTAGTATATATATATATATTTTTATAATTTTATATTTTATCCTTTTTTTTTTTAAAGATTTTTAAAGGTTTTTTTATTTTATAATATGATTATAAATAGTTGTATTTAGTAATATATCTATAGTATGAATTAACATTTGTTATAAGTTTGGATATTATGTTTTGAAACCCTAATGGTAGACCAGACATACACAAAAAACTTTAAATTGAAATAAATTGGAAAAAGAGATCTGCTGGACCGGGGATCTTCAGATAAAAGCCCAACGACATTTCACCCCTTCTTTATTATGTCATAGATCTCTTTTAAACCGGATTTTATGTGTTAATATTAAGTTGTTTCAGTGAAATATTTAAATGAACATATGTAACAGATACAAGTGTTAACAAATTCAAACTGTAAACCTACCTCGACCGCGGCGTCCTCCATTGTGAAAAACAATTAAGAAAAATATATTTTAAAATTCATAAGAATAACAAACTAAAAAAAACTACAAACATATTAGTGTTAGCACCTCTTTTATGTTAATTTAAACTCGCTAAGAATTGCCTAAGAAAAAATTGTCAAACTTGTCCCTCTCTTAAGAACCATGACACTTTTCAAACAACTAGTTGTAAATTAGTGAATACTATTTATAAATTAACATGCCAAATTTGTCAACTATCATATATAGGACAAACTTGTAATCCATTAAATATACGAATAAACCTACATAGAAACCACGCTAAAAAATCAATTGGTAATATATATATGAAAGAACACAATCAATTACATACTTTTAACAACTTTAAGATAGAAATACTAGACATATGTCAAAACAAAAAACAACGACTATTATTAGAAAACAACTACATTTATAAACACAACACATTATTCCCTTATGGACTTAACGACGAATTAAACTACACATACAAACCACAAACAGAAGAAATTTCAACCTATGAAATCAGTTGCAAATACAAAAAAAATGAATTTAAAACTAAACCTAATAAAACTAGAGGTAAAACTACCAATAAATTAGGTTACATTGAATTTGAAGAATTACTGGACCCAAAACAAATGTACACTAACAACTTCGTCGATAAATTTATTAAAACATTATTTAAACTAAATAATAATAAATTTATCAAACTCATAGAATATATTAAAATTCATAATCTGACTAACAGATTAATAGATATCACACACGACATCTTTAAATACAGAAAAATTAAACAAGCTACTAATAACATTAATATTATCATTAAATTTAATAACAATTTATTTAATCATATTAAATTTAATGATATTTTTAATAACCAAATCATCAATAATCTTTTCCCTATAAAAAATTTAAATTTCAAAACAATCTGGAGATACAAAAAAAATATAGGTAATTTAGTTTGCAATTATAACCAATTTATTAATAATTTGGCAAATTTTAAAAAAATTAAATGTAATTGCAACAACTATATTGATAAATATAAGTTCTCAGGTCATATATTAACTAGCAATTTTTCTTTTTTAAATCCAGAATATCAAGAAATTTTAAATAAAGGGTATAAATATATACCTCAAATTAAACACAATTATAATAATACAATTAAATCTATATTAAAAGATATAGATATTTTCATAAATAAAACTAGTATAAAATACAGTATTCCAGAATTTACTTTTCTGGAATGGAAACATAATATTAAAAAGGAAATTATAAATTATTATAATAATACACTTAAATACACAAAACCTAATTCAGACATTCCTTCTTTTAAAGAAAATATAATTAATTTACAGAAGGACTATATTATCACTCCTATAGATAAATGTTCCAATAATTTATCTTTAATTTGTAAAAATCTATACCACGATATACTAAAAAAGGAAATTGATAATAATCATAAATACACTTTTGCTAGAACTACAGGCACAAAAATAAAAAAAGACATCAAAAATGTTGAAAATTCACTAAAAATTTATAATAACCACAAAAATCCAAACATACCAAAGTTCTATATAATTCCTAAACTACACAAAAAACCTATTTCTTTCAGAACAATCACATCTGGTATAAATTCAGTCATAAAAAATATTGATATACAATTAGCTTCAACACTACAATTTATTATAAATAAATTAACTAATAAATATAATTATAAATTTATCGATTCAAATAAAAAAATCATTAATTATTTAATGAACAATTGGACAAACATTGAAACAGTACACACATTTGACTTTGAGGACCTATATTCTAAAATAAATTTAAGAGATCTAAATAATAAAATAACCAATTTATTTAATGAATTCATTAATGACAAAACTTTCTACATTAAAATTATTCATAACAGATATAAAACATTTAAATTAGATCTTAAAACAGCAAAAACTCTACTGGAAACATTTTAAATTTTAACTATATAGAATTTAAAAATAAAATATATATTCAATCAGAAGGCGTTCCCATGGGAACTTCTTCTAGTCCGTTATTAGCCAATCTAATATTGTTCTGGTACGAAAGAGAATACTTTCTACAAAATAATATTAATTGGCAAATATTCCGATATGTAGATGACATAATAATATTTAATAATCCACAGTTTAAAAAATTAATACCTGAAATATATCCTAAATACTTGAAACTTAAGAACAATGAAAAAATTTATAGAAACAAAAAAGTTAACTTTTTAGACTTGAATATAGACCTTACAAATAGTGCTGTTAGAGTTTATAATAAAAAGAGTAATTATAATTTCAATATTATAAAATACTGTAATATGAATTCTAATATATCATTAAATTGCTGTAAGGGTATATATTATGGTCAGTTTCTAAGATTTTATAGAATAAATAATATATTAGATAATTTCATAGAAGATGTTAAAAACTTAAACATGGAATTTATTAAAAACAAATTTAGTATCAAACAAGTAAAATATTTCAACAGTATATCAATTATAAAATATAAAAAAAAAAATAAATGGAAATATCCATTTATGAAATCAACTTTCTATAATTTCTCTTAATAATAACTAATACAAATTTATAATCTTTAACAGTTAATTAAACTTTGATTAAATAACTGATTAAAAGATTTTTTCACAAGATTTTTAAAGTGTTATAGTATATAGTTCATTTTGTTTAATCTCCAATTTCTGGGGAGGAAAATGGAAGTTAAATAAAGGTGAATTTGCACAATTAATAGCTTTATTAAACTCTTATAATTTGCCTTTTTAAAGGAATATTAAAAGATGAATAAGTGTTGAATCAGTTATTTTGATATAACTAGCTGTAAAGATTATGAAATTCAGCTTTCTTCCCTTAACTATTTTTCCTTTCTTCTTTAATTTTCTTGTTGTTCAAAAAAATTCTGAATAAATGGTCTAAATTTGAAATGTCCCCCCCCCCCGCAACATGTGTCAGCCAGAAATAGATATTCACAATGGAGGACGCCGCGGTCGAGGTAGGTTTACAGTTTGAAAATGTTAACACTTGTATCTGTTACATATGTTCATTTAAATATTTCACTGAAACAACTTAATATTAACACATAAAATCCGGTTTAAAAGAGATCTATGACATAATAAAGAAGGGGTGAAATGTCGTTGGGCTTTTATCTGAAGATCCCCGGTCCAGCAGATCTCTTTTTCCAATTTATTTCAATTTAAAGTTTTTTGTGTATGTCTGGTCTACCATTAGGGTTTCAAAACATAATATCCAAACTTATAACAAATGTTAATTCATACTATAGATATATTACTAAATACAACTATTTATAATCATATTATAAAATAAAAAAAACCTTCAAAAATCTTTAAAAAAAAAAAAGGATAAAATATCTATATTAATAAAATGCAAATTTCATAAGAGTACATCACTACAAACTTTCGTTACAATGCATCAATTTCGACCAAATTTTCAACATTTATGTAAAACGAGATGGAGCAGGTTTTGCTTAACATCAAAATATTTTTCCTAACTTTAAAATACATAACTTTGCTGTTATCGATAAAATACAAAAAAATTCAACAGAGTAAAAGTATTTACTTTCGACAGCGGATACAACACTTTCAAAAGTGTTTACTTTCCGCTAAATTAGTTCTAATCTTTTTTATATATATATATTTTAATATTTTAATTTTAATAATAACTTTTATACAAGGTAAGATACTTTTATTTTATAGTTTTCATATTTTATACCGAAAAAAGTTGAGGCCTTACTTGATGAGATCAAGTTTCTTTTTTATTTTATTACGTGTTATAATTTTTATAAGACTAAGGTATTTTATATTCTTTTTTACGAATTTAGGGTTATTTCTGTTTTTTTCACTAAAAAGCTAGACATTTCATTCATGTGCTCGATTTTATGTCTTTTTTGAGGATCTCTTTTTTTCAACAAAAAAACTAGAAATTTCATGCATGGGCTCAATTTTATGTCTTTTTTTGAGGACCTTAACAAAATTTTTAATTAATTGTTTAGATATTTTAGTTACAGATTATTTATGGTGTTTTTATGGGTCATTTTGAAGTCCTTTTTTTAATTTTCTTATGGAATTTTTTGATTATTCCTTTTATCTTTTAAATACAGTTTATTTATTATATTTTTTACATATATGGGTTGTATCTAAAAAATAGATTATTTATATTTTTAAATAAGCGAGGGATTTCTTTAACGGATTCATTGATTTGTCTTTTAGAGGTCCTTTTTCTAAATTTTATTAAAAATATTTTAATTTGTTTGATTAACTATTTTATATTTAGATTATTTGTAGTTTTTTACCATATAGGGGTTGTATTTTGTATTTTAGAGAAATATTTCTATTTTTTCCTCAAAAAAGCATGCTTTTTCATTGCCGTGTCCGGCGGTTGGTCTATTTTTGAGGCTTTTTAGTGATAACTGGTTTTGTACATTAATTTTTTAGTTTTTTAATATTATGCTTTTAGTTTTTTATAATCTTTTTAACATATCTGGAAGGTTATTTTGAAGAAACAATTTAGGAATTTTGATTTTTACCTCAAAAAGACAGGTAATTTTTATGCTTTGTTTATAAATTGCTGGTTTTTAAGCTTTTGTTATTAATCTCAATCTTTTTTTTCAGAATATGCCTCGCCGCAGCCGACCTTTACTTGGTAGGAATACGGCTGCTTCCAGGAGATATAGGAATGCTAGAGCTATTGAGACACCACTTCAAAGTGAGACGCGTCGTGCGCTTCGCCGTCTTAGGTATTCTGAAGCCCGCGTCGCAGCTACACAAACTATGCAAGTTCCTGTTCAGCGTATTCAGCTTTAGACTCATAAGCCGTTTTCAGGTTTGCAGTATAATGCCCATATTGATTATTAAGCTGATTTATCTGTCGATATAGGCCAAATGTCTCGGGTATGCCAGTTTTGCTCTGCTTTGAGATTTAGAGATGAACCCTTTGGCCTCTGTTGTAAACAAGGTAGAGTTTCTCTACCTGCTATTGAGTCCCCTCCAGAATCTATTTTCTCTTTGCTCTCTGGCCTACATCCTCTATCGAAGTCCTTCTTGCTGCATATCCGTAGATATAACTCTATATTCCAAATGGCATCTTTTGGTGCTAGACAAGTTGTAACTGTAAATATGCATATTTTGTGTGGTATTACAAAAGTTTCAATAAATATCTTTTTTAAATATTTTCTCTTCAAGCCCATCATACACACATGCTACATTTTTCACATGTTTCAATGTGTAGGGTTTTAAACCTTCATGGTAAGGTATTCTTACTTAAGAAGTATACTGTGTTAGAAAAATTTATGGTTTTTAATTATTGGTTATTATTGTGTTTATTTTACATACATGTGTTTATGTTACATAGTATGTGTTATTTTTTTGATAATTTGATTGTAAATATTAGTTTTAGCACAACTTGCTTCATACCGTAATTTTATATCTGTGTTGGCTTGCTAAACAATACTGGCCCAACATGAATTTACCTATGTTTACCCAAATTACCATTTTAGCATAAGTATACATCTTGCACCTAATAAGAGACCTAAACAATGAGTAAGGTTGAACAAAGTGTGGTCTAACATACACATTGTTTAGGTTTCAGTGAACAAAGAGGTCAGTAAATTTTATTAGAAAAAAAAAACTATTCCATGTAATGTAATAGAAACAAAATAAACCTCATCCTACCTAATATACATTACTGATGAGGAAGGGGGGTCGGTGGAAGGCTGGTTAAACTGTTTGGTTTACGACCACTACGACCCGGGTTCGATCCCCGCATTGGACACTTTTTTCTGTTTAAAAAAAAAAATTGCTCCAATGGCCCCCCGATTCTTGCAAAAGTCCAACCCCACCAGCGAGTGCAAGTAACCAAACGGGGCTCTGGCACATTTGTAAGTGCAAAGTCGAACTGATTTCACATGTGTAGACATGTGGTGCGCTTACAGTAAAAAGCAGTCGCTAACTACCCACCATGCTTATCATGGCCTGTTCCACGTGTACTAGGGATAAGCAAAAAAAAAAAAAATAAATAAATAATGAGGATTAAAGATTTTGATTTGTGTTGAAAATTTTGCATGCATTTCTCTATTTCTGTTCTTATCTTGCAAAGCTAATGGATTGTTTAGTTTGCTTATTTTTGACTCGCCAATTTGTTTAGTGATAAAGTGGTATAGCGTTCTTTTTCAGAGCATCACCCTAAAAAAAAATTACCTGACCTTTCCTAATATTCAGATAGATTGATTATATCAACGTACTAGACTACAAACATTCCCTCGAGTAAAAACAATTATTTAAAAAAAAATCTTATCGAAATATATATCACTCGGGTAGATATGCACACGGGTCAATCCCGGGGCGAAGCCCGGGTCGGCGTCTAGTAAAATTATAAAAATATATATATATATACTAACAATCTTATCTACCTTCTTTACAAAACTTTTTTTTTCCTTATTATTAGTTTGATTAAAAGTGCATGGTTCTGTCTTTCTCTCTTTTTTCTAACTATTATATATATTCTCACTTCGATTATTCTATATATAGGATTAGAGTATGTCTAAATGACGTGTAAAAGCCGATGTAATAGACGTTACGTTGTTAATTTTTATTGTTATTAATTATAAATATATAATTAACTTGATGATGTATTAGAAGTAAAGGATTTTTTTTTCTCTCTCTATCTACAAATTAATAACATTTTACAAATTTTATAATTTGAATTTAAATGATCATAATAGTGAAGATAATCTTAATACAAAACTGGACTATAAAATTAAATAACTATTTATTATTATAATTAATTTAGATTTAGCTTGCTAATCTAATCAAATCTAATTGATATAAGTTATCATTATTATCAGTTTGCTCCTTAAGTTTTAAAATTAGAATCACTGTTATAATTTTGTTATATAGTTTCTACACTATATATATATACGTATATAGAGTTTTGTAATAGTGCGGCATCAGGCGGTGTTTTATTCGTTTATGTCTGTTCTTCTGTAGAAGGGCAAGGATGCCCGAAAGCTTGAGACTATTTTTTTAAAAAAGATGAAAAGACTCATCTACAGAAACCTATTTGATTATTTAATTAATGTTATATATATAGTAAAGGGGGTGGGGGGGGGGGGGGGGGTTGTACGCAATTTACCTTTGTAAAACAATATCTTGTTAAATATTAGTTTAATGTTAACCATGTCACTATGTTGAACTACAAGGTTCCCTAAAGTTCATAAACACTTGCAAAAAAATTGAAATACCAATATTATTCACCGTTATGTATAATGTCTTTGTATTATGTATAAAGTAATTGTATTATGCATTGTTATGTATTCTCCGTAAAATTATTATTAGCTAAGTAATAAGAAAAATACAAACTTTTGGGACAACATTAAATTTTCTGAACCTGTATTTAAATTAATAATGAGTTTCTTTTTTTTTAAATAAAATAAAGTAAAATAGAGAATTCAAGCAAATAGATTCAAGTGAATCTGTTTCTAGATGGATAGACACATGAAGTAGATTACTTTAAACCCTACCATTACTGCTCCCAATCCCGGAAGTAAAAGAAGAAGGGGAGGGCTCAGTCATGAACTCAAGATCCACAGATTTGATATCTTCAGATGATTGATTGGAGCATATAGGAATAAGAAGAAGCGTACAGTTAGAACTTATGCATTTGAAACAATCTACCTATCGTGATTCAAATTACCTGATTCATATAAAAATATAACTCAAGATCATATCATCAACATATAACTCAAGATCCACAGATTTGATATCTTCAGATGATTTATTGGAGCATATAGGAATAAGTGTACACTGAGAGCTTATGTATTATATATATATATATATATTAAAAAACGAAATAAAAAAACAATAAAAGATAAAAAGATCAGGTGTTGAAATCAATATTAAAAATGGCATATCCTGACCAGGAGCACATGTGCTTTACAGAAGGCAGAGCGCCATCTGGTGAAACAGAAATCAACTAAACATTGATTTAGCCTGTTCCCTGATATTTGGCCAACCCAATCGTGGATGGCTTTTCTTGATTTATCAAGAAATTGGGTTGGCCAAATATCAGGGAACAGGCTAAATCAATGTTTAGTTTATTTCTGTCTCACCAGATGGCGCTCTGCCTTCTGTAAAGCACATGTGCTCCTGGTCAGAATATGCCATTTTTAATATATATATCGTGCGATTCAAATAACTTGTGCTTCATAAGGTAAGATTTCCACAGAAATGCTAACATAGGTTAATATAAAAAAATACAGTAAGACCACATAGGTAAATACAAGAAAGAGCAACCAGAGAAATGACCACATAGGAAAATAAAATAATAAAGTAAAACCAACCAGAAAAAATATTCACATAGATAAATACAAGAGAGAAGAAAAACAGACATAAATGACCACATAGGTAAATATAAGGGGGAAAAGGAGCCAGGGAAATGACCACATAGGTAAATATAAGGAGAAAAAACATCGAGGGAAATGACAGCATAGGTAAATATAAGAAAGAAAGAGTTCCCATAGAAAGGCCAAAACGAGAGGTAAAAGCAATGGCCACATAGGTAAATATAAGAAAACATCCAGGGAAATATAACCGCATAGGTAAATATAAGAAGAAAAACATCGAGGGAAATGACAAAATATGCAAATATAAGAAAGAAAGAGTTCCTATAGAAAGGCCAAAACGAGAGGTAAAAGCAATGACCACATAGGTAAATATAAGAAGAACATCCAGGGAAATATGACCGCATAGGTAGATATAAGGAGAAAAAAGAGACAGGGAAATGACCACATAGGTAAATATAAGAAAGAAAGAGATCCCATAGAAAGGCCAAAACGAGAGGTAAGAGCAATGACCACATAGGTAAATATAAGAAGAACATCCAGGGAAATATGACCGCATAGGTAGATATAAGGAGAAAAAAGAGACAGGGAAATGACCACATAGGTAAATATAAGAAAGAAAGAGATCCCATAGAAAGGCCAAAACGAGAGGTAAAAGCAATGACCACATAGGTAAATATAAGAAGAACATCCAGGGAAATATGACCGCATAGGTAGATAAGGAGAAAAAGAGACAGGGAAATGACCACATAGGTAAATATAAGAAAGAAAGAGATCCCATAGAAAGGCCAAAACGAGAGGAAAGAGCAATGACCACATAGAAGGGCACTAGTGTCTGCGGACTGACCCCAGGCCACAATGGCCATTGTTTACAGAGGTCCATTGTGTCACAGCAGGAATTCCGTGTCCTCTCTGACATCTTCTGTCACACGTCGTCGCAGCACAATTCGCCGTAACGATGCTCAGATTTTGTTCATAAACTCTGTAAATTTGTATCATTCCATTGGTTCTTCCTAGGTAAGATGTAAAATCAATCATGATTTTAATGTTCTTTTCCCGTTTTTCTTCTTTAAACTTCCTACTCAAACTTTGTAAATCACTAATTGTTATGTATTTTATTTATTTGACATATCAGACACGATATCCCAGCTTGGGATTCTTGCGCCTAAATACATTTAAGAAGCTTATACTATTTATATAAAAAGTAGACACTTCGGCCAGTTGGAGTTTTTTATTTTCTCAACGTTTCAACAAAAATCTTTTGTCTTCGTCAGGAGAAGTAAATAAAAATAAACATTTGGCAAGGCGTTAAAAATTGTTCTGAGGTTTGCAAGGGCGTTCTCACGTGATTCTTCGAATTTAGTACAACATCTAAAGCGCGAGTCAAAAACAAATATTAAACTCGTCAAAGACTATGATCTTGGAAATAAAAATATATAATAATAAAATTATAACAAATTAAGTAAAAATAAATAAATAAAGTAATATAATAATAATCACAAAGATTATTATATAGATTTATAACTATTATGTTCAATTTTTTATCTAGCTTATTAACTACTTTTTAAATTTAAAAATGAAGCATATTGTTGCGGAATATCTTCAAAAGTATTTATAGTTCTTTTCCCAAATTCTCGTGATACCCATCCCTCTAAAAATAATCTTTCCTTTTTAAATTTTATATTCCTATGAAATATCTCAATATCATTCCAATCTGGCCTATGTCCTGAAAATAATGCATGTTCCCCAATTTTGCTTAACGTCCTTCTCCCCAATAAACCCTGTTGGTATTCCTTAATTCTGGTCTCTAAATTTCGGCCGGTTTCTCCTACATAAATTTTGTCACATTCTGTGCATTTAATCCCATAAATTACGTTATTTGGTTTTGATGTGCCTATGTTATCCTTCATTATGTTATTTCTAGTTAAAAATTCCCTTTTTGTCCCAGTACTATACCAAATATTATATTTACATTTTTTCAAAATTCTAGATATTTCGTTATCCACTTCTCTAATATAAGGAATTATTATATTATTGTAACCTTCTGTAGTTCTATTCAAATTTGGCCTATCTATTTCATATCTTCTAATCCATTTATTTATGAAGCCAACTGGATATTCGGATTGTTTTAACTCCTCTCTAATTTTCTTTATCTCTTTTTTATAAATGTCTTGGTCTGTACATACCTGTTTGGCTCTTTGTACAAGAGATTTTATCACCTGCCTTTTGTGTAATATAGGATTGTTAGAATTAAAATTTAGATGTATCCCACAGTCTGTTGGCTTTCTGTAAACGCTGGTTAGAATAGATCCATCTTCTTTACGGCTTAATCCTACATCTAAGAATGGTAAAAATCATTCTTTTTCTGTTTCAACGGTGAATTCTATTCTCTCCTATTTCTAAATTATTTAATTTGACAATGATCTCGTTAAGGTTTTCTTTTTAGATCACTGCGAAAACATCATCTATATACCGTCCCCATATCTTTATTCCCTCTATTAAAATTGCCTTTCTATCTATTGATGCCATTACAATGTCAGCTATGATCATACTGGTAGGGCAACCCATAGCAGTACCGTCTTTTTGTCTGTAAAATTTAGCCCCATATCTAAAATAAATATTTTATAAACATAACCTAAACCCTTCTATCATTTCATCGATTTCTAATCCCTTGATTGTGCAATCTTGTCTTTTTACCTCGAAATATTCTTTTAGCTCTTTAAGAGCTAGACTTCTATTAATATTGGTAAAAAGCGATTTGACGTCAAATGATACCATTATTTCATGTTCATTCAGCTTTTTTTGTGATATCTAATAACTCTTTCCTATTTCTAATTTCTAACCCAGAAATCTTTATTGTAGTCGGAATTTGGTTTTTAAGCCAGTCCGCCAAACCTCTGGTGGGGGCCTTGAATCCTGATACAATGGGCCGTAGGGGAACTCCTTCCTTGTGAATCTTTGGAAGTCCTTTGAAGAGAGGTGCAGCGACATCTTCTAGCTTCAATTTTCTTTTGTCTAAGGCCTTAGATTTCATGCTCCTGATAAATTTAGATATTTTTAGCTTTATCTTTTTAGTAGGGTCTCCTTGAATTTCTTCATATGTGTTGTTATCGTTGAGGAGGCTCGTGATTTTATCGTTGTAATCTTCTCTCTTCATCACGACTGTCTTGCCTCCTTTATCAGCCTTAGTTATAACTATTCTGTCGTCATTTTTTAATTTCTTGATATCCCCCCATTCTGAGCTTTTTGCTTTATCTAAATCAAACTTCTTTTCGTTTTTTGTTGTCCTTGATATTACATTTGTTATTTTGTTTCTAATAATAACTTTATAATTTTCATTCAAATTTTTGATTCCATTCTCAATGTTAGAAATTAATCTAATGTAATCAGTTTTGAGAGGCATAGGTCTATAGTTTGACCCTTTATCAAGAAGCCTCAACTGATCTTCAGTTAGATCCTTCCCTGAGATGTTGCATACTCTTCTAGGATCGACCTTCTTGATTCTAGGAGCCCATCTGTCCAATTTGTTCCTCATTGTGATCATTAGCCGTTCTTCTATTTTCTTTATACCTCTCTGTATACACTCTTCAAGGCTTTTCATGTGATTTTCATCTAATATTTCTAAAATAACACTTCGCTGACTCGTCAATTTTTGCTTCTGTATATCTACCATTCTGTGAGATGCTTGGATGCGTGCCTTGACGAACTGAAGACTTGCTCTTCTGGCAATCTGTCTTCCATATGGAGTTTTAACCAGCGCTTTTACATTCAGGCTCGGGGGAATGATATTGAGATCTTTGATACGGTGATTAAAATATAAAGAATGTTTTGTCCTTGCAAACTTGATCATAGTCTTCTCTAGTTGCCTTGCCATCTTGAATACCTCGGGACCAAAATTGGTCTTAATTATCGAGAAGATAACGGTTGCCTGGCCGGCATTCATATTTATATAAAAAGTAGACACTTCGGCCAGTTGGAGTTTTTTATTTTCTCAACGTTTCAACAAAAATCTTTTGTCTTCGTCAGGAGAAGTAAATAAAAATAAACATTTGGCAAGGCGTTAAAAATTGTTCTGAGGTTTTCAAGGGCGTTCTCACGTGATTCTTCGAATTTAGTACAACATCTAAAGCGCGAGTCAAAAACAAATATTAAACTCGTCAAAGACTATGATCTTGGAAATAAAAATTTATAATAATAAAATTATAACAAATTAAGTAAAAATAAATAAATAAAGTAATATAATAATAATCACAAAGATTATTATATAGATTTATAACTATTATGTTCAATTTTTTATCTAGCTTATTAACTACTTTTTAAATTTAAAAATGAGGCTATTGTTGCGGAATATCTTCAAAAATATTTATAGTTCTTTTCCCAAATTCTCGTGATACCCATCCCTCTAAAAATAATCTTTCCTTTTTAAATTTTATATTCCTATGAAATATCTCAATATCATTCCAATCTGGCCTATGTCCTGAAAATAATGCATGTTCCCCAATTTTGCTTAACGCCCTTCTCCCCAATAAACCCTGTTGGTGTTCCTTAATTCTGGTCTCTAAATTTCGGCCGGTTTCTCCTACATAAATTTTGTCACATTCTGTGCATTTAATCCCATAAATTACGTTATTTGGTTTTGATGTGCCTATGTTATCCTTCATTATGTTATTTCTAGTTAAAAATTCCCTTTTTGTCCCAGTACTATACCAAATATTATATTTACATTTTTTCAAAATTCTAGATATTTCGTTATCCACTTCTCTAATATAAGGAATTATTATACTATTGTAACCTTCTGTAGTTCTATTCAAATTTGGCCTATCTATTTCATATCTTCTAATCCATTTATTTATGAAGCCAACTGGATATTCGTATTGCTTTAACTCCTCTCTAATTTTCTTTATCTCTTTTTTTATAAATGTCTTGGTCTGTACATACCTGTTTGGCTCTTTGTACAAGAGATTTTATCACCTGCCTTTTGTGTAATATAGGATTGTTAGAATTAAAATTTAGATGTATCCCACAGTCTGTTGGCTTTCTGTATTTGCCAAATGTTTATTTTTATTTACTTCTCCTGACGAAGACAAAAGATTTTTGTTGAAACGTTGAGAAAATAAAAAACTCCAACTGGCCGAAGTGTCTACTTTTTATATAAATATGAATGTCGGCCAGGCAACCGCTATCTTTTCGAAGCTTATACTAGTATATAATTCATTTTATATACAATTCAATAAACAAGACTAAAAACAAAATTAAAACTGAAAGGTTGGTTTATTATAATTGTTTATTGTTTATGTAAAGTAGTTCTCTGAATTTAGTGTTGTTGCTTGACGCAAGCATCCCTTGTGAGGATATCGCGTCTGAATTTATAAAAATAAATAAATTTATTTGTGCTACTTATGTTTTATAATTTCGATAGTTATTATATAGCGATTTTAAGAACATTGTAAAGGTGACTCATCAGTAGTGAATCTAAGGTGGAGTAATAACGGTTGATTTTGTACAGCCACGACTTGTGGGATCGAATCCCACATTGGACACTTTTTTCCTGAATAGAAAATTGCTCCAATGGCCCTCGATTCGTGTAAAATTCCAACTCCAACAGTGGGTGAAAGTAACCAAATGAAAGTACGGCACACATAACTGCAAAAGTCGAGTTGCTTTTTACATGTGTAAACATGTGGTGCATTTACAGTATAAGCAGTCATTAACTACCATGATTATCATGGCCTTCATCACATGTACTAGGGATAAGTAAAAATTATAGTAATGCCTTCCTACAGCCTCTCACAGTTTAGTCTACTAATTTTATATTGAATACGGTTGTTGCATGACCCGCGCTTAGAGTCGCTAGCAAACTGCCACCTCAAACAAAAATTGGTGAATTTGAGGCTCAGGTGAAAACGTGAAAACGCAGCTATAGTTCTTTTTCAATTTCAATATATTTTAACCTCGAAAATCATTCTCTTTTCTTAAAATATAGAATCTTCAGCCAGATAAAGTTTTAATTTTTCAACGTTTCAACAAAAAGTTTTTGTCTTCGTCAGGAGAAATAGAAATAAAGCATTTGGCAAGACGTTAAACATTATTCTTAGGTTGCAAGGACGTTCTCATGCAATATTTTTTAATTATTTTGTTTCATTCTCTTGATTATGATCAAGGTAAAAGATATTGAACGAAATTTTGATGAACATATATGCATATTAAAAACAAAAGTATACATATCCTGACTTCTCACATGAGCATTTTAGATGGCAGAGCGCCATCTAGTAGAACAAAATATAGCAAATGCGTACTACATATTTTGAGACGCCAATGTTTTTTTTTTTTTTAATAAAACAATTTATTCTCCCTTTCTACCTATCCTTGATAGGTTGAAACCATATAACCATCACCCCACTGATGATGGACAACAGCCTGAAAGGCATACGTGGTTAGATTATCTTGATCATTTGAGAATTTGGACAATAAAAAAAAAAAAAAAAACGGTAAAAAATAAATTTTAATCAAAGTTAGTTTATATTAATCTTGATTAAGTACGTGCTCTTCCATCTTTAATGCTTATTTAAAATCAGAAAATGCTTTCTTTCAACATAATAACTATCCTTCTACATTATCCAATAATTTTGATAGAAAATAAACTGGTTATACGTAGCTGGGTCAGTTCAGCACTAGCTAACCAGACCCTTTCACTTTTATAAGGATATAAACTGTATTTATATCACAATCATTACATTTTTTTCGAAAATATCTCTTTAAAATTTTAAAAATCAGAAAATATCTTAAAATATTGTAACATAGAAAATTAGGAAAGACAAACTTCAGGATGACACGGCAATTTATTTAAGACAAGCACAGAATCAACATTTATTAGATCCAAGATAAACAATGAGGGAGGTTTCCAGATTAGCAAAATATGAATGATGTAAATTTCAAAATTAATAATTTGTACTTAGGATATAATAAATATTTTGCTACAAAGCTTCTCCCTTATAGGAGCTGTGACCCACAGTTTGCAAATATTGTAGATACTGACATGGATCTGACGTTCTTCTGCCAAGATACCCTCGAAGTATTGGAACTTTGTCCCTAGTACTTTAACATCCTATTTCTTGCAGCGTGAAGATCGGCTTTGTCGTCTTATCGTCTATAGGGACATCGTCTTCTTGGAGGGAAGTCTTTGCTTTAACACGGCGGTGGAATCCTTGAGCCAGTATCTGAAAATGTAGATCAGAGCACTCATTGCCTCAAGGTCTTATCAGCGATTTTCAGTTTGTCTTCACTAATCTACCCAGCATCTCCACCAAATGTAACATAGAAAATTAGGAAAGACAAACTTCAGGATGACACAGCAATTTATTTAAGGCAAGCACAAAATCAACATTTATAAGATACAAGATAAACAATAAGGGAAGTTTCCGGAGTAGCAAAATATAAACAATATAAATAACAAAATTAATAATCATATTACATCAAATATAATAAATACTTTACTACAATATCATTAAAAATATATATATACCTATAAAAGGAATCGTTATCAATTAATTCTCGTGTATTTTTAGAAACGACGTGTATAGATATGCAAATCAATATTGACATAATTGCATATTGGACATGACAGCCAGTTTGTGGAAGGTTTCGAATGAAAGAGACCGAGTGTTCCAGAACAACAATTGGCTGGACATGCCCTGTAGCCAAGAAGGTTAACAACTTGGTTTTTCTTTTACTTTTCAACAAAGCGACTTCCTGTATCATTCTCAAACCTTTAAGAAAAACGTAAAAAATTTCGTTAATCCCTAAATTATGTAAAAGTGTTAGTTGATCCAGAGAGAGTATATATATATTATGAATATTTTGTTTTGTTGTTGAAAAAGAGAATTGAAGGTGCAGTCGTGAAAAAGGAAATATAATTATTTACCCATCAATCAGTTTTTATTTTGAACCACTTGAAGAAAATTACACATAAAATTATTTATCACAGTAATATAGAATTTATTAAATGAATCCTATATTCGTGAATTAAAAAATAGGTAGGTTAACTATACATATATACAACAATATTCAAAGTATGGTCATGTGGTCAAAAATGTAGAACAGTTAACGATGAAAATAAAATACATGTTTTAAAAAAATAAAATATTTACATTTTAGATTATATAATATATATAAATATATAAAAATTCGAAGAATTATAAACCCTTTTATTTATTTCAATTTAAAGCGTTATGTCCCCCTAAGGACACTTGCGCTGTCATACATGTATGCCTTTACATTTGTCTATACATAATTAAAATAAAATAAAAGGATTTAAAAGCGCGAATGTTTCTTTTATACATAAACAAGCAATCCAGAGCCAATCAACAAGCAACCCAGAGCCAATCAACAAGCAACCCAGAGCCAATCAACAAGCAATCCAGAGCCAATCAATAAATAATCCAGAGCCAATCAACAAGCAACCCAGAGCCAATCAACAAGCAATCCAGAGCCAATCAACCCAGAGCCAATCAACAAGCAATCCAGAGCCAATCAACCCAGAGCCAATCAACAAGCAATCCAGAGCCAATCAACAAGCAATCCAGAGCCAATAAACAAGCAATCAAAAGCCAATCAACCTCTTTATTTTAACCCCTCTTTATTCTCAAGCTTTCGGGCCAATATTCTCATCAACAGGAGTCCTAGAAATACTACTTCCAGCCACATTGTGTATAATTAGCTGTAAGAGATACTTCTAGATTTACTGTTGAACAGCATATTATCCCGAAAGCTTGAGAAATAAAGAGTAGTTAAAAGAGACCTGGCTCTGGATTGCTTATTTATTTTGTTTTATTGTAAAAGCGGGGATAAATATATATATTCTACTTTCAATGTGCAAAAATACAAGGGCATACAATGTACAAAAATACTTGTATGTTAACTTCTATATTCTCTTCTTATTTTCTTGTAGCTTAGTTCTCTCTCAGCTTGTCGAAAGGCGTCAACAGGAATGCTTGCGTTATATATAATTAAAAGGAAGCACTTCATATATATATATACACTCATGGACAAAACTTAAGGATGTTATACCTTTTAGCATGTATATCGGTATTCAGACAATAACTCTGAAAGATATTACAGTGACCTTTATTGAAGACACACGAAATAACCAAGTGTGAACACAATTCCTTCTTTTTCCTTAAAAAAAAAAAAAAAAAAAAACTAAACGACCGAAATCAAAGACTTTCCACTCACCTAAGTTTTGTCCATGAGCAAATACATATTCTTATATATTATTCCACTATATATTAAAAAGATATCAATTCCAGGAATATTTTATGTAATAATATTATAATAAATAAACAAAAATATTGATCGTTTTTTTCGGCTAGTTTATTTAATTTTGTATGAGAAAAGAAATAGTAAATGAATAAATTCTATGTTTGATGGAAAAGTTCACTTCGAGAGGATATAGAAATATGAAAAGAAATGTTGCCGTCCACAAGGAAACGTTATAACTGAGCGCTATCAATGTGTTTTACCTCTTCACCAAAACTTCTAGATCATTCTTTAGAATATATAGGAGGTTGTTTTGACCTGGCTATTTTATCTTCCCTTTCCTCATACCCCCACACAGACCATTTTATTTGTTTATTTCTAAATATTACGACATATATATATTAATACATTTAAAATTAACCCTTTTTATTTATTTGTTATATCCTATTTCCCTTTTTATGAATTCAGATACGGTATACAAGCCCCATTTTCAAATTTTAAGGCCCTAGTTTTTCTGTTGAAGAATTTCTGCATAAGATTCGAAAGACCTTTTAGTAAAAGCTCGTCTATGCATGTGTCATATGTAAGTATCTGTGTTTATATTCCTTTATTTAACTAACGGACAAAACTCATGGAAGTTGTACCTTTTAGCATGTATATCGGAATTCATCAGACAATCATGAGATCAAGGGATTGGTAAAAGCAAATTTTCGCATCAACAAATATACTATTACTAATAATAAAAACGAAATAATATTATTTAATATATTTTATACACGATTTGTGAATCGTAAATATTGAGGCTGCCTGGCCGGCATTCATATTTCTTGAAAATGAAGATAGACTGATTTTTAACGCCTTGCTATATGTTTTAATTTTTATTTGCTCCTGACGAGGACAAAAGCTTTTTGTCGAAACGTCGAGGTAATAAAAAGATTTACTGGCCGAAGTATCTTCATTTTCAAGAAAAACGATTTGTGAAGATATATACAGTTGATATTTTTTAGGTGTTTATAACATCTCACAACTCTCTAATAGTTGTTTGTTTACCCTATCAAATTCATATATATACAGCCAATAGCATATGCATCATTTCATAATATGGCAACTGATATTTATTTATTTTTTTGGTTAACCTAGATATCTTTTCAAATTCACTTTATTAGGTACCGCTCAACAAGAGCAACCTAATTCATGATAATTGAAACAGTGATTAATATGTGAAGGTTATTCACACATCCCGGGTGAGATTCAATCCCGGTTCATGACTGTCGGGAATCGAGGGTGTTACCTACTCGTCAACCGACTTGTTTTTAACCTAGATATCTAGAGTGTGTAGATGATATCCTGTAATTTAAATAAATAACAAAACGGTGGGCACAAAGAATATTTAAGACGAATAATCCTTTCAATAATTATAATAACGAAAAGATTCAAAAAGGATAAGTTTCTTTATTTGAAAAATATATTTATTTTTCAAATAAAGAAACTTATCCTTTTTGAATCTTTTCGTTATTACAAAGAATATTTATTAGAAAATAATTATAAAAGCAAAAAGACGTACGCTTTTAAATTTAGATAAATCAAACAAACTAAAGAAAAAGTGTCGTCTGGTAAGAATTGTTACCGCTACCGCCATCTATCGAGAAATTTAAGAACTATTATTGAATATTTATATTATCTAGCTTTGCAGTGCAAAAGTTATCCGAAGATGAACATATATTATCATGAGATGAAAAATACAATTAAATAATTACTTTTTTTTTTAATTTACAGAATATTTTAAATTTTTGCTCTATACGTTAATAAAATTTATATTTTTTAATTTGCTAAATTTTTGAAATTTACTCTCCCTTTAAGAATATATAAAAGCAATGCATTTATTTAGTTAGATTCCTCTGTCCAGAAATTATGAAAGACTAAGCTCCAATACCAATTTCAGTAAACTCATGTAGAATACAATCTGTATACTTTGATTTCGGCTTATGTCGCTAATCAGTACAGATGTAACTACCTTTTCACTCTGTTCTGTACAGAGAATATCAACTGAATGGGTGGTTTTTATTTTGTTGATATATTTGTGTCACTTTTGAACATATTGAATTATAACTATAAGCAACAAAGATAGAGATTTGAGATTGAAACCACTCTCTATTTCAATGTCCATATAAGATTATATAAGGTTAAATACAGATAAAATATAAATAAATAGAATAAATAGATAAATAAATTCAAAATGAAATATAGATGAATATACATATATATAAATAATACAGTAGAACCTCCTTTTATCGGACACCTCTCCACAAAGGGCAGTTTTCATTTGCAAAATTACCATTTTTACAATTTAGCAACTCTCCGGTAAGAGGACACCTCTTCCTAAAGAACACTTTGGCTCTGCTATGCTATTAGGTGACTTTACAGGGAGGTTCTACTATATATATAAGTTCTTCATTGGTGGCGCCCATCTCGGGAAAGACTCCGCCACCGATGAACTGCAATAGTTCTCTCCCACAGAGTGGGCAGGTCGATGTGATGGCTGGTGTTGTCCGACTCAAGACCAAGATGGTACTTGTAGACGATAGCTTCGCTAAACTGGTCAACTTCATTGCCTCGGGATGGAGGCCGACGCCGAACAGCCAGGCCTGCAAATCCAGGGGCACTTCGCAGGAGGTGAACACCTCCCGGAGCAGGGGTCGCACGGCTCGACAACTCCAATATCTGTGGGTCAGCAACCCGTCGCTGGACCCACAGGTGGCACGCCTCGAGGTTCTGTTGTATATATAATGTCTCTTCATTGGAAGCGTCCACCTCAGGAAATACTCCGTCAACGATGGACTGCGAGAGTTCTTTCCCACAGAGTGGGCAGGTCGATGTGATGGCTGGTGTTACACAACTCAAAACCAAGATGGTACTTGCAGATAGTAGCCTTCTAGAGAGAGAGAGAGGATCTATAAATCATAGGTGAAGAGATTCTACAATCAACTCATCACATATTATAGCACTCAAACAACCTACGTTGATATTCATTCCAATTTTACTTACTGAATTATAATACAATATAATATAATGCGGCTTGTGATTGTAAAACGACATTTAAAAACTATCCCGCATGAAATTCTTTTCAGCGAAAAATCAAAATTGATTTCAAGGAGAAATAACGATAATTTCTAACCTTTGGGATGAGGTATGAAAGGGTGAATTGTGAAGAGTAACCGGGCAGATGCCATGTCCACTAGGCTACCCTGGACATATTTTTCCGTTCGTAAATAATACATAAAGTAATTTATAATACAATATAATTTAATGCGGCTTGTGATTGTATTATATTTTCAATAGTTGTTCTTATCATCAAAATTGTTGTGGGGTGAATTTTCAATAAATTATATTGAGAATAAAAGATTTAGAGTGCTATATTGCTTTTTAATGAAGCCCCAGAAAAGGTTATTGAATAATAAAACGAAAAGTTATTTATACAAAGATATATAAAGGTTAAAAATGATTATAAAAATTAAAAAATACATAAGATCAAGTGTTGGTACTAAAAACAAATTAGGCATATCCTGACCACTAACAAAAGCGTTTTTTAGATGGCAGAACGCCATCTATTGGAACAAAAATCAACTAAACGTTGATTTGGGCTATTCACTGATATTTGGCCAACCCATTTTCTTGATAATTTTAATGGTTGGCTTTATTTATATACAGTCGAACTTGGATAATTCGAACCCCAAGGGATCATAAAAAAAATCGAATTATCCAAAAATTCGAATTAAAGATGTTTTGAATAAAAAGGCTTAAAACAATAAAAATCTCACAATTTCGATCAATTCCTTTATTAAGAATAACATTAGTTGCTGTAAATTTACATTTTACCGTATATTTAGATTATGTGCAATAATTGTATGTATATACTGTATATAGTATATACATATTAAAAATTTCAAAACTGATGTATTAATGTACAAAAAAAAAAGGCAGATTGCTGGTTAATAAAATGTACAGATTATTCTGCTTCGTTGGAACTCTGAAATTTAATTTTTGCCTAAGAAGTCAGAAATCTTAGCCTGTTTTCTAGAATTAAGTCTTTCAGTAAGGACAAAGGATTCTAACATATTCAACGAGTGGAAAATAGAGGGACTTACGTCATTTTTACTTTAAAAAGTATGATTGCATGAGTTAAGTTGCATGATATAGTTCGTTGCTTCGGCCGCACTTGGAACGTTCATTTCCCCGGCAACTGATGACTCGTCTTCATCACCCGATGCCTCGTCGCCGTCTTGTTTTTCAATGTTGTGGTTGAGCACTTCAGCGATGATATCTGCGTCGGTTATCTCACCACATACTGCAACATCGTCATCCACGTTTAAGAAATCGTCATACGAGATGGTAGGATTATAAATGACGTCCTCCCAGCCGTCAACTGAAGGCATCGTTTCCGCTATAATATCATCTGCATTTTCTTCATCCTCCTTTTTTACGAAACCAGCTTTTTTAAAACAGTGTTTGATCGTTTCGGACGTTACTTGGTCCCAAGCCTACTTACACAATCGAGAGGCTTGAAGAACGTCTAGTTTGATTTTAAGGGCTTCGGAATCTCCTGTCAATATGTTCTCAACTAGAAACCGTCTGTAAAAATGCTTAAGATTTTTGATGACTCCCTTGTCCATGGGCTCGATAACCGAAGTCATGTTGGCAGGAAAAAAAATTACTTCCACATTTTCCATTGGAGGGATTGAGTTGTGTGCAGTACAGTTATCGATAAATAAAATAACTTTTCGTTTTTCTTTTTTTTGAACTTTTTGTCCAAGTTCAACAGCCACTTCTCAAAAAGATAACTAGTCATCCAAGCTCTTGCGCTGTTTTCATAGTCCACTGGCTTCGTTTTGACGTTCTTGAAACAACGTGGATTGGCTGCCTTGCCTATTATCAATAGAGGAAGCTTTTCAGATCCATCCATATTTGCACCAACCAGGAGAGTGACTCTCTCTTTGCTTAGTTTTCCCCCGTGACATTTTTCATGCTTAAAAGCTAGCGTTTTGTCAGGGGTGCATTTAAAAAAAAGACCCGTTTCATCAACATTGAAGACGTCTCTAGCGTCTTTATCCTGGATCAATTCCCGTAAATTATTTTTCCATTGTTCGGCTACTTGTAGATTAACGGCCCCACATTCTCCACAAATGGTTTTGAACGAAATTTTTTTGCGTTCTTTGAAGCCATCTAGCCACCCAGAACTCGCCTTAAAATCGGTTTTCCCCATTTCAGTAGCAAATTGTTCAGCTTTGCTTCTTATAAGGTGACCACTCACGGGAATCTTCTTATCTCTTGCTTGTTTGAACCATTTTAAAACACATTTGTCCAAATCAGGATTTCCCGGCTCCCTTAACCTTTTTCGGCCTTTATCACACTCACTTTCACTCCTGAGAATTTTTTCTTTATTTTTTAAGTACGTCGACAACGTGTTTCGAGGAATCCCAAAGTCCTTAGCAATATCGGATTTTTTTTCATCCCCATCTCTACTTCTTTAATCGCCGCTATTTTTTCGGCCAACGTCAAAGTTTTGTATGATCGAAGCGCCGACATATTCGCTCCTTTTAGCTTTCTTGATAAATAAGGAGTCTCAAAAATCCAATTAAAATAAATTTATTATATATAGTACTTCTCTTGCGGCAAGATATTGCCACGTGGAAAATTAGGAAAGACAAACTTCGGCGTGACACAGCAATTTATTTAAGGCAAGGACAAACTATAATTGATAAAATAAAAGATAAGCAATGAGGGAAGTTTACAGAGTAGCAAAATATAAACATAAAAATTGATAACTCTGTTAAGAAAATAATTAATAATAATAAAATAACAAATTCGTTGTTACAATATTACAACGTCATTTCGCAAAATTTCACGCCTTGAACCGGCATCAGGTCCTTATTTTAACTCGTAAAAGTTCGAATTATCCAAGACATAATTCGAATTAACCACGATTTTTTAACATTATTTATATAGGAAATTCTAGGGACCAAGATAAATATTCGAATTAAAGAGGTTTTCGAATTAAAGAAGTTCGAATTATCCAAGTTCTACTGTATCAAGAAAATGTGTTGACCAGATATCAAGGGGAAAGGTTAAATCAACGTTTAGTTGATTTTTTTATTCCGCTAGGTGGCGCTTTACCATCTAAAAACGCTCTTGTTAGTGGTCAGAATATGTCTAATTTGTTTTTGATAAATATACAAATATGAAAAAACAACAGAAAAAATATATAAAAGTTAAGTGGGTCAGGTGTTGATATTAAAAATAAAGAAGGCATTTCCTGACCATGAGCACATGTGCTTTTTAGGTGGCAGAGCGCCATCTAGTGGAGCAAAAATAAACTAAACATTTATTTAACTTGCTCTGTGATATTTGGCTAACCCAATTTCTTGATAAATTAAGATACAACCTACTACACGCTGACAAGCGCCAACAGCGCGAAACGCGTTCGTAGATGGCTTTTCTTGTGCACATGTGCTCGTGGTCAGGATATGCCTTTTTATTTTTAATATACAAGTATATATATTCAATCGACTAGAAGAATTCGATGCAACATGCATCAACTGTGTGTGATTTGGCTGAATTTGTCCTTATTGCCTTGTAGTTCTGATCTATAATCCAATTAATGCACATGTGCTCGTTGTCAGGATATGCCTTCTTTGTTTTAAAAAAAATATATATATACAAACCTATCATAAATTAAAATCGCAAGTATATCTATGAGTCATCATGAGGATATAGTTGCAAGCCAGCAATGAAAGAAGAGAATCTGTATAAGATTGGTGTCTTAATAAAGGCTTTGTATATATATCTATCAGTCAATCAGAAACTATCATCGCACTTAGATTCATCATCTAAATAGAAACGAGCATTGAAAGTACATTAATATGTATCAGCCAATCACAGAGATGATAATCGCAAATTACTCCCTTAGCCAATCAGAAACGAGCATAGTAGGTGTATTTTATTAGCCAATCGGAAAGAAGCTTCAATAATCTCGGAGGGTGGGGGGGGGGGGGGGGGGGGGTTGGGTAAATACGGCATTGAGTATTATTCTATCAATTTTTGCTAAAATTCAGTAAGAAGTATTTTAAATAATTAGAAGAAGTTACGTATAACCTGTCAACTTGTTGATTACACAAATCGAGCACCAATATAAAGTGAATACTGACTTGTTTCTCGCACATTTTAGAATAAATAAAAAATATATATATATTTATTTATTACCAGTTGAAAATAATACACTCTATATCCGATCTGGATAAATGCGCGTTAAACTATTTACAATAATTCATATTGTAGTAGAGTATGTAACAGAATTGTCAAAAAGAAAATAAACAAAAACTAAATGATAATAATGTTTATGTGTAGCCTATATTTATCATCGTTCAAAAATAACACCGCCTTTGCCGGTCCCAAGCCCGGATGAAAAATGAGGAGGGGGAGCAGTAACAAGCTCGGTAAAAAACCTGGGTTCAGCTGGCCCGGCTGATAGTACTCTGTAAGGGCTCCTAATCCAGGGATACAGGATGAGCCACTTTGTACTCCATGTTAGGAGCCGCTGCACATGGCGTCTGTTCCTCATGTCAGAGGCGGCAATTTCTTTTGGAGCTAAGTCGGCCTGCCACTGAGTAGTGCTCTCAGTCTTAATGACAAAGGCAGACGCATTCTATTTCACCCAGTCATGATGGTTGTCAAACCGACACCGCCAAGGGCCACAACTTGATACCCTAATATTTTTGAGTGGAGATAAGAAAGAAGAAGATCGTTCAAAATGTAATCTAAATATGGATCAAAAGATTATAAAGGCGATATGTTTCTTCAATGTAATCTACGTTATATAGGTGTATAAGATTAGAAATATTTTCTTTGTATGCAAATATCAGACGCACCTAAATTGTAGGTATTATGTAAATTTATTGTCTTTTTTTGTGTAATGTATGAAATATATGTAAAATAGATTTGTTAAATCAGTTAGGATAAAACGAATATTTTCGATTAATAAGGGTCAGTGTGAAAGTGAAGCTGGTCTCTGGCGTCTTACTGAACCTCCAGCTTGGAATGGTCTCCACGCGGGAGACTGGTCCTTGATATCTGAATCTAAGGGCAACTAGGGGAGACTGCCCTACCGCGCCAACGATAGGTAAGTACTAATCGATTTACAGGAACCTGATTGGTCAGATGTTGGTATTAAAATAAAAAAAAAAGGTATATCCTGACAACGAGCACATGTACCTTTTAGATGGCAGAGCTCCATCTCGAGGAACAGAAATCATGAGATGGCGCTCTGCCATATAAAAAGCTCATGTGCTCATTGTCAGAATGTCTTTTTTGATTTGCATATATAGTAGAACCTCCATAAAAGGACACTCACGCTAAATAACACCTCTCTACAAAGGACAGTTTTCATTTGCAAAATTACCATTTTTACTCTTTAGTTACTCTCCGGTAAGAGGACACTTCTACATAAAGGAAACTTTGGTTCTGAAATTAGGTATCCTTTACAGGGAGGTTCTACTCTGTATATCTATATATAGGGTTATATACACATCGCGCATTGATAATTTATTGTAATCGTTTGTGTGTTGTTCGTATTTACATGTATAATATACTTGCATAATAAACGTTCAAACATCTTCAGAGTAAAACTGATATTTCGTAAATCAATATGGATTATTAATATTAAAGGATATACTCCACTTTTTGTCAAAACATAGAATCTTAAAATTTATTTCTCTATATGGTCAAAGGTTTTATCATTTTTAAACATATATACAAGATTTTGTAATAAACACAAGAAAATTAAGACTAGATTACAAGAAAACTAATTAAGGATATATTTGTAATATCAAATTGCGTGTTTGCAGTTATAATTTGAAAATATTTTGATTTGATGATATTGCCACGTGGAAAATTAGGGAAGACAAAAACTTCAGGAGGAAACAAAATTTATTTTCAGGGAAGGACAAACTAAGAACGGTAAACAAAAGATAAGCCACGAGGGAAATTTACAGAGTCGCAAGATATAAAAATAAAAATGACCACTCTGTTAAATAAAAAATAATAAAATTAAGAAATACTATGTTACATAAATTAAATTAATACATACTATGTTACATAGCTTCTTCCCTATGGGAGCTGTGACCCACAGCTAGCAATTATTGTAGATACTGACATGGATCTGACGTGCTTCTGCCAAGGATTCCATCGAAGTTTTGGAACTTTGTCCCTAGTACCTTTGCGTCCTTTTTCTTGCGGCGTGAAGAGCGGCTGTGTCGTCGTATCGTCTATAGGGACATCGTCATCTTCGAGGGAAGTCTTGGCTTTAGCACGTGGTGGAATCCTGGAGCCAGTCTCCGAAAATGCAGATCACAGCACCCATGGCTTCAAGGTCTTCTCGGCGGTGTTCAAGTTTGTCTTCCCTAAATTACCCAGCATCTCCACCAAAATGCCACGTGGAAAATTAGGGAAGACAAAAACTTCAGGAGGAAACAAAATTTATTTTCAGGGAAGGACAAACTAAAAACGGTAAACAAAAGATAAGCCACGAGGGAAATTTACAGAGTCGCAAGATATAAAAATAAAAATGACCATTCTGTTAAATAAAAAATAATAAAATTAAGAAATACTATGTTACATAAATTAAATTAATACATACTATGTTACAATATGAAAACCGATTGATTTGATAATCCTTTAGAAATTACGCTCTCTGTAATATATCAATGTTTTGTTATTGAAAGATGTATAAAAATCGATATTTTCATGATAAAAAATAGGTTTCAGTTTTTAAAATCACAGCATTAATGAATGTTCTATATAAAAAAAACTATATTTCATGTTATGATATCTTAACACAACGCATATCAGTGTTATTAATATGATATTTTATGATAACACGAAATTAAAATAATTTTAAAAATTATATTAATATATGTAATATTTGTCATAACATGTTATGATTAAGTACTTTATAAATGATCAAAGAATACATAAAAGAATATTACAACATAAGAACTGTTTGATAGATCGTCTGAAATGTTAAACGAAATCTTGCGGCCTACTTACCGTCGCAGACGAAGTTGGATCAATGCCAGGGCGACCCGATCGAATTGTCTGTTTATAGCTGCAACGTCAAGCTGGCAACACAGCTGTGAATAAATATCTGTCAGCAGGAATGTAAACATAGCTTCCTTACACCTGTTTTCCTAGTTAGTTGGTGGAAAATTAGGGCACATACACACACATATATAAATGCATAGGTTGCCTTTCCCGTCAAATTGAACGTCAAAACTAGATGCCATCTATTGGCATCGCCGCAAACTAGCATTTGGCAATTGGAACCGGCCTGGGGTCGGTGACAAAGCCACAACACCAGCTTGATTATTCATGTCAAGTTCCTCAACACGGTCATCGCTGGGGACACGGATTCCATAACTCGCAAGGACCTGTCTGAACTCAAGACGATTCTAAGCTCCTGATAGGATCCAGACGTACTTTCGGAGAAGGCCTCATCTGGTGTATATATATATTCTCTACTATTTAAAACTCTGTAAACTCTCTCTTGACCATTGGCTAGATGTCAATAAACCATTTTTAATTGTCAATTGTCACAACACCAGCTTTGTAAAATTGAGAAGCATCCATCTAGAGACCATCGTTTCGGGCTAATGGCCCTTGTCCGCCTAGAACAGACTTTATTACATGAGATCCAAACGGAATCTAATGGAATCTTCACAATCTGCCAAAGAGGTGTTTAGCTGACAAAGTGGCTGGGCCAAATCTAAGGCCAAAATATATTATTGAGAATTTTTTCCGAGAGGAAATTAATCTAAAAAAGAATAGGACACCTCTCCCGTCAAATTAAAAGTCAAAACTCAGACTTCATCTATTATATACACGTAAATATCAGGTGCAGATTGGCTATACGATATTTTAAAGATAAATTGAATAGTCACAAATGTTCTGCTTCAAGGATTAAAAAATATATAAATAATTGTTATATTTAAACATTGAATCGACAAAATAATGGCGCCGTTAAATAAGATCTATTTATGCTCATATCGTTTACCATCAGAATATTGAAGTAAAGTTAATGTAAACTATTAAAATCCAATATAAATTTGATTCGTAAATACAATATCTGGATAAAATTTGTTTTTAAAAGAATCATACAGGGTGACCCATAAGTCACAAACCCTTTTATTTTTTTATATAAAAAAATGGATCAGGAATAACAATGGAGATGTTCCACTACTTATTTGATTGTGCTTCTCTGTCTGAGGAAAGACGAAAACTAAATGATAAAACTGGCGAACTGGTGAACTGGCGAATCCTGTATAGGGCGAGAGGCCCTAAATAAAATAAAGGCTTTTTATAAAAAAATTTAAATGGCAAACTAAGAATAGAATAGTTATAGTTTTCTATTCAAATTTACCTTTTAATTTTTAATTTAAAAAATAAAAGTTTTCAGACATATAGGCCACCCTGTACCAAAAGAAACATCTCTTTCTTTAAATATCCATTAGAGAACAATGCATTATCAATCCAGTAAAAAATACTTTAAGGTTTCCACCATAAAGAGATGAAGAATGAGCCACAACACCAGTTTTGGAAAATTCAGATAAAAGGCAACTTGTATATCATCGTTTCGGGCTATGTCCTTTGTCAATACAAAGATGGCTTCATCCTACGAGAGGATTTATAAAATCGATCGAAATTTCAAAAAGAGGTTACAGTTTGTTACCTATATATATATATATATGTTACATAAGATATCTCCTGGTGATTTATATGGAATAGTATTGAGATATAGAATTATTACTTTATAATGCTTTTGAGTTGACGAAAATAATTAAGGAAGAAATATCTGATTTGAGGCGTAAAGAGAGAGAGAGAGAGAAGAAAATAAAAGATTAGGTATTTACACAAAGATTTGAGCCGGCCAACGGGAAACAACAACAATGAGTTTTATATAGGGAAAGCTGCGACATCTGGCGGTCGATTAACCAGAGTAGTTTGTTATATAAGTTATAATTTTGAAATTTTTGAAATCCCTCTATCCATATTCAACAACAGTATAAAAGTGCAAGAAACAAATACGTCAGGGAAATAAATAAGGCTAAAAGAATGTCTTGGAGGTTTTTCTTAGAGGACATCAAATCAAAAAACTCATATGAAAATTTATACAGGGTATACAAAAATATTAAAAACGGTTCTAGCCGAAAGGGTATTTTGGAAATCTTAGAAGTGAATAAAGATGAAGAACGATTCCAGAAGACAGTAGAACTTTTGAACAACCTTTTCCCCGATGATAGAGATAATGAAGACACAACCTTCCACAAAAACATAAGGAACTATACTTTAGGATTTCATAATAAAGAAAATATAATAATAACGCCCAATGAAGTAAATGGAATAATTGATGAGCTAAACTCAAAGAAAACGCCTGGAATTGATAATATTTCTAACAATATGATAAAACACACTAAACAACTAATTGTTCCAATACTGGTGAAACTTTTTCAAAAATGCTTAGATTTAAATTATTATCCGAATGAATGGAAAAAATCTGAGGTAATAATTATTCCCAAACCAGGCAAAACAGACATGAAAATTTATAAAAGCTACAGACCCATTTGTCTCAACTCAAACATTTCCAAAATATTTGAAAAAATAATTAACAACAAACTAATAAAATTTTATGAAGACTCAAATCTGCTTAACAATCGTCAACATGGATTTAGAAGATCAAGATCTACTTACTATCTCTGCATTAAATTAAATTGTCAAAATAGCTCTAGAACATAAAAACAAAGAATATACAGCTATAATCGCAGTTAATATAAGTGGAGCGTTCGACAATGCATGGTGGCCGATGGTGCTGAAAAGACTAGATGAGGACAACGTTCAAGCTTCAATAATAAAACTAATACAGTCTTTTCTTAATAATAGAAGAGTGAGATTAAGATACTCATCAAATGAAATCCACAAAAAATTAAGCAAGGGATGTCCACAGGGTGGGCCTATATCCCCTACAATATGGAATATTATTCTAAACGATTTATTGAATAACTATTCAGAGTCAAACAGTGAAATCATTGCTTATGCGGATGATTTAACTGTGATATGTTGGGGAAACAACTTGACAGAACTTCGGAATACAACAGGAAAGGTCATGGGGAGAATATTAGACTGGTGTGGGAACAATAAGTTGACCGTATCTGAAGAGAAAACGAAAATCTTGTTTAATAGCAAAATAGCTGCAAAAATTCCTAACACTATCACTGCCAATCGGGTAGAAAAACTGATGATTATGGGAATAACTTTTAAAAATCATAGAAATAAAAACAAATTGGATTTTGTGCCCCATATTGATGAGATTATTACTAAGACAAATAGATCTAGTGGATACCTAATTGGATTAACCGGGAAAGCATGGGGACTGGACAGTAAAAGAAGAATAGAACTCTATAAGACACTGTTTCGAAGTTCACTAACTTATGGTTCCACGATCTGGTACAACTTTATACCCAAAAAAGTCAAAATAAATTAAACTATCTGCAGTACAAAATTTTGAAGCACAGTACACAGGTTTATAATTCAACATCTTCAAACTGTACTCATATTGTTGCTAGAACACTAAAGCTCACAGATTTTATTGAAACAAATATACTAAAAATGAATATTGGATACAAAAAATCAGATCCAACTAAAAGAAAAATGATATCTAATTTTATAAACCAGAAATATGAGGAATACTATGGAGGTACCAATGATAATTTCAAGGGATTTTTTGATACTTCAAGAATTCCTAACTATGTTCAACCAAACTTCTATAACGTTCAATTTTTTACTGGACATGGTGACTTCAACACATATTTGTTTAGAATTGGCAAAATTGGTTCACCTGCATGCACTTGTGGAAACGAACAACAAACCCCTGAACACCTTCTGATAAACTGTCCATTGACTTCTGATCTAGGGGAAGAAAACCAACTTTACCTGACTAATACAAAACAAGCTGCTTGCAATAAAGACCAATATATCAAGTTTAATAGATTCTACAGGATGTATATTTTGAGGCGAAAGTGTTGACTGTACATATTTCAAGCTACTACTTATAATTGCTATATGTAAAATTTGACATCGAACGTTTAATTTTAATGATTTCCAATGTTCAATTGTATTAATTACATATAATTTAAAATATACACGCAATTATCCAAATTGTTGATATGGCGTGTCTCTCCCAACTGGTAAATAAAAATAAAATAATATAATATATACATATATACATGTATACATATGGTATATAAAAATATTTTATTTAAAATTATATTTCTTAGATTCAAATACTCTGTTAAATCGACCGCCAGAGGTCACGCTTCCCCTATAAAAACTCGTTGTTGTTGTTTCTCGATGGCCGGCTCAAACCTTTTGTACATTATGTAAATAATATTTTGTTTTCCTTTTTTTACTCACCTTAAGCCAGGCAGTATTTTTATCAAATTGTTTTTTATATATCCCATAAGCTCAATTAAAACTATAAGTATAATACTAAAATAATGAAGATTATAAATAGCTTTAATTGAGCTTTTGGGATATGTTGTGTATGCAAATTGTTAAATATCTGTATGTATTTTGCATGTTTTTTTATTATTAATATGTAAATATTTATTTGTATATATAGAACATTAACGGTGCAATTAAAGAGAAATTGACCAGTAAAAATATAGGCTGCGTGTCGTGATTACTACTGGGAGGTGACACAACAACTGGCGACGAGTGTGTGGGAACCGTTTCAAGTGCTCGTTCACAGGTGGAGGAAGATAGAAATCTAAGCGAACGAGAAGCCAACAGGATGTCTGGAAGTTCAATGATTGTACCGTTCGGTTTCTTCAGGCCGGGGGAAGAATCCTTTGAGATTTTCGTTCAGAGGTTTGAAGCAGCCTTTGAGGCAAATGCATTAGAAGAAAAAAGAAGAATGCCCATCTTTGTTTCTCTGCTGGATTCGGAGATGTTGAAACTGGGCAATGATTTATTTTTCCCGAGTACAATGAGAGAACAGCCGTATGAATTGTTAGTACAAAGAATAAAACTACATCTAGCTCCAAGAAAGAAGGTGATTCCTCAACGATGCAGGTTCTTGAAGAGAATACAACTCGAAAGTGAATCCGTCTCAGAATACCTGCGTGAGCTCCGGCATTTGGCTATGGATTGCACTTTTGGTGAAATGTTGGAGGTCATGTTACGAGACCGTTTTGTGGCTGGTATAAAATCGGAAAGCCTTCAGAAGAAATTGTTACAGGAGGATGACGATGTCACCTTGGACAGGGTATTTTCTATAGCAGTCTCGTTTGAGCTAGCTGAACAAAATGCTAAGGAGCTGCAGGATGGACTAGTGGCTAAGATGGATATTGTTCCGGGAGGAAATAGAAAGAATGAAGCTCGTAGAGGATGGCAGCATGGGCCCGGTATGCAAAGAAGGGAGACAATTTGTTTCCGATGCGGAGAAAAAAATTCTCACCTGGCACCTGCATGTCCACATAAAACAAAATCTTGTTTTAAATGCAAGAGAATTGGACATTTGAGCAGGGTGTGCAAAACGGGTAAATCAGTGCCAGACTGCCGATATGCGCAGGACGAATTAATTTATTCGGTACAAGGTGATACTGATGCAAAAATAAATCTACATGTTGACGAGTATCAGTTGTGTTTTGTGGTGGACACAGGAAGTCCCGTCACACTGATACCGAAAACAATTTATGAAAAATACTGGAAAGATGGTAAATTGTCTCCATCTTATTTAAGATTGAGGTCCTTTTGCGGAAACCCAATAAAAATTATTGGTGAGAGAAGAGTTTTTGTGAAGGAGGCAAATCAAGATTTGCGGTTGATAGTTGTCGATGAAGATATTTCGATAGTTTTGTTGGGACGAGAATGGCTAAAAGGTTTAAATCTTGATTTTTCTAGGTTATTGAACTTTAGACAAGTAAGCGAGTCCGATATCAAAGTTATAATAAATAAGTATGCTAATTTATTTAGCAAAGAATTAGGTTGCTTAAAAAACGTCTATATTGATTTTTATTTAAAAAAAAAATACGACTCCTGTATTTTGTAAGGCGAGAAGTTTGCCTTTTTCTTTGAAGAAAAAAGTAGAAAATGAAATCGATGGTATGGTTAACGAGGGAATTTTACAACCTATTGAGTATGCAAACTGGGCCGCACCTATAGTACCAGTACTGAAGAAAGATGGAAGCCTGAGAATTTGCGGCGATTTTAGATGCACCGCAAATAAGGCAATAGAATTGGATAAGTACCCGCTTCCATCAATAGACGAAATATTTTCAAAATTGTCTGGAAATACAGTGTTTTCGTCATTGGACTTATCCAGAGCTTATTTGCAGGTCAGATTATCTGAAGAGGCCAAAAGAGTGGTGAACATTAATACTACGAAGGGGTTATTTGCCTTTAAAAGGCTACCCTATGGAGTAGCTGTAGCACCAAATAAGTTTCAAAGAGAAATGGACAATCTATTTGCAGATATGTCGGGAGTGGCTTGCTACATAGATGACATCCTGGTAGCCGGAAAGGATCATAGGGATCACGAGCAAAAGCTGGAATTGGTCTTTAAAAGGCTGCAAGAAAAAGGTTTAAGATTAAACAAGGATAAATGCAAATTCGCAGTAAATGCTGTTGAATATTTAGGTTTTAAAATAGATAAAAAAGGACTGCATCCCATAAGTAGTAAAATAGAAGCGGTGGTAGAGGCGCCTGAACCTACAAACGTTTCTCAATTGAGATCTTTTATAGGTCTCCTTATGTATTACTCTAGGTTTATAAGAAATATTGCAGATATTTTGGCGCCCTTCTATCACCTCTTAAAAAAAATTCCAAATGGAACTGGACTGGCGAACACCGTATATTATTTGCAAAATGCAAAGCATTGCTAACTAACGAGTCGGTGCTGGCACATTATGATGCAACTAGGGAACTAGTCCTTGCATGTGACGCCTCTAGCTATGGTTTAGGAGTGGTTCTGAGTCACAGGAACGATAGAAAGGAAGAAACTCCTATAGCCTTTACTTCAAGAACGCTAACTGAAGCGGAAAGGCGGTATTCGCAATTAGAAAAAGAAGCCTTAAGCATCATTTTTGGTTGTGAGAAATTCCGACAATATCTATTGGGACGTGAATTTGTGTTAATCACAGACAACCGACCTTTAATGCACATATTTTCACCCCAGAAACCGACCCCCATACGTGCTGCATCAAGAATTAAGAGGTGGTCGTTAAAATTATCTGCATTTAAATACACTGTGGAGTTTCGAAAAACTGATGATAATGGAAATGCAGACGCGTTATCACGATTACCTTTAGTCTCAAAGACCACGGAATCTTTGGATGAGGATCAGGTGCTTCTCCTTCGGAAAATGAGTGAGGTCCCCTTCTCATTCCAGGATGTTGCAGTTGAGACACGCCGGGATAAATTACTATCAATTGTGTTGAGAAATGTTAGGGAAAATAATTGGCAAATTCCAAAGGTATCGCAGGAAAATCCACTTTGTTCCTATTATAGGATAAAAGACGAATTAAGTTGTGAGTTTGGATGTCTGCAATGGCGTGAAAGAGTGGTAATTCCCCAGAAATTAAGATCCTCAATTTTGAACGATTTACATGAGATGCACCTAGGGATGGTGAAAATGAAAATGATTGCTAGACGGTATTTTTGGTGGCCAGGCATAGATAAGAACATTGAAGAGTTGGCTAGAGATTGTAGAATCTGCCAAGATTCTGCAAGTATGCCGCCGTCTACCATTTCAGAGTGGACTTGGCCTGAGAAGCCGTGGCACCGTCTACACTTAGATCTAGCAGGTCCCTTTATGGGACGAATGTTTATGGTCCTTGTAGACGCGTACACCAAATGGCTGGAGATTGTCATCATAAAGGACATTACGAGCAGGACCATCATAGGACATCTTAGGGAGATCTTTGCCAGATTTGGATTACCTGAACTTTTGGTAACCGATAATGGCAGACAATTTGTCTCAAGTGAATTTGAGGAATTTACAAAAATTAATGGTATAAGACACACAAAAACGAGTCCGTACAATCCCAGCACTAATGGCTTAGCTGAGCGATATGTACGTGAATTTAAAAACTCTTTACGAAAGAACCAAGGAAAGGACAGTGTAGAAATCAATCTACAGCGATTTTTATTCGCCCATAGAGCTTTTCCTCAAACGGTATTAAAGGAGTCTCCCGCGGAACTTTTGATGAAAAGAAATCTAAGATCAAGATTTTCAAATTTGATTCCGAAAATGGCGAAGGTAGGAGAGGTGTACCATGATGCCATGAGGAAGCAAAAGCATTTTGCGGTCGGCTCTGAGGTGATTTTCGGAATTTTGCTAACGGACCAAAATGGAAAAGGGGCAGGATCATGGAACTACTGAGCAGCCGACATTACCTTATAGAAGACGAAGGCCGTTATGTGAAAAGACACATAAATCAACTAAGGCCAGTTATCAAGAAAGAAGTTCCTGAAGTGAGAGATTTGGTATTGCCGGGTACATCAAGAGATTTTATACTGCCTGGCACTTCTCGAGATCACCCTGGGCTTGGAGGACAGGAGAAGACAAGGGAAGAAGCCCCGGAGGTGGACGAAGAATTGAAAGGAGCGGAGTCTTCAGCACAAGAGGACACTCCAGAACCAGAACCGGGCCCTGCTGCTGCGGCTGTCCCTGTCCCTGTGCGCAGTCCAAGACCGCAGCGATCCAGAAGACCGCCAGAACCAGAACCGGGCCCTGCGGCTGTCCCTGTCCCTGTGCGCAGTCCAAGACCGCAGCGATCCAGAATACCGCCAGACCGGCTGCACTACTATTAAGAGGGGAGATGTGTTGTGTATGCAAATTGTTAAATATCTGTATGTATTTTGCATGTTTTTTATTATTAATATGTAAATATTTATTTGTATATATAGAACATTAACGGTGCAATTAAAGAGAAATTGACCAGTAAAGATAGGCTGCGTGTCGTGATTACTACTGGGAGGCGACACAACAGGATATATAAAAAAAACATAATTTGATAAAAGTACTGCCTGGCTTAAGGTGAGTAAAACAAGGAAAACAAAAGATTATTTACATAATGTACAAACGGGAAACAGCAACAATGAGTTTTAATAGGGGAAGCGTGACCTCTGGCGGTCGATTTAACAGAGTATTTGAATCTAAGAAATATATATTTTTTAATAAAATATTTTTATATAACATATATATATGTTTTATTTAGATATTTTTTCAAAATTATAACTTCTATAACAAACTACTGGTTTGAAAGTATAATACTAAAATAATGAAGATTTTTGTCACGACTGCATTAACATAGCATAATCCTCAAGATAATCAAAAACAACAGAATATCATTCTTTTTATCTATAAAATACATATATATGCACCTAGAAAGGCATCTTTCTTTTAATTATGTATAAGAACGATGCATTATGTTTATCACTCTAGTTCTGATGTATAAATTAAAGGGAGAGGTGCCTCTCTAGATACATAAATATCTTTCTCCCTCTATGTTATATATAGAATTTCACATCAAAATCATTTTTATTGTTAAAAGATAGCTAATTTATAAGGATCGAACCTCCTGCGATTTTAAATTTAACTAACCGGATAACTAGGCTTCGCCAGGTTTCTGCCCGGAGTGAATGTTTTACAAGAAATATAGTTTTTTTTTCAACTGATTCAATTATTCTAGAAAATAATCCCCTTGTATCAATATTGAGTAAAATTAATCATTCCTCCAGGGAAAAGTGTCTTTTCAAAACATTTTTATTATTCTCTAGCTTTCAGGCACGGACGCCCTTCTACAGGAGAAAACTTTGTATAATCATTTATACCATGTTTTCTCCTGTAGAAGGACGTCCGTGCCCGAAAGCTAGAGAATAATAAAAATGTTTTGAAAAGATATTTTCCCTGGAGGAATGATTTATTTTACTCAATGTTTCAATTATATTATAATTATCCACAAGATTTATTCTAAATACTAGTGGTCGAGTGTTGGAAGGAGATCATTATTATTTATTATTATCATCAGTATAACTCCAAACTATGCGAATTAGTTTGTTATTGAGCTAATTTGTATAAACTTCGAATATCCTATATGTTAATTTATATTTTCAGCTATGTACATATGTGCAATTACTCATTGATTGATGCAATAGTTTTGTGATTGAAACAAACAAAAATATTTATTGGTCATGTCATTATATATACAAATGATATAGTACTTGCTCAAGGCAACCACTGAGCTAAAAGAAACATTGTGTGTTGATTGGCTAATGATATCAACGCTGATTCAGATCAGGTGTAGTATAAAACCAATCAGCGGGCTTATAAAACGGATACCATATAAATATTAAGGTATATGTCATAAAAAAAGACGTATATTCTAGTTACATTACCAATTCATGCAGTTGTGGATGGTAAAAATGAATGATAACTTTTGTCCCAAAAAATATTTATTTTTTGATTATTTTTTAAAGCAAACAGTTTTAGCATACATACAACTAACAATGTTATTATCTATCTACAAAAAATGTAAAATTAGGTTATATTCCTTTTGTTAAGGATTCCTTTTCATTTTAAAATTTAACTCTGTGATTATAGAATTTTAATTATTTTATGAATAATAAAAACGATATTTTTATTATGTCATATATATATTATAGTATATATCATTGAGCTGGACTTGGCTTCCTACAAGGCCATTGCAAGACGCGGCAGGATCATTGTGGACCAAGTGATCCTGAACTACGAGGAGTCAGTCCGCGTCTGCTACCGCTACTGTGGCTACGGCCATCATTAGGTGCACCAAGGCTACAGTCACCTGCTTCCACTGCGCTTCTGGTGACCACCAAGGCCGAAGCTACCCAACTCTCGCCAACCCGCGCACGGCCAAGTGCGCCAACTGCTCAGCCAAGGGCCTCTCTGCCGACCACGAGGCAAGATCAATGTCTTGCCCAACTGGCAGAGCTAGAGCTGCAAAGTTCTAGTCCTCCCTCCTTCTTCCTGCCTCCTGACCTCCGCGGACCCAATCCGGCCTAACCTGCCTCTTCCCTAACGGAGATCCTGTCCCTAGCCTCTCCAGCCTGGTCATAGTGGTTTTTTATATTCCGCTTTACGCGGCCATCGGGGCTCAAAAATCATTTTATTTTGGTTAGCAGCCCCGTAAATAAAGATATTTCCATTATAGTATATGTGTGCGATTGAATATTTCTATATTATATTCGATTTTTAACCTATCTCTAAGAATGATAATTATCATTTATCACATTTATCATTCTAATCAATAATAATTGATTAGAGAAATAAATGAATAGAGAAATATTGAACTAAATCAATACATTTATTGATAGAATGTCCATTCTTTCACAGCTACAGAAATAATCATTTTTATCCCATCGAAGAAATGTGAGAATTTGTATATAACAAAGACACCTATGTAAATTCAATAATTTTTGTAAATTCATTTCAGACTTTCTTTTCTGTTTAAGAAATCCAACATTTTAATTTTGTTTTTAGTCTTGTTTATTGTATTGTATATAAAATTAATTGTATATAAGCTGATAAAATGTATTTAGGCGCAAGTATTTCAAGCTGGGATATCGTGTACAATATGTCAAACAATTCGTTATAATAAAAATATATATATTAAGCGAAATTCTACTAAACATTTTTATGATAAAAAGGAAGAGAGTTAATAGAATGATTTCTGGTACCGCCTATGAAGAGAAATATTTGCAACTTGTTTTGAAAATAATGTGTTTGACATTAAATAAATACTTTATAGAAATTAATCCATAATGTGAAAAAAATAGTACAATTGTGATATTGTGCTGGGATAAGGTGCGTAAATTATGAAAAATGCATCTCCTTATCGTGAAACTGAAAGTTGCTGATGGCTTGCGCCATCTATCGGAATAAATATCAACCGTTCTCGTTGATTTTTTTTATTATGTGTTTTATTATTATGTCCGTGGTTAGCTTTTCTTGATTAATCAAGAATGGGTATTTGACCAATTCTAGAATAATTAAAAATCAACGAGAATAGTTGATATTTATTCCAATAGATGGCGCAAGCCATCAGCAACTTTCAGTTGCACGATAAGGAGATGCCTTTTTAATAATTAATCCATAATGTTGCTTTTGAGGTAAAAATAGATGATCATCTTCACTTCTTAAAATAGTTCATTTAGAGAAGAGTTCTGGATATTTTTTTATATATCATTTCATTAGTAGTTAGCAAAAATTTTATCATACACCCGCACTTAGTTATAAAACTTGTTTTTATCCAATTTTTCAAGAGATATGGCAAAGTGTTGAAAACAATTATAAAAATAACCAGCCTATGTTTGAAACTTATTCAAATTTGACAAAGTTAATGTAGTAAAATATACATCAGGATCTGAATCTATTCAGAGAGATGACAAATCAAATACATTGGGGTTCAATGAATTATTGCACACATGAATACCATCTTCCTTTAAATACAAAATTAGCTTGCTACTCTTATTAAAAAAAGTGAGAAAGATGAGGAACATTTCCCAAGAGTAAAGTTATTACAATTAAACCTGTCTATAGCACCCCCTCTTGGGCCTCACCAGAATAGGGTTCTATAGAGAGAGGTTGCTTATAGACAAGTCACTTTTAATGTAAATCGCATCGTACTACGTATTTAAAATCGGGCACTATAGAGAGGGAGGCGCTATTTAGAGGAAGCGCTATAGACAGGTTCAACTGTATATTGTAAACAAATAAAAATTAAAATTATTTCGTGCTGTTTCATTGTTAAAATCTATTAAATAAGATAATTGTGAAGCTTCATATGGATGTTTTCTTCTATGAATAGCTGTTAACAAATTTATAAGTTGTGTAGAAAGAAAGGGTAGTTTTTATATATTCAAAAATACCTTTTGAAAAGGTTAGATTGTTTGAACGAACTTAGCAACAATTGATTAAATATAATTAGATAAAAGGAAGCTTTCGGATTGCTATACTGGACAGTTAGATATTCTTGAAACAATTTATGAGCGTATGTTAAAGGAAGAAATATTGATCTCAAGCCAGGATATGATATTTTCAACATTTAGATCAATATAACAACCAGCACTGGTATTTGATACTATTTAAGAGAATGCAAATGATCGAGGCAATGCCGAAGATGTAAAATCTGATCGCAGTTTTAGAGATCCATTTAGCGAAGGAAATATTCAGAACAGCTTTGCAAGATTTGACTGGTTGTTGAGGGCGGCATATTGAGAAGTCTCAGTCAATTGACCAGGAAGATATTTGAGCTTCAAGATCTTATCTGTGGTTTCTAACGCCGCATATTTCGAAATTTCAAAAAATTGATCAGAGCGGAACCATGGCTTCAAGACCTGGCCGCTGGATGTACGTTGCGAAAGATCAAGGAATTTATTAGTGCGGAACCATGGCTTCAAGACCTGGCCGTTGGTTGTAGAGACCGCACGTTGCGAAAGGACAAGCAATTGATCAGTGCGGAACCATGGCTTCAAGACCTGGGCGCTGGTTCTAGAGGCCGCACGTTGCGAAAGAACAAGGATTGATCAGTGCGGAACCATGGCTTCAAGACCTGGCCGTTGGTTGTACGTTGGAAAGAACAAGCAATTGATTAGTGCGGAACCATGACTTCAAGACCTGGCCGCTGGTTGTAGAGACCGCACCTTGCGAAAGAACAAGGATTGATCAGTGCGGAACCATGGCTTCAAGACCTGGCCGCTGGTTGTACGTTGCGAAAGGTCAAGGAATTTATTAGTGCGGAACAATGGCTTCAAGACCTGGCCGCTGGTTTTCGAGACCGCACGTTGCGAAAGGTCAAGGAATTTATTAGTGCGGAACAATGGCTTCAAGACCTGGCCGCTGGTTTTCGAGACCGCACGTTGCGAAAGAACAAGGATTGATCAGTGCGGAACCATGGCTTCAAGACCTGACCGCTGGTTGTAGAGGCCGCACGTTGCGAAAGAACAAGGATTGATCAGTGCGGAACCATGGCTTCAAGACCTGGCCGTTGGTTGTAGAGACCGCACCTTGCGAAAGAACAAGGATTGATCAGTGCGGAACCATGGCTTCAAGACCTGGCCGCTGGTTGTAGAGGCCGCACGTTGCGAAAGAACAAGGAATTGATCAGTGCGAAACCATGGCTTCAAGACCTGGCCGCTGGTTGTAGAGACCTCACGTTGCGAAAGAACAAGGATTTACAGTGCGGAACAATGGCTTCAAGACCTGGCCGCTGGTTGTAGAGGCCGCACGTTGCGAAAGAACAAGGATTGATCAGTGCGGAACCATGGCCTCAAGAACTTTCTGCTGGATTTGAGACCTCCTGTTGCAAAAGGACAAGAAATTGATCAGTGAGGAACCATGGCTTCAAGACCTGGCCGCTGGTTGTAGAAGCCGCACGTTGCGAAAGAACAAGGATTGATCAGTGCGGAACCATGGCTTCAAGATCTAGCCGCTGGTTGTAAAGACCGCACGTTGCGAAAACACCAGGAATTGATCAGTGCGGAACCATGGATTCAAGATCAGCCGCTGGTTTTAGAGGCCGCACGTTGCAAAGGACCAAGAAGTTAATCAGAACCAGGTTCCAAAAACTGTCTTCTGGATAAAAAAGCCAGATATTGCGAAAATTCAAGAAATTAATCAGGGTGGAATCACGGCTTCAAGATCTGGCTGGTGGTTTAAGAGGCCGTATGTTGCGAAGGATCAAGAAATTGATCGGGATGGAATCTTGCATACAAAAATTGTCTGCTGGGTTTGAAGGCCACACGTTGCGAAAGTTCAAGAAATTGATCAGGGCAGAACCACAGCTTCAAGATCTGGCTGCAGGGTTTGAAGGCCACACGTTGCGAAAGTTCAAGAAATTTATCAGGGCAAAACCACGGCTTCAAGATCTGGCTGCAGGGTTTGAAGGCCACACGTTGCGAAAGTTCAAGAAATTGATCAGGGCAGAACCACGGCTTCAAGATCTGGCTGCAGGTTTTGAAGGCCACACGTTGCGAAAGTTCAAGAAATTGATCAGTGTAGAACCACGCCTAAAGATCTGGCTGCAGGGTTTGAAGGCCGCACATTGCAAAGGCTCAAGAAATTGATCTACTCGGGTTCTTAGCTGCAAGATCTGGCTGTTGGGCGTAGGGGCTGCACGTTGCAGTGTCTCAAGTCACGTGAGTTCCTTCTAAACTTTTATTCTTCCATGTGACGTCATCATGAAGAAACCACATTCTGAACCTAAGACGTTATCACGCCATCTGTATTTAAGTAATGAAACTATCTCTGGTAAGACGGACAACACAACGGTAGAATGCCTGACTAGAGATAAGATAGGTTAGGATAAGAATCTCGGTCAGTTTATTTTTTATTTTTTATGTTGAGATATTTGTTGGAATATATTAATAACAATATTTAGAGAGAGACAGGTTTATTATTTCACTCTGATAGAACATAGTGACTTTTCTATTTATTAGATTCAAAGTTGTACTAATGGATCACAATAGGCGATCACCTTTACTTTAGAGTGTAAAGAATTTCTTTTAATCCAACATATTTGCACAAGCTTTCAAACTTTATCGTTCTTTTACAGGTATTCTCTGATATAAAAAGAATGGATTATATAAAGATAAGAATATTTTCAAAAAAAAAAAAAATCATAGAATACACATATAGAATAACAAAAAAGTTTGAAAGCTTGTAGAAATATGTTATTATAAAAGAAAAATGTTATATTTCCTGAGTGATAGAGTTCATTCGGTTATCTTTACCCAAGATATCTCTGAGTAATCGCCATATTTATGATATTTCAATAAAATCGATAAATACTCCAGAAATAAGAGTTTCTTGTTCTGTATATTTTTATCTTAAAGATAGAGATTGCCTGGCAGGCATTTTATTTATTACCAGCTGCAAATAAGACACGCTATATCCTATCTGGATAATTGCGCGTGAAACTATTTACAATAATTCATATTGTAGTAGAGTAGATAACAGAATTGTCAAAAAGAAAATAAACAATTAAGAAAAAGAGCATTGAATAAACATACACATTAAACAAATAAGCAACAACATAAGCAGATAGAAGTTGCCTGGCCGGCATTCATATTTCTGTAAAAAAAGACACTTCGGCCAGTTAGAGTTTTGTTTTCTCAATGTTTCAACAAAAATCTTTTGTCAGGAGAAATAAATAAAAATGTATATTTTTAAAATATTGTTTTTACCCTGAGATAATAAAGTTACCTGAAGAAACATCTCTTCCTTTAATTATGGATCGGAACAATGCTTATCACCCTAGTAAAAAACTTTACTCGTGATGATAATAAGCAAAGTTTACTTTTACGGGGGGGGGGGGGGGGGGGGGGGTGGGGGGTTATCACACAAAAAGCAATAAACTAGTGCCTACAGTAAGAGTAACTTAAACATAGAAAAAGGTACACTCAAGAGTACAACACCAACAACAAAAAGAGGGTTGAAATAAAGATTTGTTAAAATAAATACAGTACTTATCTTTTTTTTTTTTTATTTGCAGCATTGATAAGGAGCGGACTGGGGTTTCACAGGTATGCGAGGAGATCACCAGACCATAACACCAGTTTTGGCAAATCCAGACAAGAATTCGACCTGTATACCATGATATCTAGCTATGGCCCTTACAGTATAGGGGGGAAAGGGGGAGGGGGACGGCTTTGATTTCATAACATCTCACGAAAAGAGTTATGGAATTGGTCGAATTAACCCAAAAGGTGTTTAAACTGGTAAAGTGGCAAAGTCCAATTTTCATTATTAGAATACAATACACCAATACCTCGCTTTACGTCGTTTCGTTTTACGTTTTTTTCGAAGTTGCGTCGCTGCTTAATTTTTACTGATTTTCACTGTGCGTTGTTTGATTTTCGAAGTTGCGTTGTTTTGGATTCGAGTCTTTAATTTTTTTTTCTAAAATATGGCAACACCTTTGTTTTTGATTGCGCCTTCACATATTTTCACTTTGCGTCGTTTCAATTTGCGTCGTGCTTTTTTGGAACGTAACCCCGACGCAAAGAGAGGTATGGGTGTATAAAGTTGTGGGAGGATGATGTAACTAAAGAGGCACCTCTCCCTTTAAATATGCATCAGAACGATGCACTCGCTCATCACCCTAGTAAAAATCGTTACTATACTATCGATATAGTGAAGAATAAAATACTAAATATATATATTATGTGTTTATACAGAAGGTGGAATGTGTTGACTTGGACGACAATTTCGTTCAGATGGCTTACATTTATTGGAACCGCTAAAACCGATTAAATCTCGCATTGGACACTTATTTATAATTCAAAAATGGCTCCAATGACCCCCGAGTCTTGTAAAAGTCCAACCAGCGAGTGAAAGAAACTAAACGGGGCTCTGGCGCATTTGTAAGTGCAAAGTCTAACTGCTTTTCATATGTGTAGGCATGTGGTGCACTTATAGTAAAAGCAATCGTCAACTTCTACCCACCATGATTATCATGGCCTGTACCACGTATACTAGGAATAATTTGAAAATAAACATTCATTGGATATCTTACAACACGTGACCTATGATATATAGTGTAACGATGAATCGAATTTGTTATAAGTGTGCTAAGTTATAAGGCTATAGTAAAACTGTTTACCTATAACAATGCTCGGCATTTTTATACCTATGTTGCATTTATATCTATTTAAAACTCATTACCACATATGGATAATACATTAGTGTGCCAAATTAAGTAAACAAACGCACAAAATGCAGATTTTATTAAATAATTATTTTATTAGAATTTGTTACAACTCTTAGAAGATATTTTTAATGATTCGCATAATCAAAATATAAGAAAGAAAGTGAATTGACCAGCAATCTATATTGTCGCGGAGATAAATAAAGCAAGCACAAGTTTGGAGATAATTAATTTATTATAAGGGGTATTTATAGGGAGAGGGAAAGAGTACAACTTACTCCAAGTTAAAGATAATCCTAATGAGCGGCCTCAGCCACCCCGCCGACAAGATTCCGAGAACCCCTCACACCCGTGGCCCCCACCCCTGGAGTCCAGGGATGATTGACAGACGTCCCATGGGGCCTCTCGTGGTTGGAGCCGCTGAGCCGCTTGACAATATTAAGAAGCAAAGAAACAAGCTTTATTTATTTAGACGTTACACATATAATCATTTACATAAAATTACAAATAAGCATGCCAGAGAGAATGTGTTCGAAGTTATATATTTGCATTATATTTGAGTTTCTAAAATTAAGTCCATCTCTTTTTCTGGCTGATATTCATTATTAAAATATTCTATAGAACGACATTTGAAAATTATCCCGCATGTGTTTCTTTTGAACGAAAAATAGAAATTTATTTTAAGGAGAAATAACGATTTTTTCCAACCTTAGGGATAAAGTATGAAAGGATGAATTGTGAAGAGTAATGTTAAACGGAAAAAAAAAGTGTCTAGGGATGGGAATCGAACCCACAGTGTTCCGCTTACCAGACAGATGCCATGTCCACTAGGCTACCCTGGACATATCTGCCCGGTAAGCGTAACACTGTGGGTTCGATTCCCATTCCTACACACTTTTATTTTTCCGTTTATCATTACTCTTCACAATTCATCCTTTAATACTTCATCCCTAAGGTTAGAAATAATCGTTATTTCTCCTTAAAATGAATTTCGATTTTTCGTTCAAAAGAAACACATGCGGGGTAATTTTCAAATGTCGTTCTATAATTATAAGCCGCATTATATTGTATTACAAAATATTCTATATTAAGATATACATGATGATAGTCATTTGTTGTCGTACAAAATGAAATCAAAAGTTTAGGATTATTCTATGTTATAAATTATATTATTCATTAAAAGTAATACAGTTGAGCCTGTCTATAGCGCCCCTTCTAAATAGCGCCTCCCTCTCTATAGCGCCCGATTTCAAATACGTAGTACGATGCGATTTACATTTAAAGTGACCTGTCTATAGCACCCACTCTCTATAGCATCCTATTTTGGTGAGTCCCAAGAGGGGGCGCTAGGTTTAACTGTATATATATATATGTGCGCGCGCGCGCACACATACCACAACACAATTATAAAATTTGGTACACATACAGAGTGTGTTCCTTTTAAAAAGAACGATTTTTACACACTGTAGCTCGCGAAAGAAGTGCGCGATTCGAGTGCTGTCTAATTTATTAGAAAGAACGATATTTGATTATATATTTTATATATATATAAAAAACTATTTTTAAATATTCTAAATAGCATAAAAATATAGGGTGGATTTTGTAAAAAGGTTACGTTTTCAGACTTTCCGAGTAAAAATATACTCGTTTACATAAATTGATTAATAAATAAATATAAAAATAATTCATATATCAAATATGCGTAAAAATAAAGCAACATAATTCCAAGATATAGAAATAATAATTATTAATAATTAATAGACTACATCAAGCCTAATGTTGATTACCAGACATCAAGGAAAGTTTTGAAGTTATAAATTCCTCTCCTCTCTTAAGTGCTAATTTTAGTCCGGGGAGGTTCTAAGAGGGGCTGACGAGGTCCAATGTGTCTTCCTAAGGCACCCCAGCCATGTTCTATTTTATCCGGGTCGGAAGTTCTGGTCGGCCGATCCTTCCTATGAATCCTAGTCGCACATTGGCTACCACTGCCCTTCTTCTTTCTTTATCTTCATTCAATCATATTAGGGTATCAAGCATGATGTGGGGTTCTTGTTCTGTATATTTTTATCTTAAAGATAGAGATTGCCTGGCAGGCATTTTATTTATTACCAGCTGCAAATAAGACACGCTATATCCTATCTGGATAATTGCGCGTGAAACTATTTACAATAATTCATATTGTAGTAGAGTAGATAACAGAATTGTCAAAAAGAAAATAAACAATTAAGAAAAAGAGCATTGAATAAACATACACATTAAACAAATAAGCAACAACATAAGCAGATAGAAGTTGCCTGGCCGGCATTCATATTTCTGTAAAAAAAGACACTTCGGCCAGTTAGAGTTTTGTTTTCTCAATGTTTCAACAAAAATCTTTTGTCAGGAGAAATAAATAAAAATGTATATTTTTAAAATATTGTTTTTACCCTGAGATAATAAAGTTACCTGAAGAAACATCTCTTCCTTTAATTATGGATCGGAACAATGCTTATCACCCTAGTAAAAAACTTTACTCGTGATGATAATAAGCAAAGTTTACTTTTACGGGGGGGGGGGGGGGTTATCACACAAAAAGCAATAAACTAGTGCCTACAGTAAGAGTAACTTAAACATAGAAAAAGGTACACTCAAGAGTACAACACCAACAACAAAAAGAGGGTTGAAATAAAGATTTGTTAAAATAAATACAGTACTTATCTTTTTTTTTTATTTGCAGCATTGATAAGGAGCGGACTGGGGTTTCACAGGTATGCGAGGAGATCACCAGACCATAACACCAGTTTTGGCAAATCCAGACAAGAATTCGACCTGTATACCATGATATCTAGCTATGGCCCTTACAGTATAGGGGGGAAAGGGGGAGGGGGACGGCTTTGATTTCATAACATCTCACGAAAAGAGTTATGGAATTGGTCGAATTAACCCAAAAGGTGTTTAAACTGGTAAAGTGGCAAAGTCCAATTTTCATTATTAGAATACAATACACCAATACCTCGCTTTACGTCGTTTCGTTTTACGTTTTTTTCGAAGTTGCGTCGCTGCTTAATTTTTACTGATTTTCACTGTGCGTTGTTTGATTTTCGAAGTTGCGTTGTTTTGGATTCGAGTCTTTAATTTTTTTTTCTAAAATATGGCAACACCTTTGTTTTTGATTGCGCCTTCACATATTTTCACTTTGCGTCGTTTCAATTTGCGTCGTGCTTTTTTGGAACGTAACCCCGACGCAAAGAGAGGTATGGGTGTATAAAGTTGTGGGAGGATGATGTAACTAAAGAGGCACCTCTCCCTTTAAATATGCATCAGAACGATGCACTCGCTCATCACCCTAGTAAAAATCGTTACTATACTATCGATATAGTGAAGAATAAAATACTAAATATATATATTATGTGTTTATACAGAAGGTGGAATGTGTTGACTTGGACGACAATTTCGTTCAGATGGCTTACATTTATTGGAACCGCTAAAACCGATTAAATCTCGCATTGGACACTTATTTATAATTCAAAAATGGCTCCAATGACCCCCGAGTCTTGTAAAAGTCCAACCAGCGAGTGAAAGAAACTAAACGGGGCTCTGGCGCATTTGTAAGTGCAAAGTCTAACTGCTTTTCATATGTGTAGGCATGTGGTGCACTTATAGTAAAAGCAATCGTCAACTTCTACCCACCATGATTATCATGGCCTGTACCACGTATACTAGGAATAATTTGAAAATAAACATTCATTGGATATCTTACAACACGTGACCTATGATATATAGTGTAACGATGAATCGAATTTGTTATAAGTGTGCTAAGTTATAAGGCTATAGTAAAACTGTTTACCTATAACAATGCTCGGCATTTTTATACCTATGTTGCATTTATATCTATTTAAAACTCATTACCACATATGGATAATACATTAGTGTGCCAAATTAAGTAAACAAACGCACAAAATGCAGATTTTATTAAATAATTATTTTATTAGAATTTGTTACAACTCTTAGAAGATATTTTTAATGATTCGCATAATCAAAATATAAGAAAGAAAGTGAATTGACCAGCAATCTATATTGTCGCGGAGATAAATAAAGCAAGCACAAGTTTGGAGATAATTAATTTATTATAAGGGGTATTTATAGGGAGAGGGAAAGAGTACAACTTACTCCAAGTTAAAGATAATCCTAATGAGCGGCCTCAGCCACCCCGCCGACAAGATTCCGAGAACCCCTCACACCCGTGGCCCCCACCCCTGGAGTCCAGGGATGATTGACAGACGTCCCATGGGGCCTCTCGTGGTTGGAGCCGCTGAGCCGCTTGACAATATTAAGAAGCAAAGAAACAAGCTTTATTTATTTAGACGTTACACATATAATCATTTACATAAAATTACAAATAAGCATGCCAGAGAGAATGTGTTCGAAGTTATATATTTGCATTATATTTGAGTTTCTAAAATTAAGTCCATCTCTTTTTCTGGCTGATATTCATTATTAAAATATTCTATAGAACGACATTTGAAAATTATCCCGCATGTGTTTCTTTTGAACGAAAAATAGAAATTTATTTTAAGGAGAAATAACGATTTTTTCCAACCTTAGGGATAAAGTATGAAAGGATGAATTGTGAAGAGTAATGTTAAACGGAAAAAAAAAGTGTCTAGGGATGGGAATCGAACCCACAGTGTTCCGCTTACCAGACAGATGCCATGTCCACTAGGCTACCCTGGACATATCTGCCCGGTAAGCGTAACACTGTGGGTTCGATTCCCATTCCTACACACTTTTATTTTTCCGTTTATCATTACTCTTCACAATTCATCCTTTAATACTTCATCCCTAAGGTTAGAAATAATCGTTATTTCTCCTTAAAATGAATTTCGATTTTTCGTTCAAAAGAAACACATGCGGGGTAATTTTCAAATGTCGTTCTATAATTATAAGCCGCATTATATTGTATTACAAAATATTCTATATTAAGATATACATGATGATAGTCATTTGTTGTCGTACAAAATGAAATCAAAAGTTTAGGATTATTCTATGTTATAAATTATATTATTCATTAAAAGTAATACAGTTGAGCCTGTCTATAGCGCCCCTTCTAAATAGCGCCTCCCTCTCTATAGCGCCCGATTTCAAATACGTAGTACGATGCGATTTACATTTAAAGTGACCTGTCTATAGCACCCACTCTCTATAGCATCCTATTTTGGTGAGTCCCAAGAGGGGGCGCTAGGTTTAACTGTATATATATATATGTGCGCGCGCGCGCACACATACCACAACACAATTATAAAATTTGGTACACATACAGAGTGTGTTCCTTTTAAAAAGAACGATTTTTACACACTGTAGCTCGCGAAAGAAGTGCGCGATTCGAGTGCTGTCTAATTTATTAGAAAGAACGATATTTGATTATATATTTTATATATATATAAAAAACTATTTTTAAATATTCTAAATAGCATAAAAATATAGGGTGGATTTTGTAAAAAGGTTACGTTTTCAGACTTTCCGAGTAAAAATATACTCGTTTACATAAATTGATTAATAAATAAATATAAAAATAATTCATATATCAAATATGCGTAAAAATAAAGCAACATAATTCCAAGATATAGAAATAATAATTATTAATAATTAATAGACTTCATCAAGCCTAATGTTGATTACCAGACATCAAGGAAAGTTTTGAAGTTATAAATTCCTCTCCTCTCTTAAGTGCTAATTTTAGTCCGGGGAGGTTCTAAGAGGGGCTGACGAGGTCCAATGTGTCTTCCTAAGGCACCCCAGCCATGTTCTATTTTATCCGGGTCGGAAGTTCTGGTCGGCCGATCCTTCCTATGAATCCTAGTCGCACATTGGCTACCACTGCCCTTCTTCTTTCTTTATCTTCATTCAATCATATTAGGGTATCAAGCATGATGTGGGGTGCTGTTGATCTTGAATAGTTGGGCCACATTCAGTAGAAGTATGACTTTGTCCCTAATTTGAGGCCGCTCTTCACATGGAGACAAACGCTTTACAGCCGCCTATTTTAGGGCGAACGCTGCATGTGACCTATAACCCTAGGTAGGGGACCTTACTGGGTACTATCAGCCCAGGCCAGCTGAGCCCAGGGTTTTTTTAGAGGTTTCCTCCTCCGAGATTCTTCTACACATATGGTCATTGGAATTTTTTTCCTCATCCGCCCATCAGTCTGTTGATCCTACCAGAGCCTTGTTAACCTGCTGGGAATTTTCCAAGTTTTCCCAGGGGACACCATGAGACATCCCCGGAGCACATCCTGCAGTGCTGTGGCCTAAACAAACAAGATATCTACAAAATCTCTCAGAAAGTCATCAATATACTAGGAGGTCTGTGTGAGTTGGTTTAAGCAATCAACTGATGGATTAGAGAAAAAAAAAAAGAGTACTAAGCTTGTAGAGTTAACAAACATCATGATTGGGTGAAGTAGAATGTATCTGTCATTAAGACTGGGAGCACTACTCAGTGGCAGGCCGACTTTGCTTCAGAAGAAATGGCCATCTATGACATGAGGAGAAGACGCCATGTGCAGTCGCTCCTAACATGAAGGACAAACACTGCTCCACTGACCTATGTAGACAACCATTATCATCCATAAAAGTGAACTGAGAGCCAAATAAACCTATGCAATATATAACACAGGATTATATAATCCGATTCCTGTATTTTTATTCTTTAGCGATTATTTACGAGTTGAAAGGATTAAAATTCAAAATTTTACTTTGGGTCAATTTTATAATATTTCCAGGAAGGTGTTTTTTTGAACATCTTGTAAAGGAGGGCCTCGTGCCAGACTTTGTCAAATGCTTTTGCAATGTCAAAATAATAATAATACTGCCCCTGTTATTTGGCCTAGCTACATGGAATTTCTTTTTTTTTTTCAGTATCAAACACTAGCTGGTGCAAATCACAGTGTTATGCGTGTCTTAAATATATACAAAAGAATTCCCTTGAAAAGAAGGCTGCTGAAAACAGGCTTTACATTCACAGTTTTTGATAAAAACAATTAACGTAATTTGCTAAATCAACCTGTTGTTTTTCAACCTTACAACGTATGAAAATATAATTGAAAAATCCGATATAAAAAGCATAAAGAAATATTAAAATTTATAAAGCATAAACAGCGTGTGTTTGTGTGTTGAAAACTATTAACATAAAATTCAATAAAGAACAAAATTTCTGGCCTTCAATTTTGTTATAGAAAGTGTAAACATTGCATATCTTATACCTATACGCAAATTAAATTTTTGTTCCTTGAAAGCTTTTATTGCATTTTAATCTCGAGGGTTCAGTAGAACCTCCCTGTAAAGGACATCTAATTGCAGAGGCAAAGTGTTCTTTAGGGAGAGTTGCCCTCTTTACCGGAGTGTTGCTAAATAGAAAAAAATAGTAATTTTAAAAATTGTCCTTTGAAGAGAGATCTCCTCTAGCGCGAGTCTTCTCTCAGGGAGGTTCTAATGTATCATAAAAAAAACTGATTTGATTTATATTTTTAAAATGGGGGTTGGTGGAAGGATGGTCTAAACCGTTGGTTTTTGACCGCTAAGACCCGGGTTCGATTCCCGCACTGGGCACTTTTTTTCTGATTTAAAAAAAGAAAAAATGTTCCAATGGCCCTCGATTCTTGAAAAAGTTCAACCCCTCCAGCAAGTGCAAGTAACCAAACGGGGCTCTGGCATATTTGTAAGTACAAAGTCGAACTACTTTTCACATGTGTAGACATGTGGTGCACTTACAGTAAAAGCAGTCGCATTCTTCTACCCACCAAGATTATCATGGCCTGTACCAAGTGTACTAAGGATAAGCAAAATATATATATATATATTGGAAATTGTATTCAATAGTTTTCAAAATAGAGGTGAAATAATTGAAATATGAGGCATATAGAAATGTATATTTGAAAAATATGTATAAGATAAATGTGAAATATCTAGTAAATTACAAAGTTTCAATTAGAAGTTTAATTGAAATGAGCAAGACACATTTTAAGAATAAAATCAATTTCAACACTTCGGCACATTTTCAAAATATATGTATACAAAATACTCATGATTTATAAAAACGTTTAATTAATTATTATCCTGTTAAATATATTATTAGCATAATCGTTTTTCAACTTAGAATGTCGAGAATATATTTGGGAATATTTGCATACTCAAGGTTTGTGACAGTGACATACTGAACTTCATATTGCGGTCAAGTGTCATAAAATGTCAAATGTAGATAATTATAATACAATATAATGTGGCTTATGATTGTAGAACGACCTTTGACAATTAACCCGCAAATGTTTCTTCTGAACGAAAAATCGAAATTTATTTTGAGGAGAAATACCGATTATTTCTAACCTTAGGGATGAAGTATGAAAGGATGAATTGTGAAGAGTAATGATAAACTGAAAAAATAATAGGCAGATAATCATGATAATAATTTTATCTAACTCTCTTACTTTGGGGGCCCATTATCTAATTGATTATAAATCAATGTTTTGAATAGTCTTTTCGTATTCTCTATATTTTTATATAGATATTTGATTTGACAAATCTTTATTTATACAATAGACATGGGGAATCTGAAAATATTGGGGTTTAAACATTTCAAACCCGCTACATATACGCTAATTCTATATACAGTTACGAGCGTCATTCCTCATCTCCTAATCAATCAACTCTGTCACCGTTTGCTTTTTTTTTTTGGAATGGCGCCCTCCTATTGGTTGGCTACGATCACGCCACCTTTGAACCTCCCCCCCCCCCCCCCCCCCCCATCAAGCCTCCCCCACTCTGTTTCGTTTTTGTAACTATTGTGTTGGAGCGGGTCGCTCCTTAAATAAATGCATATATTAGTTAATAACTAAATGGAATCCTCTCTTTTTTTCCCAGTATGAGACGCCTACGGAAGCCAACAGTACATAGACAGATAAAGCACATAGGCTATAGTTATTAATTAATATATGCATTTATTTAAGGCGCCAATTTATAATTGTAACAAATAGTATTTGAATAAAAACATTCAATCGGGTAAAACACGGGCGTTGCCCGGGTCATTCGGCTAGTATATAATATATACGAGTGTCGTATATATGGTTTTGACCAAGGACTCGGATGTTGTTGTGTGATGTAATCAATATATAGCGCGAGATATTCATGTTTTTAGTTCTTATGATAATTCTGTGTGTGTGTAATAGTAAAATATTATGCAAATATATAACAGTAGCATACAATATATTTAAATAGAAACTTCACTACCTAAGATTATTGAATATTAGGTAGAAGAGTACATAACATGGTACGACTTTAATAAGGTTTAAAACTGGTTGACGTTCTAGACCTGCTCATAGAATGGGCTAATGTTCTCCTAAGTTATTATGTAAATTGGAAACAATTAAATCGTAATTTATGTAGCTTTTTAGTATAATAATATGGCGTAATTTAATTACAACCATAGAACAAGAGGTATCAAAATGGATTAAATTCAGCCGACTGTTGTAGCATTGTGTGTGTGCATTAGGGCATCATCTGTTAGAAGAAATTGTAATTATTATTTATACATCTTTTACTAGATTCTCCTGTTTTTCAAGACTATAGAATCGACAATAATTTAATAGTAACAAATCCAAGTAATTTTATTTCCATTAAAGAAATGTATATTAAATTCAATACCTTTTGTGGATATATATTTTAAATTATATAGCAACAAATATCTTTTAAAAAACTAATAATTTATATTATGCAGATTGTACATATTGCCAGACACTTCTTTCTTTTGTAGACAGTTCTTTTCCTCGTTTTCTTTTTCTCTCTCTCATTGTTAACATCATATGACTATTCTATTCACGGCCTAAAAATATTGTGAACATGTATGTATTGACAAATGTAAAGACATACATGTATGACAGCGCAAGTGTCCTTAGAGGGACATAGCGCTTTAAATTGATGTAAAATAATAATTTAAGACGCGTATTATTCTTCCTTAAATTAAACAATTTTCTGCTACCCTTACTGCAATGATAAAATAATGGGAAGGTTCGTCATTGATGAGCCAGGCCCTCCCATTAATTTTTCATTGCAGTAAGGGCAGTAGAAAATTGTTTAAATTTTAAGAAGAACGCATCTAAAATAGTTACAATTTGGTGATTACATTATTATAATCAACGCTGTCACAAAGGTGTAAAAGAAAACTTGGGGATAGGTGGAACGTGTTATCATTGGTTATCAGACGGTAATGAAATCCGACCAATCGGAAAACTGGAACCAACCGAAGGTTTTGGACTTTCATCTTCTGGCTTATCTCAAGCTAGAGCTTTGGTACGTTTTGTTCTGTTTGTGTTGTAGGTTCTTTAGCGTCACATCATGAATTAGACCTCCCTTTACATTGTAAATAAAACAAAAAGACTCAGGTCTGAAGAACAACCCTGGTAGTTGTCAGTTCCTATACGCTCCGAGAGCTTGGTTTAACTAAATTATTAATAATAGTTTTGTTTAATTATCGCTATAGTACGCTTGGTACATGCCATGATGATCATAGTGGGTAGAAGTTGGAGACAGCTTTTACTGTAAGTGCACCACATGTCTACACATATGAAAAGCAGTTCGACTTTGCTCTTACAAATGTGCCATTGGCTACTTGCATTCGCTTATGAGGTTGGACTCTTTCATGAATCGGGGATCATTGGAGCATTTTTCTTCTCAATTAGAAAAAAAGGGCCCAATGTGGGATTCGATCCCGGGTCGTAGCAGTCGAAAACCAACGGTTTCGACCATCGACCCCCATAATCATTGTAAATACTGTAATTGGTTCGGTACCTTCCTCCGTGTTCATTGGCCATCCCACACGGTGATATCATAGTACAGTTAAACCTGTCTATAGCGCCCCCTTTTGGAACTTGCCAAAATAAGGTGCTATAGAGAGGGGGTGCTATAGACAGGTCACTTTTAATGTAAATCGCACCGTACTACGTATTTAAAATCGGGCGCTATAGAGAGGAAGGTGCTATTTAGAGGGGGCGCTATAGACAGGTTTAACTGTAATTAGTTCAGGGCTTTATTATAAATTTTCCTAAGCAATATAAAATGTAATTCGTACTTCAAGCGGATTTAGCTGATGTGTGTAACTTTGTAGAAATGTTAAATATACTGTAATATCTCTCACTAGATGTAACCCGGATTCCCGGAGCCAAGTACTACAGTCACCAACTCTCCGAGTTGATACTTCACGTCAAATGGTGGACATCCAGTTTATCAGATGTACTGTACTTAGGAATGTTCTGTAAGTCTTCAGGGGTAAATATACTTATTCCTAGGAGGGTGGCTGTTTGGAACCTATGAAGGCGGGAAATCTGTGGTAGTCGACAGTTTGGTCTTCCTGGTGGCAGTGTGAACAGGTAGGGTCATCTTTTAATATTTTTGCAGCATCGAATTTGACAAAGCTGTGACCTGCGAGGATTGTAGAGGCGGTGCCACAACATTATATTTTGGGTAGGATCGCAATGAGAGTGTTTGGTAATGCAGCTATTCTCTTGAGGATTCTTGTGGAGTGGTCTGTGGCTTAGAATTCCTATCAAAGTTGGAGTAAATACTGTTCGCTACGGAATCACACAGACTTTTTAGATAAAGTGGAATGCTGTATTTGTTACTCTATATGAACCTCTTGAGAGAATGCATTAAACATGGTCAATTCATGAGGTGGCCTCTCATTAGAAGTTGGGTTATTTCAGTTTAAGACTGGTCATGGTTACATCCAAGCAGACAATGCAAAGGTATTGAAAGAAGACCTAACCTGCCCCTATTGCCAAAATGAAGACCAAACCGTTGACCACCTCCTCTTCACCTGCCCAACCTTCCAATACCAAGGATTCCTGACGGCCACTCTCCTAGGGATGACCAACCTAAGTACAGCATCCCTAGAAAATCTCCCAAGAAAGAAATCTGCCTGGCGTCACCTCAGTAATTGGACTTCCACTGACATTGTAAATAAAAAAAAAAGACCTAGGTCAGAAGGACAGACCGGGTAGTTGGGGCGACTTTTGTAAGTGGCTCCAGGAACCTACCGGGTTATCTGAATAAATATAAGTGCGGTTATTAGGTATAGGTTTTAAACAATATATTGATAGCAAACCTTTCCTAAAATTGGACGCTTTAGGTAGGTAAATTATTAGTTTGGGATTTTCACATTTTAAAAAGAATATCTTAAAGTTTACTAAAATCATTTGATGGTACATGATTCAAAAGTTTACTATCGATTATTTTAAAAGATTTAATACTTTTGCTATTTTCTAATTTTGTTGCCAAATTCTGAATTGCATTACTATATTTCAGAATGCTTAATAATTAATTTTTTGTTTTTATTTTATACCCCATAAAGTGTTTTATTTCATGAATTATTCGCAGGACAAATATTTTTATATTCTTGGGGATATTCCGGGGGAATCCATCTAGATGGCGTCTAGTTTTGACGTCTATTTTAACGGGAGAGGCGACATTTATCTCTTTAGATCAATATCCTCCCGGCAAAATTTCCATCTATATTTTAGCCATAGATTTGGCCCAGCCACTTTGCCAGCTAAACACCTCTTTGGCAGATTGTCAAGATTCCATTAGATCCCGTGTGGATCTCATGGAATAAAGTCCGCCCTAGACTGACGAGGGCCATTAGCCCGAAACCATGGTCTCTAGGTGGACGCTTTTCAGTTTGCCAAAGCTGGTGTTGTGGCTTTGTCACCGACCCGAGGCCGCTAGTTGCGGCGACGGTCAATAGATGGTGTCTAGTCTTGACGTCTATTTTGACGGGAGAGGCGACATTTGTCTCTTTAGATCAATATCCTCCCGGCAAAATTTCCATCTATATATATAATGTGTGTCTAAATCCTATACACCATCCTACATTGGAGAAACTGGAAAGACCTTAACAGAGAGACTCAATCAACACAGGACAGCCTTCAAAAACCATAGCCCTTTATCGTTACTTGTACCCCATACAGTTAGGCAAGGACATATGCCAGATTTTGATAATGCAATAGTTTTATACAACAATGTACAGGATAAACACACAAGATTATTTTTGGAGAGCTGGGCATCTATAGATGATAAAAATAGCATCAATAGGAAAATAGAAATAGCACAATCATATCTACAGTTAAAACAAAAATAGCCAAATATATATTCTTTGACTATAATATAAAGAGGAAGAAAAGGAATTGTGGTATGCTTGAAATATGAAGCTTCCTAAAGTTTTGTCAATGAAAGTACAGGGTGATCCAAAAGTCCCGCACAACTTTAAAAATTAATAACTCCGCGAATATTTACGCTAGAGCAATGCGGTAAACACCATTGTGTTCAGAATGCAATGGGATTTTTTTATGGCAAATAATGAAAAAATCGAAATTGATTTTAGTTACAACTTTATTCGCTAGATGGCGCCCTACCAGAATCAGCGATTCAGCGGCCAAATTGTTTGATAAATTGAAAATATAACTGAACACGACACGTATTTTTACTTTTTGAATACCAGGAAAGAACCCTAATAATATCAAATGATAAATTAATAAAACACCATTTCGCCAAAAGTTAGAAGAAATGGTTAACGATTTTTAAATACAATCTGAGATATGTAAAATAGGTATATGCAAATTAAAACATGTAGCAAAAAAAAAAAAAAAAAACGGATATTTTTGATGCGGTTTTCTGGAATCCTCTCAGCTATTTATATTTCGAAAATAATAATTTTCTATTTTTTTAAATTCAACTCTCTCTCAGTATCGATTATATTTATTTTAATTCATTTGAAAAATATTTATCTATCTCTGATGATTTATTTTACTCTGGAATGCCGTTGTTGTTTTTGTCGTGTCCAATAAAGAGCCTCAGATTCTTTTCGTTTGGCCAACAAAAAATGTCCAATTTATATATACACATATATTCTTACATAATGAGACTTTAAAGAATGCAAATAATCTTCATCTATTTACATAGACAACACATCTCCCCCCTTAAAAATACTCCAGTCGGTCTAGGGGTTTCCTGGCTCTCTGAGGTCTAGGACTGCGGACGGGCACTTGCACAGCGGCAGCCTCCGGTTTAGGAGTGCAAGAGGGCACATGCACAGCAACAGGCCCTGGTATAGGAGTGCAAGAGGGTACGTGCACAGAAGCAGTCTCCTCTTTGTTTCCTGATGTAACCTCTGGAACCTCCTCTTCACTTTATTTCTGACTTCCACCTACAGGCTTCTCTCCTGATGTTCGAGGAATTATCAAATTTCTTGTCTCCACTTGTTTCTTTCTCACAGGTCGCAATTGATTGATATGCCTCTTATACACGACGCCTTCGCAACTTATAAGGTAGTGACGGTAGCTCAACAATTTCAAAATGGTACCTTTTTACCGTTTAGGTCCAGTTGCATAGTTGCGGAAATAAACCTCGCAACCTGTAGTAAACTGCTCCTGACTTCTTACGGCCTCATGAAATACCTCTCGCGGATTTCCCATCTTGGTATTAAATTCGAGAATCTTGATATTAAACTTCTATTCATTAGCAGTTCCGCCGGGGAATTCCTTTATTGCAGTTTGGGGGAATGCTCTATGAGCAAATAGGAAACTTTGTAGATTCGTCTCTAAATCATCCTTCCCATTATTATTTCTCAAAAAGTTTTTAAACTCTCTTACATATCTCTCAGCTAAACCATTTGTACTAGGATTATACGAACTGGTCTTAGTGTGCCGTATACCATTCCTTTTGGTAAATTGTCGAATTCATCGGAGACAAACTCTCTTCCGTTATCTGTAACAAAAAATTAGGGCAATCCAATTCTGGCGAGAATTTCTCTAAGATGACTTACAATCGTTTTTCTGGTAATATCTTTGATGATAAAAATTTCTATCCACTTTGAGTATGCGTCCACGAGAACCAAAAACATTCTTCCCATGAACGGACCCGCTAGATCAAGATGAAGTCGATGCCACGGTTTTTCGGGCCAAGTCCATTCCGAGATGGTAGCCGGGGGCATGCTAGCCGATTCTTGGAATACTCTACATTCTCTAGTTAACTCCTCGATGTTACTGTCTATGCCTGGCCACCAGAAAATACCGTCTGGCAATCATCTTCATTTTAACAATGCCCATGTGTATTTCATGCAAGTCATTTAAAATTAAAGATCTTAATTTTTGGGGAATTACCAATCTTTCACGCCATTGAAGACAACCAAACCCCAAACTTAATTCATCATTGATCTTATAATGAGGAGCTAGTGGGTTTTCTCTCGGTACCCTTGTGAATTTCCAGTACAGTTGCCTTCTCTAACATTCCTTAATACTATAGACAGTATTTTATCTTGGGGCGTCTCATTAGCCACCTCCATAAAAGAGAACGGTACCTCATTCGACTTCCTAAGAAGAAGTACCTGGTCTTCATCAAGAGACTCCCTGACACTCGATTCTAAAGTAGGACGTGACAATGCGTCAACATTGGAATTATCACTAGTTTTTTGAAATTCCACAGTATAATTAAATGCAGCTAATTTTAAGGACCCTATTTTAATTCTGGATGATGCACATATGGGAATTGGTTTATGAGGTGAAAATATATGAATTAAGGGTTGGTTGTCTGTCACCAATACAAATTTTCGTCCCAGTAAGTATTGTCTGAATTTCTCAACGCCAAAAGTTATGCTCAACGCTTTCTTTTCTAGTTGAGAGAAACGTTTTTCCGCTTCAGTTAATGTTCTAGAAGCAAAAGCTATAGGGCATTCTTCCTTTCTATCATTTCTATGACTCAGAATTACGCCTAGTCCATATTCCATTAATAATGATTTACATTTTTTAAATAACATTCGATATTTTTTCGTCCAATTCCATCTACAATTTTTATTCAAAAGTTGATAGAATAGCGCTAAAATGTTTGCTATATTCTTTATGAATCTATAATAATAAATTAAGAGTCCTATGAAAGATCTCAATTGCGAAATATTCTTTAGGCTCAAGCGCCTCTATCACTGCTTTAATTTTATTTTATAAGGGATGCAGTCCATATTTATCCATTTTAAACCCTAAATATTCCACCGATTTCTTTTTAAATTTACATTTATATCTGTTTAACTTTAAACCTTTTTATAGCAATCATTTAAACACTAGATCCAACTTTTGTTCATGATCTTCAGTCTTTTCCTGCAACCAAAATATCATCTATGTAGCAGGCCACACCTGGCAAATCAGAAAATAGGCCTTCCATAATCCTCTGAAATTTATTTGGTGCTACCGCTACGTCATATGGTAGTCTTTTATAAGAAAACAACCTCTTTGTTGTGTTTATATCAAGAACAGCTTTGGCTTCTTCCGCTAATATTACTTGTAAGTAAGCCTGTGATAGGTCTAGAGTCGAAAGTACGGTGCTTGTAGATAATTTCGAAAAGATCTCATCGATCGATGGAATGGGATACCTATCTAGCTGTACATCTAAAATCACCACATATCCTTACACTACCATTCTTTTTTGATGCCGGTACTATTGGAGCGGTCCAATATGCATGAACTATAGGTTATAAAATGCAAGAATTCACTAAACGATCAATTTCATTCTCTACTTTGTTTTTTAGAAGGAAAGGTAAACTTCTGGCCTTACAAAACACAGGAGTCACATCCTTTTTTTTTAATTAAAATTTATTCTAACGTCCTTTAGACAGCCCAAATCTTTGTTAAACAAATCTGCATACCTATCCATCAAATTTTTATATATTTAAATATATTTCTATTATATTCATTATTTAAAATTTTAATGCTAAACAATATAGAATAATCAAGTTTCAACTGTTTAAGCCATTCTCTTCCTAATACAATTACCTGGATTTTTTCATTTACAACTATTAATCGTAAATATTGGTTGGCTTCTTTTACAAAAACATTTCTTTGATCTATAATCTCTATTGATTTACCACAAAAGGATTTAAATCTTAAATTTGTTGAAAATAATCGTTTACCTTGCCAATAATTCTTATAAATATCTTTAGGTATTAACGTAACTGGACTTCCTGTATCTATTGTAAAGCACAAAGAATATTCATCTACTGTTAAACTTATTGTGGCATCAGTTTCGCCCTGTACAGAATATATAGAGTCCTCTTGTACAAATTTACATCCCCACATTCTTTTACTAGCTTTGCAGACCCTACTTGAATGACCCAGTTTATTACATTTTAAAACAAGTCTTTGTTCTATGAGGTAAAACAGATGCCACGTGTGAATGTCTTTCACCACATCTATAACACACTATTTTGCCTTTGCCACTTTGCCTGAAAGGTCTATACTGCGCCGTACTATTATTGTACTCACCTTTTTTATCCTTTCAATTCACAGGGGATATCTTGGCCACTAATTTATCTTGTAATTCTCTTATATTTATCTCCGCCAATTCGAACGAGATCGCCACTGCAAAAACTTTATCCAGGGTGACATCGTCGTCCTCTTGTAGTAGCTTCTTTTGCAGGATTTCTGACTTGATTCCAGCCACAAAACGGTCTCGCATCATGGTTCCCAACATATGGACGAAAAATTCAATTCTCTAAGATATTCCGAAATTGATTCTCCTTCCTGTTGAATTCTCTTTAAAAATCTGCATCGCTGTGGTATCACTTTCTTCTTTGGATCCAAATGCAGCTTAATTCTTTAAATGATAGTATCATAGGGTTGATCTTTCATTAGACCAGGAAGAAAATGTCGTTTCCCTGCTTCAAAGTTTCAGAATCTGGTAGCGAGGTAAAAATCAGCACTTTAATCTCCTCCTTCAGATGCCAAAAAGAAAGCCTCAAATTTTTGTACAAAAAGATCGAAGTGTCCTCCACTGGGCTATAGCATCTAAAAGGTACTATTAACTTTGAACTTGTCATGCTGATCTTTTCTTTCCTTTGTTTTCTTGATCCAGATAGTTTAAAAGATGTAATCTTAACCCATTTTCCTATTTTTCCTCTCCATAATCCGAGAGTCAGATTTGTTCAAAAGATGTAGTTGTTATACTTGCATAGACACCGTTTTCCTAAGCTTTTTACTGGCTCTGTAGATCGCGCATCCTCGTCGCCACTTTTGTTGTGTCGTAATTAGACGTACAAGAGCTCAAACTTGACCATGGCCAACAACAAATGTCCAATTTATATATACATATATTTTTACATAATGAGGCTTTAAATAATACAAATAATATTCATCTATTTACATAAACAACGGTTAATATATAGCGAGAAGAGTAGAGGACTGAGCACAGATCCCTGAAGTACACCAGCCCATGATCTTTGGTCCTGGAAAATGTTCCATTGACCCGAACCTTTATCCTTCTTCCCCTTAAGAAGTCTGCAATCCAGATTAAGGTTTTTCCCCTTACTCCGATGTTGTGCAGCCTTTCAAATAATTTCTACACTCGATCAAAAGCTGAGGTCATATCCAGGAATACGGCCGTTGTCTTCTTTGGCGGTTTTTCCTAGAAATCTATTATTGATTGACAGAAGTAGAACAGTTTATCAGTTGTAGAGTGTCTGGATCTTTAGGCAGTTTGGTAGAAGTTTATTTTATTATTGTTAGTGAGCCAGAATATGAGCCTAGAGTGGATAATTCATTCTGTTATTTTACAAAGTATGCTGGTTAGAGCAATTGGCCGATAGTTCTTGCATTCCTCAGCATCTTTGTTTGGTTTCAGTATTGGCACTATAATTGATATCTTCCAATTCTTTGGTAGTTTACCAGTTTTTTCATGAAATGTTCAGTTTTCGTAGAAGTTGATTTTTAGCTTCGTCTCCAAAGTGTTTAATCATTTGACCAAAGATTAGAGCATCTCCAGGTGACATCTTGGATTTAACTTTCCTATTGATGAATTTAGCTCATTCAGTGTGAAGTCTCTCGAGTAAATATCTTGTTGATGGTAATTTCTTGCTTGTTTAACTAACTTGTTTATATTATTTTTCAGAGTCCTGCCTTCATTCGTATAGCTGAGTCTGGAAGTGCTTGAAAGATATTCAGCAATTATGTCAGCCATCTGTTTGTTCGTTCTCGCTGTTCATATCGGTTTGAGTATTGGAGGATTAGTGTTGGTTTTGATTGTTTTATAACACTAATTATATTCCAGTGATGGCTTTCCTTTTTTGGATCCATTTTTTTCGCAGAATTCTGCCCATTTTTCTTGTTTGAATATCCAAATTTCTTGTTCTATTTTGTGACTAATTTCAATGAGTTCTGTGATTTAATTCTTCGTTGCACAGTTCTCCAAGCTTTTCTGTAATTTTTTTTCCAGTGTTCTTTTATTCTGTTGAAAATTCTCAATTTTGAATTTTAGGGTTGTTAAAATTGGTCTGTGGTCACTGATTGCACTTTTCAGAATTTTTCATTGTGTTGTGGGTGCGATGTTGTAATTTATCGCTGTGATGTCTATTGCGGATTCTGTGCCTGTGGACTTGGATTGATAGGTGCTCTTTTCGTTATTTAACGGCGTAAGGTCGAGGTCGGTTAGCATGTCCTCAACCTACTGACCTTTGTTATCCTGGACAGGTGATCCCCAAGTTGGTCTTCGGCGTTAAAATCACCAAGTATGATTGCGATATCCAAAGACGCTTCACTTAATGTCTCTATCAGGCCTGTATTGATGCTAGTATTACCGTGGTGATAAACATTTATGATTGGAATTGTTTTATCTGTAAGATAGATTTCTATTGCCTGAGCTTCTGTCGTGCTTTTTCTAGGCTTACTCTGATTATAGGCGATTTCCTTAAATTTGATTTCTAGAGTTTTAATCAAAACGGCTAGTCCTCCTCTGAATTTTCCCGGTCTGTCCATTCGTAGTGTTGTATAATCTTTGATATTGAATCTCAGATTCTGATTCAATTTTGTCTCCTGAGGACAATTAATATGTACATTGTTGTCACAGAGAAGACAAGTCAGCTCTTTATTTTCCTCTGGGTACCATTTATATTGAGTTGTAGTAGATTGAATTGTGTCCTCGTAGTAGATTTCTCATCATGAGCTCGAGCTGCAGCTCCTGACGCGGCGGTTACCCCGGACGGGGTAGCATTACTGGAGATATCAGTTTTGCTATTCATTTGAAAATGGGTGCCGTTGCAACGTTAGTCATCTTGGAAACGAGCCAGAATTCGGTCAAATATTCCAAGGGTCCAGGGGGGGAGCGCAAGGAGGTGTGGTCAAACTTCTCCTTCCCCCTGGAATGCCGTCACTACAGAATAAAGCACTCTTGGTGAATTTTTTCAATTGTGATTCAGAATCTGCCACTGAAGCTTTACGAGCGTTTCGTTCCTTTAAAGATATTCGAAGCGGTAAAGGACCAATGAGTTGCTACTCTCTGAAGCGATTGATTAAAAGTTTTGAGGAAACTGGATCTCTGGAAGCAAAACCTCGGAGTGGAAGACCATCGACATGCAAGTCAGTGGCTGTTACGGTTTTGCAGAATGCTGAAGCTATTGAAACGTTATCCACGTATGGAGAAGTAAGTGCTAGACAAGTTTCTCGACAAACGGGGATTTCGTTTGGAACAGTTTGGAGAGAAAAAACATTTAGAATTTTTCTATAAAAATATCCTAACAAAATTCAGAGTTTTCACGAGTTGAAAGTCAGCGATTTTGAGAAGCGTCCAAGAATTCGCTGCATGGGTTTTCCGGCAAATTGATATTGATGAAAACTGGCTATCAAATGTTCTAAGAACAGATGATGCTCACTTTTATCTAAAGGGAGAATTTAACATTCAAAACTGCCTCATTTTGGCAACAGAAAACCCTAGGATTTTTACAGAAATACCACTTCATCAGCACAGAGTTACAGTTTTGTGTGGGTTCACTTCTTCTTTTATTATTGGGCCATTTTTCTTTGAAAAAATCAATGGAGGAACTTTTAAAACCGTTTTTGTAACTGGTGAACGTTATGTTCAACTTTTGAGAGAAAAGGTTATTCCCATATTGCAGGACAGACAAGCGCTAAGCGAAATAACATTTATGCAAGATGGAGGACCTCCTCATATCTCCCGCGGTGCCAAACAATTGCTGAAGGATACGTTCGGTGGAATTCGTTGATAAGTCGCCACTTTATATACCAGTGGCCTCCAATATCACCAGACTTGACGCCTTACAATTTCGGTTATGGGGGTACATTAAGTCGCGTTTTTATCGATGACGGCCTACCACATTGGCCATGTTGAAGGCTTCTATCAGATGGCACGTTTTATAAATTTCAACTATTTAATTGTGACCATTCTGTCATCTATCGTCTGCAGGCGGTGTTTGAGAATGAAGGGCGCCACATTGAGCAAGGATTGTGACCTAATACAAGAGAGAAGGCAGTTACCTCATGTGTTATATTTTGCAGCTCTTTGTTTTGGGTTAGGGGAATAATAAATGCTGTCCTCACATCTTGACTCTTTCTTTTTCTGTAAACAGTATTTTTTTTGTTTGTCATTTGCCCACATTTTATATTATGTCGTGCAGGCCAAAGTGTTATAACTTCTCGAATAACACTGGTATACACAATTTTACCCCTTATGTTTAGTTTATCGCTTTTCGCTCATTAGAAGAAATAGCATAAGGAATAATCTCTGTATCCCCCCCCCCCCAACTTTAGATATTTTGCGCAAAAAATAATACAAAATGATTTTACTACCACATTTTTCAAGGCAAAAGGTCGATTTAAAAATGATTTTTTTGAGGGGATACATTTTCAAAATTATGTACAGTATAATAAACAATGATAACATTTGACAAACCCATAGGATATTTGGAATAAAGTACAACAAATATATTTTGTCACTCCCCTCTATATTTCATTTTTGGATCATGACAAATATCCAGTTAAATAGTCAAGTGTCGACAATTAGTCAAGAAACTATACATTCCTTATAGCACGAAATCCTATTAGTAGTGCCATCTAATTTTTGGTACTATATTAACATTTCAAAAATCGTGTATTGATATCAGTAGTTATTTTCAAACATTCAATTTATTTCACAAAACTCCATCTAAAATATAAATATTTTTTGCTACATGTTTTAATTTGCATATACCTATTTTACATATCTCAGATTGTATTTAAAAATCGTCAACCAATTCTTCTAACTTTTGGCGAAATGGTGTTTTATTAATTTATCATTTGATATTATTAGGGTTCTTTCCTGGTATTCAAAAAGGAAAAATACTTATCGTTCAGTTATATTTTTCAATTTATCAAACAATTTGGCCGCTGAATCTCTGATTCTGGTAGAGCGCCATCTCTCTCTAGCGAATAAAGTTGTAACTAAAATCAATTTCGAAATTTTTATTATTTGCCATAAAAATCCCATTGCATCCTGAACACAATGGTGTTTACCGCATTGCTCTAGCGCAAATATTCGCGGAGTTATTAATTTTTAAAGTTGTGCGGGACTTTTGGATCACCCTGTATTTTAATGAATATTTACATAGGAAAGATAGTCACACAAACACAGGTACACAAACAGTTGAGTTTTAAAGGAAATATACTAATTTTATTCTAGAGAGAGTCTATTACATCCTATATAAAAGCCTGGAAATCTGTAGACCACATTAATTTAGGGATTATAATTCTATATATTCTATAATTCTACAATATATTTAAAATTTTGATATGTGCGTAAATAAACTTTATTTCTTGTATAATTATTGCGCTAAAATGTAAATTTGAATAAATTTCACTCTCTTTGAAAATAGAAATAATATTTATAATTAAAAAGGCATATATTGAATCAATATATCAGTTATTTTACCACTATTTCAGTTGGCTGAACGCCAAACTTTATCAAGGTGTTATAACATATTTAATGTGTGTCAACAACAAACTCAGGGCCACATAGCGTCAACAGAATTAAGTTTAAAAATATTTTGATATATTCAATGGGGAGAAAAATATTTGAAATATATATTTATATTATGGACATAATATATTTTTTTAATTATGGGTGTGAATAATTTTAAAATTAACAATAACGTTTTTAAAACTTAATTCTGTTGACGTTATGTGGCGCTGAGTTTGTTGAAAAACATTAAATATGCTATAACACCTTGTTAAAGGTTGGCGTTCAGCCAACTGAAATATTGGTAAAATAAATGATATTTTGATCCAATATATGACTTTTCAAATTAAACATAATATTATGGATTGCTCTATTTTTTCAAAATATATATATATTGAATATATGTACATAAAATAGTTTAAACCTTTACACGCAAATATCCATATAGGATATAGCATGTGTTTTGTAATAAATAAATAAAAAATATTAGTAGAGTTGAACAGGTGTACAGAATATTAGACTTCTGCGTAGTCTGAAAAATTATTTAATACTAGCCGAATGACCCGGGCATCGCCCGGGTTTTACCCGATTAAATGTTTTTATTCAAATAATATTCGTTACAATTATAAATTGGCGCCGTGGATTTCATTCTTGTGAAACATCCCACTCCAAACTTTGTGTGTTTTTAAAATATACAACTAAAAATGTAAATTTTCACAACGATATTTGAAAAGTATGTTATTTTGATTTTCAAATACTATTCGTTACAATTATAAATTGGCGCCGTGAATGTCACTCTTTGTGAAACGTCCCGCTCCAAACTTTACAAGTACATTAGGTCAGCTGATATTACCTCCTATCTTCACCGCTAGAGGCGCTGCTCGCGAGCGAAAGTTTTCAAATAACTTCTATATACTGTTAAAATTTCAGTCAGATTAGTTATGTATTGTGGACGTGTATAGCCGACAAACATACATACACTTACCTTTATATACAAAGGGATGTATCACATAATATATTGACAGACATGAAAAATCAAGTTTTCAAAAAATAACTTCTGAAAAATAAATCCAAGAATAATGAAGGTGGTCTCTTATGATAGGTATAGCCAAAACCTTCTTCACATTCAACTTCATTATATTTCAAAATGGGAATATAACAACATATAAAAACATCTTTTCAAAATTAACTTTATATTTTATTAAGATATAAAATTTGAAAAAAGTGTTTCGCAAGTTACTCCTCACAATGACAGCAGATCCATTAATACTTCTATTTTACATATTATCTTTGAAAGTATATAACATAAGTATAATATAAATCGTTTCGAAAAGTGGTTTTATATTTATTTGACCATTTAGGATTTCATTTCACTTGCTCACTCGCAACGACAATGCAAAATATATTTGGAACACTCTTATTTTAAAATAATAGAAAAATTTATAGTAATATATAGGTAATCCCGAAGCGTAGAACAATGTATGTACTTGTGTATATACTGTACATGTACAGTGTATATATTCAAGCATTAAAATAATTTTTGAACAAAAACAATGATGATATGTTAGGCATATCGGATTAATTCTGAAGGTTTTTGCCTAAAACCCAAGGTTGGTTATATTTTGGCATCACCAACTGAGAAACATCTTTATATTTGGGACAAATAAGGGAATATTATATATATATACAGTGGACCCTCGGTTTACGAGCACCTTGGAGTGCGAGCTTTTCGCAGTACAAGCAAAATATTTTGAAATATTTTACCTCGGATTACGAGTGAAATTTCGCATTACGAGCAACTCGTGATGGTTACCCATAATCGTGATGGATGAAAATTCACTGGGATCCCTCCCTTCAGAACAGATTCGGGAAATATGTAAAATGTGGGAAACTGTGCATTTGTTCGTAGCAAGAAGAATTGCCCAAGTTTCAATTATTAAAAATAAGAAATTAGTTTCGCACTACGAGCGTTTTGGAGTACGAGCATGGCTCTGGAACGGATTATGCTCGCAAACCGAGGGTCCACTGTATATATATATATATACTAGACGAATGGCCCGGGCAACGCCCGGGTTTTACCCGAGTGCGTATATATTTTAAAAATGTTTTAATTAAAATACTATTCGTTACAATTATAAATTGGCGCCGTGGATGTCTCTCTTGTGAAACGTCCCGCCCCAAACTGTGTGTGTCTTGAAAATATAAAAATAAAAATGTGAACGGAAAAATATGTCCAGGGTAGCCTAGTGGTCATGGCATCTGCCCGGTAAGCGGAAGGTCGTGGGTTCGATTCCCATCCCATGACACTTTTTTTATTTTATCCATTCTGACCAAATTCTATCCGTGAACTTCACACAGAGAGAATAAGGCAATTATATAAGTAGATAATCCAAATTGTGCCTTATCACACAATATTTTTTTATTTGGCCTTATTACATTGTGTTTATAATCTATGACGTAATGCCGGCGGCGCGCGCCCGTTGGCTGCCGGCGAGCACGTGACCTCCCTGTGCGCGCGCATCCGTGACAGAACCGGCCCATGACGGTCGTGACTATATATGGATAATAATAATAATATAATAATAATAATAATAATAATAATAATAATTATTATTATTATTATTATCATTAGATAATGATAATGATCATAATGATGATGCGCGCGCATCCGTGACAGAACCGGCCCATGACGGTCGTGACTATATATAGGGATATACGAATGACCCGGGCAACGCCCGGGTTTTACCCAATTAAATGCTTTTATTCAAATACTATTCGTTACAATTATAAATTGGCGTCGTGGATGTCATTCTTGTATAATATATAAATGAGTTTTAAAATTTGTAAAAAAAAAAAAAAAATGCATCGGCCGGGAATCGAACCCAGCATTCTACCACTGAACCACCGATGGTTATGAAAATTCCCATCCGTGAGCTTCAGACAAACAAACAGACAGAATAAGGCAAATATATAAGTAGATATATAGATAATCCAAATTGCACCTTATCATTAGATTAGGTCTTATTACCTTCTAATCTATAATGCAAATTGTGCCTTATCATTAGATTTGGTCTTATTACCTTCTTTCTAATCTATATTCCAAATTGTGCCTTATCATTAGATTTGGTCTTATTACCTTCTGTTTATAATCTATAATCCAAATTGTACCTTATCATTAGATTTGGTCTTATTACCTTCTGCATCTAATCTATATTCCAAATTTTGCCTTATCATTAGATTTGGTCTTATTACCTTGTGTTTATAATCTAATATTCCAAATTGTACCTTATCAGTAGATTTGGTCTTATTACCTTCTAATCTATAATCCAAATTATTTGGATAATGATAATGATCATAATGATGGTGCGCGCGCATCCGTGACAGAACCGGCCGGCCGGCCCATGACGGTCGTGACTATATATGTTGATGGATAATAATAATAATAATAATAATAATTATTATTATTATTATTATCATTAGATAATGATAATGTTCATAATGATGATGCGCGCGCATCCGTGACAGAACCGGCCGGCCGGCCGGCCAGCCGGCCCATGACGGTCGTGACTATATATGTTGATGGATAATAATAATAATATAATAATAAAACTCCGCCTTTGCCGGTCCCAAGCCCGGATGAAAAAGGAGGAGGGGGAGCAGTAACAAGCTCGGTAAAAAACCTGGGTTCAGCTGGCCCGGCTGATAGTACCCTGTAAGGGCTCCTGATCTAGGGATACAGGATGAGCAGCGTTTGTACTCCATGTTAGGAGCGGCTGCACATGGCGTCTGTTCCTCATGTTAGAGGCGGCCATTTCTTTTGGAGCTAAGTCGGCCTGCCACTGAGTAGTGATCCCAGTCTTAACGACAAAGGCAGACGCATTCTACTTCATCCAGTGTGAAGATAAGAAAGAAGAAGAAAGAAGAAGATATTTTATTTTCCAAAAGGTTACAAGTTTTTCTCTAAAAAGTGTAGCGAATGGTCAGTCTATTTACATATTTTTATTTACAACTTCAATAAATGACAACAGTAAAAGTAAACAAAGCTATTTACATTTGCTATCATGGCTCCTGGTCAGTGCTGTGGCCCTTGCCGTTATGGTCCCCTGATGTCCTGCAGCTCTCCAGCAGTCTTTCTATGGCCTCTACTAGTGGCTCCTCGATAAGATGGTCCCCTGGCCTTGATCCATTCTTGTCTGTCAGGTCTCCTGTCATCTGCTCTAGGTCGTTCTCCTGGATCTCTTCTATGGTCGTCGTATCCCTGTGCTCCATGTCCGGTGTTCCACCTTCCTCGTCATCACATGCCAGCTCCCTACATCGTTCCAACAATCTATCCATGGCTTCCATTTCTTTATTTCTCTGTAACTTATCGTAAGGTTCATTCTTCTTTTCTGTTGAGATAATTTCCATCGTCTTTTTTAGCACCAGGGATTGAATATATGCAAAGTCCCTTTTTCTTATGTTTATTTCCTTCCTGTATTGTTTGTTATATTTGGTTACTATTCCATCCCATGTTAAGACTATCGGCACTACTTTTACGGGCATTTTTTCAGTTTGGGCCATTTCCCTCGCCAGTATCTGGTATTTTCTTTTCTTTGTCAGCTCCGTAGTTTGGATATTGTCTTGGGAGGTAACCCCTATCTCTATGATTGTTATGTCTTTTTTTATTTTGTCATATACTATTATATCAGGTTTGTTAGCTCTGATATTGATATCGCTTATCATTGGCAGGTCCGTTATTATCTTGGCGTATGAATTTTCAATCTTAGTCGTTATTTTGTGGAGCTTTATCTTCTTGTTCTCTGTGAAATTATATTTTCTTGCCAAGTTGAAGTGGACGCATCTCACCACTTCATTATGCCTCTCAGTGTAGTCGTAAGGAAGCAATCTTCCACAGTTTGTAGCAAGGTGGTCCACCGTCCTCTGTACCTTTTCACAGTGAGGGCATTTCAGGTTCTTATCCTTCGGGAACACGTTTCTATCTTGTATGAACATGTAGAATCCTTCATTTTGTGGTGTGTTGTTTCCCGTTTTGAGCCACTGTGAGGATTCTATCATGTCCAATAGCGGTTGGTCTTCATTTTTAAAGAATGTTCTGTGGATTATTTTCTGGCCAATGATTTCTCTTAGATTTTCAATCTGTTTTTCTTTCAGAGTTTTCATTGTGATGTTTTGGGCTTCTATTTTGTACTTGTTTTCTATAATTAGTTGGATGTGCGTGAGCATTGTGTTTTCGCCCTGTTCACACGCTTTAATGGCTTCCTTTCTTTTTGTTGTCTCCCCCCCAAATATATACTTGTAGAGGCTTAGCAGAATTCTTTCGTTTTTTTGGACCAAGTTCACCAATCCTCTTCCCATTTCTTCGCGTTGAAGATATAATCTTTCTTTATTTGCTGGCTTAAGATGGATTTTGAATTTGCTCAGCGTTGTTCTCACCTTTTGGTCCAACATTTCTAGTTCTCGCTCACTAAACTCCACGATTCCAACGTAGTAGTTTATGAGCGAGAGCGAAAATTCGTTGAAAGCAGCGAAGAGGTTTTTAGCGTTCAGCTTGGTTTCCGCTAAAGATTCCATTCTGGATACTATTTCTCTTTTTATTCTCTCTTTATTTTCTGGGACGACTGCGCTGGTGTTATCCTCTAGAACACCTAAATATTTATATGTTTCTTTTTCTGCCAGTGTCCCAAATTCCTGAATTTCTGTGGAGTTTGTCGCTGTTTTTGTCGGGTTGATTTTGAAGCCTATATTATTCAAAAGCTGAGTTGTCTTGTTCGCTAAGAGCTCAAGATCCTTGTCGCTATAGGAAAATATTTTTATGTCGTCTATAAACAATAGGTGATTTATTTTAATTTTTTCCTCTCCCACTCTCATCTCCACTTGGGGACTGTCTTCTTTGTTGAGCTCCCTTGTTATCGGCTCGAGGCACATGACGAAGAATAGAGGTGATAGCCCATCTCCCTGCAATATTCCTCTTTCTATTTTCACTGTTTTGAGGCACTGCTTGCCATAGTACAACTGTGCTTGCCATTTGTCTAGGGCAATTTTTGCGAATTGTTGAATTTCTTTTGGAACTCTTGATGTTTCCAATATCTTAAGCAAGTATTTGTGGTCGATGCTGTCGAAAGCTTTCGCTATGTCGATCCACATGGTTTTCAGTTTATTTGCGTGTTCTTTGCATATAGCTTTGTTTAATAAGACCTGTTCCTTGGCGCCTTGAGTTCGCTGCGTCGTTCCTATCTGATTGATAGACAGATATCGTTCCTTATCTATGTATTTGTTCAGCTTTCTAGATAATATCCGCGTGATTAATTTGTACAGGTTGCTCATGCAACTTATGGGGCGGTAGTTCCTGGGGGTGTTCTCTCCTCCTTTAGGAAACAAGAAGGTTTTTGCAGTAAACATCCAATCTGGAATTGTTTCTGGATTCTTTATAGCTTGAACAACGGCTTTATATAGATCTTCGTGTAGCGGGGTCAATTTTTTAATAAAGAAATTATAAATTTTATCTATACCGCCTGCTTTCCAATTTGGCAAATTTTTCAATGTTTCCTCGAATTCTTCTTTTGTTATTTCTATTTGCTCGATAGGTTTGTTTGTTTTCTCAATATTCTGGATGAGGTATTCCGGAATATCGAGGTCTTGATTCTTCGCCCAAGTTTTGGACCAGAAATTTGTTAAATCTTCTTCATTAATGGGGCCTTCATTTGCTTTTTGTGGCTTTAATTTTCTGTAAAATGCTCCCCTATTCAGTTCAAACATATAATTTGTCTTATTAAATTCACTTCTTTTTTCTGATACCTCTATTCTTTTCTGTATTACTTTTATTTCTTGGTTTATTTTTTCTTGAACTATTTTTAAATCTGATATTTTCCTGGGGTCGCTTCTATATTTCTTGGCTACTTGTTTTACCATGTGGTTTTCTTTGCTGTTCATTTTTCCAGATTCTATTCGTTTTTCAATTATTTTCATCATATTTTCTTTCTCTTGGATTGATTTGTTCAATGGATATTTCCAGTCCCCCGCTCTTTGCGGCTTTTTGGTTAACTGTTCATATGCCATTTGCGCTGCATAAATAATTTTGCTGATTTTTTCCAAGTTCAGATTCCCCATTAGGTTTTCCTCAATGTAATTGTTAATTTCCTCTAGAATATGCTTTTTATATTTTACGTATGGGATTTTGAACGTCGATGTCCACTCATTAACTGGTTTGTTCGAGCATTCTTCTGTCGCTTTCTCCATTGCCCTTGTTACTCTCAGCCGCAATTCTATGTTTACTGGGTTATCGCTGTTTGCCTCTTCATTTGTTTCTTTTTCCTTATCTGGTTGGCTTACTAGTCCTGATGAATCCCTATCTTCCCTTTCGTTTGTTCTCTCACCTTCCTCTTGGCCTATTTGGTTATTGGTGATTTCACTATCGCAAGTTCTACTGTCACTGGTTTGCTCGCCGTTGTCTGGAACATTTGAGGTACTTTCTCTTTCGTCTTCTTCCTGACTTTGGCTTACAACAGGTGCAGATCCGTTGGATGTCCCTCTGTATTCATTGACGATATCTATGTATCTTTCGTCCTTGATAAGCTTGTAAACCTTTATTCTTAGAGTACCAAGATTTATTGCGCGTCCAAATCGGCTTTTTCGGTATTCTTCTTGGATTTTAGGCCAAGAATTTCTTCCTGCCCTTCCCTTTCTATCGGCATATTTATAAAATGATTGGATAAGAAAGATATTCTCACTTCCCTCTGTATCTTCATCTGACTGGCTGGAGTGACCATTCTGCCTCCAAGTTAATGTAGGATTCAAGTTGATATTTTCTTGAAGGTTGTTTTCAGCCATTCACAATCTGATAAAGAAGAAAAATGGAAATAAATTTCACACACACAAATCCTACCAACATGAACAAAAATTATTATTATTATTATCATTAGATAATGATAATGATCATAATGATGATGCGCGCGCATCCGTGACAGAACCGGCCGGCCGGCCGGCCAGCCGGCCCATGACGGTCGTGACTATATATGTTGATGGATAATAATAATAATATAATAATAAAACTCCGCCTTTGCCGGTCCCAAGCCCGGATGAAAAAGGAGGAGGGGGAGCAGTAACAAGCTCGGTAAAAAACCTGGGTTCAGCTGGCCCGGCTGATAGTACCCTGTAAGGGCTCCTGATCTAGGGATACAGGATGAGCAGCGTTTGTACTCCATGTTAGGAGCGGCTGCACATGGCGTCTGTTCCTCATGTTAGAGGCGGCCATTTCTTTTGGAGCTAAGTCGGCCTGCCACTGAGTAGTGATCCCAGTCTTAACGACAAAGGCAGACGCATTCTACTTCATCCAGTGTGAAGATAAGAAAGAAGAAGAAAAAGAAGAAGATATAATAATAATAATAATAATAATAATAATAATAATTATTATTATTATTATCATTAGATAATGATAATGATCATAATGATGATGCACGCGCATCCGTGACAGAACCGGCCGGCCGGCCGGCCAGCCCGCCCATGACGCTCGTGACTATCTATATATAGGGATATATTATAAACTTTTGTAAAATAAAAAAAATGCAATTTTTATTAATTTTATTATTTAATTATATTTTTGAAAACCAAAACTTCTTTTTTTTACATCATTCAATCAATTTTTATTTACTTTCAATTGTTTAAGAAATAATCGTTTTTCTTAAGAGAGTGAACAGAGAGTCATTGAAAAGTTGGGAATAAATTAAAATATGGTTGATGTAGCTATCTTTTTCAAACAAAACTTGGATATATTTTATTTAAGTCAATAATTTCTCGATATATTCAGAATTTTGAAAATAATTAATAAGATTATATATCAATTCTTATAATAATTTTAAAGCAAAAAATATAAATGCATAGTGATATGTATAATTTATGAAAAAGAAATATCACGAAAATATTATTTCTCTTTTGAATTTTAGGTTTTTTTTTTGTAATATTAAAATGTCACGAACATTTTTTTAATGGAGGAAGGAAGAGATTTTTTTTAGATTTCTTCCTCTCTTTTGAGGGTATAAGCTAATATAAAAAGCAAAATTGGATTTTTCCTGAGTTAAAATCTCTTGCATCATACACACAGACATTGAATTTATACAAAGAAAATTCATTTATTTGAAATTCATAAAGAGGATTATTCACAAGTATATATACAATTTTCAAAAGAAACCTATTTGCCAAGCCAGAGGTATTCTTCAGAGAGGTGCCTTCTTACCCAAAAACAGTTCATTTTAGATTTGAAAACTTTCTTTTGTAGAGGCATCTTCTAGCAGGAAATTCCAGCAGTATGTTTTACTACAGTCATTTATTTTCATCTCGTTATCTTCTTAATTCAATGATACATTTTCGTTGTTGTTAGTTTTCTTCTGATGTTTTGGCTACTTTTAATGTTTTTTGGCATGACGTTGAAGATAGTCTTTACGGCAGAAGCTCTCGGTACATTGTGAACATTTAAATGGCTTTTCTCCAAGATGAATGCGCACATGTGTCTCAAGTCTTTGTTTTGTGGGAGTTCTGAAATTGCAAAATTCACATTTGAAAGGTCTTTCTCCTGTATGTGTTCGGGTATGTGTTTCCAAATGTGAGGACTTCAGAGTTGTATAGTCACAAAACATACAATTCAAATAATTTTTGTTATCATGATCATATTCATGAAGTTTCAAATTTGATTTCCCGGTTGTGACAAAGTCACATCTTGAACATTTGAAGTGTTTCCCTTTTGCATGGAGTTCTTCATGGCTTTTTAAACTTTTCAACCATTTGGTTGTAAAATTACAATGTTTACATTTGTGGGAAATAACTTTGAAGTGATTATCACGCTTGTGTCGAGCAAGTGAAAGTCCCATTTTAAACGAAGCTTTACATATGTCACATTTATGAGTTCGGTCCATAGCGTGAATATCTATATGTACTTTGAGATGAAACTTGGTAGTTGTAGTATATACACAAGTTTCACAGCTAAATTTTCGAACATCTGAATGATTTGTTCTATAATGCTCCCAAAGTTCTTCCTTGCTTTCAAATATATTTCTACAGTATTGACATTCCTTAAACATTCGGCCATTTTCGAAAACGTCCTTTGCCACCGATATTCCTGGTATATTTCTCTTCTGTAAACACACAAAAAATGTTTTTTTTTTAATGTAAGCCTATTATAACCTTTGTATAATCCTGGAAGTAAGGTTTAAATTGGGAAATTTTATTATAAATTTTAAAGGTGAGAGGAAAACGTTTTGCAATATAAACTATATCATAAAAGAGGCATATCCTGATCACACACATGAGCATTTCAGATGGCAGAGCGCCATCTAATGAAATAAAAATCAACTGAACGTTTTTTAATGATTGTTCCATAATATTTGGTCAACCCATTTTCTTGATAAAGTCATTTTTCAAATATATATATATTAATTTATTATTGTGTTATACTTACCATTTTCATTATTTGTGAATTAATTATTTTGTGCTTGCGAGTTAATAGAAATGTCTGAAAAAGAAGTAGAAGAAATAGCAAACAGTGTTCACTATATTATTTGAAATGTTCTAAAATAATTAAATGAAATTATTTTTAAAATATATTATTATTATATTTCAAATTAAAATTTATTTTAAAATTTTTAATATTTCAGTATATTAATTTATGTTAAATACAAAAATTATTAAAACGCGCCGTCTACATTAAAATCTGTCTTTGGAGATTTCAAAGGTTAGCTGAACTTCCTGGGTAGTTGGTGTTCTACGCTCCAAGAACACGTGTTATATATATATCTTTTTCTTTCTTATATATATATGTCATAATTTGCCT